>OX155950.1:24295742-24781505 GCA_944548615.1 Micropterix aruncella
ATATATATATATATATATATATATATATATATATATATATATATATATATATATATATATATATATATATATATATCTATATATATAGTTAAATGATTTTGAATAACTTTAACATCAGAATAAAGTATTGCTGTTGTACAATGTCTTTATAATTTAAAACAATTTTTTACTTTTGGGTTCTCATTGCTATTAAAGCGTATTTTTTAGTTTGGGCAGACTCTTTCCTTTTTTAATTTTAAATCTGGGACACGATGAAGAGTAATTTCTAAAACTCAACACTTAAATGTGGACCTATTTTAATGTATCGATGAGAATATATTAGTTGAACTTTAATTTATAAAATATAGTTAATAAAATATCGAAACCATTGATTGAACATTTTTTATTAGTATATATTCGTCATCTATGTTGTCACGAAAAAAAGATGCATCTGATTAGTCACCGATTAGACATTTTGCCTGATCCAGCCGTTTAATGCCGCAACACTGGCGTAGAGTCCAGGGTTGTTGGCAAGGTGACAACTGTAGCCACCAGATACGATACCGTACTGGACACCGTTAATCACAGCGGGACCACCAGAATCGCCCTGTAATAATTATATATTATTAATTAATAAAATATTTAAAAATCTAGAAATGGTAATAAATTAATAACTAAACATACGAAGCATGCGCTCTGGTGAGCATTGCCGCCGAAGCAAACTTGCAAAGGACTGATCCAAGAGTACACTCTCTGGCAATCACTTCTAGATCTTACTGCAAAATGACATGTCGTAAGTTCCTTTCCGCAGAGCTAGCCGATTCCTACGAGAAAACCAAAAAATAAGTGGTTTAGTAATGCAATGCAGTTTGGTAGTCAAGTTTCCGATGTGGTATCTATACTATGAAAATTCTTTCCAACCTGTAGCATCTTTTTTCTGATATATCCAAAACGTTGGATTCGGACATCATAATACACGCAAATGTGATGATGATGTGCTGCCTAAAGTACACCTCACGCAAACACAAAAGCCCTTTGGATATTTGAGCTCTTTAACCAGCTACCATGGAAACAAAGGCATTTGAAAGGTTCATTAAACAAAAGCTGTAATCCTCACATGCTTTCTATAAGCTGGATGTTTTCTATGAGCATGCCAATTGCTTTAAATGGGATTAATATTATTATGTAATGTTCGGCTGCCTTATTTTAGTTGTATTGTTTAATTTTATAAAAAACAAAAACATAATTTTTAACAATAATAATAATAATTATATATATACAGGATGGAAAAAATCAATGGGACCTGAAGGGAAACTACTTTAAATATTTAGGAGAGATTATTTTACATATAGGAAATGTTCCTTTATTTTTAAAATGAAAGAAAACTGCATTCAAAGATTTTCTAAAATTCGTTTGCCTCACCCAGAAATCGAACCAACTAAAAATTAAAAAAATAAACACTTGTTATTTTATTCTACTAATCGATACAGTCAATTTCTCCAAGAAACATGAGGTGTTTCACTCGCCTGTCTCGTCTGCTAGCTAATTTTTCTCTAAGTACCTTATTTAAGAAAATCGTTTCATTGGACTTAGATAAGAAAATCGTTTCATTGGTAATAATAATTTTATGCACAGTTCCTTCTTAGACGAGGCGTTCCGACGAAAAATTCAAAAATAGAACGTTTAACTTCGTTTGCGGTGCGGGACTGCAATTTTGAAATTCGAACGATTGTTTTGGACATTTCTATTGATTTTCATTTGTTTTGCTTCCATTTTGTTATTGTGTAATGGCGTATCAAAAATGATTCGATTTATTAGAAGCTTACTTTTATAACTACAAGAATTGCAATTTAGCTCTACAGTGGTACGGTGAGAGGTATCCAGATAGACAAATACCGTTTAGATTTTTTTTTCTTAGCTAAGTCTTCAACAAGGTACTTGAGAAAAAATAGCAAGCAGACGAGACAGATGAGTGTAAGAACTCATGTTTCTTAGAATTTTTTATCCCGAACATTGACTCTATCGATTAGTAGAATAAAAAAGCGAGTGTTTATTTTTTAAATTTTTAGTCGGTTCGATTCCCGGGTGAGGTAAGCGAATTTTAGAAAATCTTTGAATGCAGTTTTCATTCGTTTTAAAAATAGAGGAATATTTCCTTTAAGTAAAATAGTCTCTCTTAAGGATTTAAAGTGGTTTCCCTTCAGGGCCTATTGATTTTTCCCACCCTGTATATAAAAGAACGTTGTGGCTGACTGACTGATTCATCATCGGCGAGCTGAAACCGCTGAAGCTACAAATATTAAAATTTCTAAATAGGTTCCTATTAGGACGCAGGCACTCACTAAGAAGGGATTTTGCGAAATTCTACTCCCAAGGGATCGAAAATGAATAAAATATTTTTTTGCGCTTTTCCTAATATCTTTTAATCTCGATTAGATATCAGCTCAGTTTTACTCAAAAAGGGTTTCCTATACAAATGCCTTAAAAAATATTTTAGCATTTTCCCTAAACATCTCTTGAAGGGAATATACGGGATTGACGTGATCGAATAGGGCTAAAATGTTGTTTTGTGGTTTTCCAAATATCTCTTAATCCCGCTTAAATATCAGATCGAGTTTACTAAATAAAGGTCTCTTAAATAAATGCATGGAAATTGTATTCAGTATTATCCCCTAAATATCTCTTTAATGGAATAATCGGGGTTGAAGTGACCAAAAACGGCTAAAAAGTTTACTTTACGGTTTTATTAATATATCTTAATCCTGAATAAATATCCAATTGATTTTACGCCAAAAATGTTTCCTATATAAATGCCTAGAAATTACATGCAGGATTTTTCCGTAAACATCTCTTTAAAGAAATAATATGGAGTTGAATATGAAAAAAATATAAAAAATAAAGCTACAAAAATTAAATATAGAGGAAATACCCGGCTATTAAAATAAAGTTATACGTATTTAGAGATTTTTGGAAATTCGAGCCTTAAAAGGGTAAAAAAGGGTAAAAAGCTCTGTATCTCTGTATAACCGGTTTGGTTATACAGAGATACAGAGTCCGCGATAGATTCGGTGCACTCCGTTTCACCGCTTCATAAGGGAGAGGACCGCGCAAGCGACCTCGAACTCGGAACCAATCGAGAGACCGGAGAAATCTGGTCACAATTGGAAGTGAGGGCGCGAGTATCTCGAGCCCGCCGGGTTTATTCCTGGCTAACTCGCGGTAAGGCGTTGGACTCTCACGGGTTGTGACGTAGCTGGACGTAGGATTGTACTGTCCAAAGTCTTCTACGTTCACTGCAGGGCGACAGAACGACTAATCGTTAAAACGTCCTGTGGTGACGGGCTCGCCCGTTGTAGTCGACACCGCCAGATGTATAACCGGTTAAGCTATAAAAGTGAGTCAGGGATATATGGCCCAACTACTGTGTGACTTGAAGTTCATTATCTGAGATGACAGCACCATAAAGCAAAAGAGAGGTTTTGAAGCACTAAACAGAATACTTAGACATCTGGGGCAATGCAAAATTATTAATGGGAAGAGTCACTCTGCTGCTGACTGGAGACTTTTGGGAGACTCTACCAATTGTGCCTACGGAAACTTAAGCTGACGGAGTAAATAAATGCATCAAGGAGTCGTATCTATGGCCTATCTGTGAAACCTACTGTGAAACTTTTCCTCACGAAAAATCAAGGTCCACTTGAAGGGCGATATTTTAGCTGGGCATTTCACCGAAATACAACTGAAAATAATAGACGGATAAAATCACGAGTGCGAGGGAAAATGGCCATCCCTGCAGGGCTGGGCACAGTAGGGACAACCCTCGCAGACCTTGCGTCAAAACATACCCTGATATCTTTGATATTAATTCAAGTCAGAAATCATATACTGGCTATGCGAGCGAGCTATTATGACCCCCAAAAACAACATAGCTGCAGTCATTAATGACATTTTACTCAAGTCGTTCGAAGGGGCAGAAATGGAGTATAGATCTGTGGATAATGCGGTTTCCTTACCCCGCGGAGCTCCTCAACATCCTCTACCCTCCTGGTTATCCTGCCCACAAGCTTCTCCCTGTAGTGGGAGAATCAACTTGCGGTGTCAACTACAACGGGCGAGCCCGTCGCCACAGGACGTTTTAACGATTTTCTCGTTCTATCGCCCTGCAGTGAACGTAGAAGACTTTGGACAGAACAAATCCAACGTCCAGCTACGTCACAACCCGCAAGAAGCCAACGCCTTACCGCGAGATAGCCAGTGTTACCTGGCGGGCCGACCCTCGCGCCCTTGCTTCCAATTGTGACCAGATTTCTCCGGTCTCTCGATTGGTTCCGAGTTCGAGGTCGCTTGCGCGGTCCTCTCCCTTACGAAGCGGTGAAACGGTGTGAACCGAATCTATCGCAGACCAAGGCGTCCTTTGCCCGACTCTGAACCGGGATCGGATGGCCAATGGTCATTTCAAGAGCAGTCGCCGTAAGGTAGACAACCACCCCCGCTCTATAGGAAACAATACAGTTCCCAGACCCCCCCGATTGTTAGTCGGAGAGCACAATCGATTGGCTTGCGCCGCTCGGTGCGCAGACCGTCCAGGAGCGCCAGAGGTTTGATTCCCAGGGGAGACTGGTTGACCCAGTGTCCTACCCAGACTCGCACCCCATGCGTGGAGGCCATCGGATGGGTGTTGACCCGTGAGTGTGACCGACCCTGAACACATGGGTCATCGTGGCCACCTCATCATGGGCCCATTAGCTCCCCATAGTGGGAGTATCAATGATATTACTGCAAAACCTCAAACCACCCAAACTCTGCAATACCAGGTTGTAGTGAAGGCTGTTGGCACACGAATATTATCTAAGCCACAGCGCTCACCGGCTGTGCTCGCCGTATGTCAGTATTCATGCCACGTATATCATCTAAGTACCCCTTTCATCTTAAACGACTACAGCTTGACCTCAAGGTCTAATTGCTATGACCATCAAAAACTTTCAAGGGCAGTCGCTAAAGGTAGCAGGAATTAACTTGAGGGAGGACTGCTTCTCACATAGGAAATTATGTATATGTGGCCAGCTGTGAGCTTATCTAGAAATCTGCTGATATCAGCACTTGAGGGGAGAGCCACAAATATCATCGGTAAAGCGGTCCTTAAGTTAAAAAATATAATTTCTTTTATTTTTAAAAACCGTAAAACTCTAAAACTTTTCCGCCTGACTTTCAAACCCGTTTCTATTAAATGCATAAGTTAAAACAGCTACGAATTAATAGAGTTGATCTTGAAATTTAACTCTCAATAGAGTTTAGATAAACTATATCCTGGATAAGGTCATAGGCATAGTGTACACTTTTAGGATTCCAAGGGAAAATATCACACCACTGGCAAAAAATCTCTTTTACGTGGACATAGCCGCGGGCAGAAGCTATTATTTAATATGTAGATTACAATGTTTAACATAACATACCTAACCATCTATATACTTTGTTTTTTTCGATTTTATTATGATAATTTTTTTTGTGTGATCATTTTTGTATAAAGTGTCTAAGATGACTAATAATATTTTAAAGATAATTATTTATTTTATATGTAAACCCATCTACATGGAATCAGTTATTTTTTTTTTATTTATCTACCGTGTAAATCCGAATTTAGTCGACGTTACTGTCAAATTAATATTTTTGTTTGATTAGTTTTATATCAATATATTATTAGCAACTAACAAATTCCATAATGCTATTATTCATGCTTTTATTGTATATTCTGAATCAATTAATTGATACTGATACTGATATTGATACAATTACAAAACGAAGCCCAAAAGTGTCTGTATGTCTGTTATATCGCGATAAACTCAAGAACCGCATGGCGGATTTCAGTAAAAATTCGATTATTCGATGGAGCGTTTTCGAGAAAAGTCGTCGTGTAATAGCAATATAAAGGAGGCTGAAAAGTGTTATGTGTTAATTAGATAAAAAATAGCCGTGCAGTTTTAAGATATTCTTTCCGGTAGGTAATCTCAAGAACGGATGACATATTCCAATTTTAGTAGGTTTCACTATTTATTTGGTCATCTTGCGAAGAATGCTAGACTGTGAAAAATCAATATCTGTAAGAAGCGAGTAAGCGTAACGAGTTAAGTTAATTGCGTCAAGTGCAAACGGCCACGCTTGCGACATGTATAACTTAAAAACTAAAGCATCACTTTTATTTATTTTTTATTGGTACCCATAATTCGATATCGGCGAGTCGACTGGTGCATACTTCGCAATTGGTGGAATTTCCCTAAAATCGCGACTTCCTCGTAGCAAATCTTAAAATCAAAATTATTTTCTATGGAATCATTTATTGAAATGTTTGTTTTTGTTAGCTCATACATCTAATGGAGATAATATTTGTCCTTCACAATATATAAATAGCAGTTTAGATTGAGAAATTATTGACGCTAAAAAAACTGTGAAGCAATGAACAAATGACGAGAGGACAACATGTAAAATAGAGTTTCCGCGGAAATTCTAAATGTTTCTCTTGGACAATTTTACAGGACCATTTCGCGACTCACATTAAGACGTCATCTTTACATCATGATATCAGCAGGTAGTGCGGCTAAAACAGTATACAGATAAATTTAAAAATCGGTCATATTATTGGAATACTTATTGCCATTGCTGACAAAAATACCTCATTAAATGAGCTAACTAATAAACTTTTACGTATTTATTAAGGAGACAGTCTCTGGGGCCCAATGGGGCTTTTTCTGTTTTTACTTCATTTACACAAAATATAAGTATAATAAAATTCCTAAAAAAAACTACAAACTTATCAAGAATGGATTCACGATCAGTGATAGTCGCTATGTCGAAAACACTATTATATTGGTAGTACAAAATGAGAAACCTCTAAATTCATAGAGTCAATAAAGAATTCTATAATTGGCTAGAGTGTAAAAGATTTTGAATTAATATTTAAATGGAGTTAAATAACATGAAACCCTTGATACATTCGTATTGATTATTTCGTTTCTATGAAGTATTAGGAAGGTTTCAAACAATAGGGCCAAAATACTTAGTGTTTTTAGATATTATGCTGGCATTTAAAAAAATCAAAGCTGATACAATTATTATTAATAAGTGTTTATATCAAAATATTTCATTAGTTCTCATTAAAATCAAATATTTATAATACATCAGTACTCATAATAAAAATTTACAGTGAGATAATGGTATAAGGTATGTATTTTGATTTAAGATTTTACATTTTACATTCCGTTAGATTAATTTTGACGAGACATTTTATTATTTAATATTTTGTATATTCTAGGGCATTAAAAAATCCGAAGACCTACAAATTCTATCACCTTGATTTTATCGACTTTTGAAAACAAAAATAGATATAGTGTCGAACACTGCTGCAGATATTTTTGATTCGTTAGCCGTTCATAGCAGCGATGGCCAACCCGCCGCACGCGTGGCACTATTGGCACGCGGCGGTGTTTCCATTGGCACGCAGAAACAAAACGGTTATTGTCTGGTATTTAACTAAGAGCAGTCTCCCAACCGATCTTTAAAATTAGAGTTGTTTTACACTTCCATCCTTCCTGTTTAAAACGAAATCGAGATGGTAGAGCATCTTCTAATTTTATCGTGTTATTGAACTTTAACATTACTTCGACAGAAACTGTCGCTCATTTGAGCATGTTTATCTCCCCAAAAGCTTACGCGTTTAGTAAATATTCATGTAGCAACTCCATTCAAAAAATACTTACACTAACTACACCCCATCCGGCAACTTGGATGGATGATCCAGCAGCGGCTTCAACTCCGGCCAAAGATACTAAGGATACGGACCAGCCGTCGAGTACGAATGGACTGTTGACCGTGACGATAGCAATGTCGTTATTAAGAGTTGAACTTTGATAGTTGGGGTGAGAAAGCCATGCTGATGCTTGACGCAACTGTCCCCCTGACTGATTATCTGCAGAACCTGCGCGAGCACGGACGTTTGAGGGTGTACTGAAAATGATAATAATTATAATCTGAATGAGATCCAATGATTACATTAATTTAACACAACTGTTTTTATGGGTTTTGACAGAAAAAATGGCTCATTATCATAAAGTGATTACAATAACGCGAGCGTGGCTGTAACTGGAAAATGTATCCTTTTCAGCAACATACAACTTCTATTAAAACACTTCTGCTGTGTTTAAGGCGATTTCGTACAGACATTAGCAACACACCAAGAAATGTAACAAAGGTTGCAACAAATTGGTATAGCCTGAAGATACGTATCAACGCGCACATATTGCCTAAAGTGTGGCTTATTAGTATAATAAATTTTGTAAATAAAGGACCTCCTATTATTGGGGAAATTGTCGTTTATAATTGGGATATCGCTGACGAAACATTGGTTCGCAAATCGTCGGTACCTACAATTAATCTATTGGCCTGCACCCCACGCTAATTTATTTTTAAATTATTGTACCGCCTAATAGAGAATAACCCAATCATAACTCCATGGTTCATTCTATATCGGATCGCATTTATATACGTATATATTGTTTTTGTCTCTGTACTCAACTTGTCGGTAGAGATCGCGAACTTTACCCATAATCAAGCAAAGGAAAGTGGCGTACCTGGGCCACCTTCTGAGACATAAGCGATATTAACTGCTTCAGCTCGTTATTATAGGGAAAGTTTGCGGTAAACGACGGACTGGAAGAAGAAAAAAGTCTTGGCTCCACAACATCCGAAATTGGACCAACATCTCAAGCGTAGAAAATTAAATACAATTATTCGGCTTGGCTCAAAACAGGGAAAAATTCACAGAGCTGACCCTGTACGAGAGGCACTATATGAAGTAGTATTAGGTGAAATCCCGAGAAGACAAAGTCCCCCATACCCCTCCCCCCCTCCCCCACATCACCCCTACTCCTAACCCACCCTGAGAAAGGTTAAAAAATTAAATAAAAGCGTATAATCTTTCCTATACGAAATTTATAAAATAATTTTAAAAAAAATACCTTTGGCAATGAGCAGCGGTCAATATACGAGTGGTCGTAACGAGACTACCACCGCAGAAATGCGAGCCCCAGAGGTTTTGTAAAGAGACAATGTACGGATATTGATTAATTGACCCTAAGGAACCGCCAACAATCCTTCCTGGATTCAACAGAGACTGAAAATCTATAAAAAATAAGATATTCATATATAAAATAAAATAATTTAAACACAGGTTTCAAAAATTATTACATACATAGATAAAATAAATTTATTTTTACCTCTTGCTCCATCTTCTCTCAGAGAGGCTGAAAATGTTAGGTTATTAAAAAAAAAATACGCATTAAAAAAATATTTCTTACTTATATTAATTACTAAAGAATGTTTCTTACCGCCATGAGCCAAGCTGACGCAAAAGAAAGATATTAACAAAGTCTTCATTGTGGGAAATGATGTTTATCGATACACTTGACTCGTTTTATACTAGTTCTAATCAGATTATAATAACTATCTAAAGTCTATCACAAATAATGTAATTTAATCTTAATCCAAAATTATGCTTGTAAGGAAATCCCAAAATATTAATGCCTTTATCAATATTATCAAATCATTGATTCCGTTATCATGAATTTTCAATCACACGAAGTATAGTAGTGCGCGAATTTCTATCACAATCAAGATACATACATATATGAAAATATAAAAAAACCACCAAACAGGATGTCCTGTCCGTTCAAATCGAAGTTTTAGTTAAATTTTGAATTACACTTTAACTTCGTTCCCGAGACATGTGTAACCCCTTATCGCTTATGTTTAAGATCGCCCAGTGAACGGACATTAAAATTAAAACATGTATCTCCCATTAATATTCAATCCCCCCATTATTTCTTTACTGGGGCGGTCTAAAATATAAGCGATCTTAAAAGTAAAATAATAAGAAATATTATGTACCTAAACAAATGCGTGAAAAATCACCCTACACTTTTACATTCAATAATAGAGATAATTAAAACATCTCTTAAACTTAGTCCCTTAGGGGAAACAAGAAGAACAGAGTAGTAAATTATTGTTTACAAATTAAGGGCAGTACTTATAAAAGCGTGTTTTTTGTTTGTTTTTTAAACTATTATTTTATTTTTTTAGTATTTAGTCTTGTCACAAAACGTAAAATGTTTTAAATATCAAAAGTTCTTACTCCAGCTAATTGCTCAGATCTGATTGTGGCATTATGCTTACGTAAGCTCTGAAATCGGGGTGGATGCTCTTCATCAGTTTCTTAAGCTCTTGTTTGGGAGACATGTCCGCGTAGAAATTGAAGATGGAACCACCCGTAATTCTATCGTTTTTGAAGCTGTTTCTATTTATATTTCTGTTTGTATTTCTCGCGTAAATATTTAAGATGTTCCATTCGTTCTTCTAGCGATTGTGATGCTCTTGCTTGAGGCTCGTACCATTGAAAAGCTTCTATCCGGTTTGTCCACTGATTTGGCATCTTTCTGACTATATATTGACTTATAACAGGGCTGCGCCCGGTGCCCTGAAGTGATGCTTGCGACATGATATTTTTGACCAACCCCATACCATTCAGCTTTCAGCACGTTTCACACCTTGGCTTTGGTAGAATCTATACATAATATATACACCCTTAATGTACAAGTTATACAAATATATTTGTAAAGCAGATCTCGAGTAAACATATATCCTCAATATACAAGTTGCATTGCTAGAATACGTTGTTCTGTTATAGATTTTTAGGGAAAACCATCCAGCTTAATTTTTACGCCTTGAATCCATTCATTACCATAGTACACCTCAGACGATTCCAACAAGCCCAAACACGGCTAGAGTGTGTTGTTCCGTTATAGAGTTCCAGTGCCTTCCTTTCTATTATATCGTCAGACCCTGAAAACCGTTCGTGATCTGAGAACATGTTAAGACGATTCCAGTAAGCCCAAACATCGCTACGATACATTGTTAGGTAATTTTATAATTTAATTTGCATCGTTTTTTTATATTAATAAAATGATAAAATTATTGACGTAGTTAGAGATAAAATGAGCACATTGATGAATTACGTCGATAGCCAATAGATAAAATTTAAATGTATGTACATGGACTAAGATTAAAAATTGGCGGATTACGTTTCTTTAATTATATATAAAAGCTTATCAAGACTAGAACAAGAAGCCCCGTGAAAATGCGACCAAATTTCAAAACGAATAGAACACAACATTCAGAATTGATTTGGCTCAAACAATTTTTTTTAAACGAAAAAAAATATTATGTTTTTCAAAATAAGTATGCCAGTGAAGGCCCTATATTACAATTCAAGGCAAACTGCAATACTTAATCACAACAATAATTATAATAATTGCAAGGCTAGATAAAAATGCAACAATCTCCTTTACCTTTGCGGCCATATTATCATTTAAAGCGATGGGTAGTGCAGTTTATTTTGCAATATTGGTGTTAGTCGATAATCTTTGGATATTACTATGCCTTCCGAAGGATTCGTTGTACTATCAAAAGATAGTGAACGGGGAAATAGCGCTGGTGGAAAGCTATCCATTTCAAGTTGCTATTTTGCGATATAGCCATTTAATCTGCGGGGGAAGTGTGATTAGTGCGTTTTGGATTTTGACCGCTGCTCACTGCCTGGAAGAGTAAGAGCTATAATATACCAATATATAATATTTTATAATTTCAATGAGTAATAGATTATTTTTTTTGCGTTACAGTATGCAAGCCTCTTCTCTGTCGATACGCGTCAGCGCTAACTCTTACCGAAATGGTGGATATATTGTAAATGTTAGGAAAATATTTTACCATAAGAAGTATGATAATTCTTCTATGATAAACGATATCGGAGCTATGCTTCTTACTTATCCGTTGTCTTTCTCGTCCCGCGTATCTCCTGCAAAACTTCCTTATTCCGGGCAAAGAATTCCGACAAACAAACAATTCGTTAGTGTCTCTGGGTGGGGTTTAACATCTGTGAGTAAAACCTTTAAAATTATTACATTATCAATATTTCTACATATTAAAATTTTACAAGCACTTCAGGAACACGGCTCGATACCTTCTCAGCAATTAAGGCAGATAACAATACCAGTTGTGGCTAAAAAAGAATGCAGAAAATATTACAAACGGTATCAGTTTCAAGAGATCTATAATGGAATGTTCTGCGCAGGTCTAACTCAAGGAAAAATGGACTCATGTCAGGTATTCCTCATAACTTTGCCTCTTGAAGCGTGTTAGTAGTATTTTCCTTTTCAAATATTCAATAGCAACAAGGTTATTTATTTTGAAAATGATACATCCTTAATGTCAATAACATAGTAGCATCATACTTATTTATCATATATATTTCCTAGGTATGCGTTTCTTTTGTTTTTTTATTGAGTTTTTTTTTATTTTAAACAGATTGTGAATTTCTATTGTCGCATTCCATTCCATATGCGATTAATTAAAAATGGATAGCTTCTCCAAATTACATAAATCCGATTTCTCCTAAATGCACAATATTGTTCTCTTAAATCGTGTCGTCAATCGCGTATAATCAACGGTTCTGTGTGAAAGCTGTTTCTTATTTTTACACGAGTGTCAAACAAAAAAAGAGTGTAATGTGTTCAGGGTTTATCTATGTATGTTTTTCGTGTCTTTATTCCACCATAACGTCTAAACGCTAGAACCGATTTAGAAGTGTGTGATATTGTTAGAATCGTTATGTCATCCCAAGTGTCATAGGGTACGTTAAATGTAAACATATCAAGTAAGCAGTTGTCTAAATGTCCAAATGTACAAATGTCAACAAAATAACATAAATATATCGTGTTTAGTGTCAAATCAAAGGCGTGATTAATTACATTCCGAAAATATACATGTATCAATATGGATATATAATACATGTATATCCATTTGTATATAATACATAAACCACAAGTATTTCGTTAAAAACCGTAATAAAAATAATTATAAATACAGTAGCTCACTACCTGCAACATCAGTCGTTTTTTTTATTATTTTTAATATATTTACTTAGTCAATATAACATGTATCGGTGGCAAAATTTGAATGCGATTGCAGTGCGTTACAGGAAACCACCTTTACTATACAATTTGGCTTTTCTATTATACTAAAACAGATTATCACATCAAGTAATAGTTCAATTACAGACCGAATAAGCAACGTTACATTAGTTATCATACTGTTCAAAGTAGAAATATACTTATAACTTTATAGTTAAACAGACTATTTAGCTTCAGTCTTAAACAACAGAGAATGACAACGAGGCTTCATTGAGAAGAAATTCCGATGTCTTCTGCCAGTTCTTGAATGCTGCGCATGAATAGTTTTACCCACTGATCACAATGCTATCTGCACATATGCCCTCAGATGATTCTGTAATACTCTTTATTTTTTTAGGGCGACTCAGGCGGACCTGTTAGTATTGGAAATATGGTAGTTGGTGTAGTTTCATTCGGGTTCGGATGTGCAAGACCATTCTATCCTGGTATATACACTCAAGTATCGACATATCGATCATGGATAAAAGAAATTACAGGAATATAGAATAATAATTATCTTTTTTTATGCTAATTTTATTTTCACGTATTGGAAAATTATTACGATCGCAAGGAGCCTAAACTATTGGCACCTACTGGTCTTACTTAAGAAAAGCGACGTAGGTATGTACTTAACATGCATCATTGGTAAGATTTCTGGTTATTTGTTTTTTTTATTATTGTTTTTTAATACTCAAAATGCAGTTTTTTTTGTTTTCTTTTTCAAAAACGGCCTAAGAGGTGTTGATGGAAATGGCTCTCAGGAAATGTGAAACTGTTTTGATTTCAAATAATAACTTACAAAAATAAAATAAAAATTTCATTGAACAAGTATCTTCAACAATAGCAGGCTTATCGCACTAAGGTATCTCTCACAGCCAACCATAGTGTTAATGCAAGATTTGCCTGGTAGTTTTAACATATTAAAATCAAAATTTCATACAAAATATATAATACTAAATTATATAAAAGGGAAAATAAGGATAGGAATGGTGAGAGTGGTAGGTGAAATACTTGGTGACTCTACCCAAGTACAGACTTGGTGTCAGAGGAAATGCTTTTTTAAAAGAAATTTAACCCTAAAGAGTGATCGAAAGCCTCGGAAGGTTAGAAGGAGCTGATTCCTTAATCGAGCTGCGTGGTCAGAGGAAGAGTGATAAAAGGATAAATTATTATGGCTTGGGATGCCAATAATATTATTCTGATTTGACCGGATCTTGACTACCAAGCAGGGTTACTGTTTTTATCAGATAAGAATTATTAAAGCACATTATGCAACTTAGATAGGATATGTATATTTCTGCGATTTCGAATCTGTAATCATTGCGAGCTATTCCGAGAGTCTGGTACATAATCGTATTTAAATTGATGGTGTAAATTTAGGAATTTCGGATGTGCAGGATGACCTGGATGAGAGCATCGTTTCCAAGTCGTGTCGAGCTAATATTGTATTTTTCACTGAACGGCAAATTTACATAAAAGTATAATGAGTCCACTTATATGCTGTTATTTGTCGAATGTTGTGAGCAGCTTTGTTGGTTCCAGTGGCTATGATAAACACTGTGGAAAAATGTTACAAAATGAAAAATTGCGTACAAAATGTTAAGGGGTGATTCTACCCATTAAATAGATCACAAAAAAAATATTCTATAAAATAAGTTTAAAAAAATCTAAACAAATAATAAAGTATGGCACACGAATAGTTTTGGATTATAATGGAACTTCATATTATGGAATAAAAAATATTTTCATGATCTATTTAATGCGTAAAATCAACCTTTAAATTTTGTGCGCAATTTAAATTTCACGGTGTACCTACATTTGGCTGTTTTTGCTTTCTTTCTTGCTTGATTTCTATCTCAAAACGACTGTTGTTCGCACGTTTTCTAACTGGAATAATCTCTATTAAGTACGAGTAGAACCAGTTCACCTTTACACCAGCAATTTATTCATTTACTTATTTAAGAATGTTTTATAAAACATTGATTTTGGCTACAATAATAACAGGAACCGAATGGCAACACCTAGTGCTCATAGACGGTCAGCTTGGAGCAGTCGTGGCAGACAGCTTCAATACGAAATTCTCGTTCGCAATACACGGACCGCACGAGCAGTTCGCTTGCGGTCGCAAACCAATAATGCGTTCGGCGTGCAGTCGAGTTTCGCCGTGCTGCCGCCAGCAGATAGCTGCCCGACCCGCCGCGGACGGACCGCTTCAAGAATGCTCGCCACTTCCTCTCTACGCCCCAGGCGTATCGCCGACTGCTCGAAGCAGTCATGTTGCGGTCGTACCCAACTGCAAAAGGACTGCTTGGATCAGTCGTTCTGCGGTCGACTACAACCGCAACACGACTGTTCTCGTGCAGCTGACCACGACTGCTTGAAGCTGTCCGTCTATGGAAGCCCATATTCGATTCTGTAATTACTTAACTGGGACTAACCAGGTCGAGAGTGGATTAGGTTGTAATAATGCGTATACATTAAATTATTTAAACGTTTTAGTAAAATGCTAATAAAACTAAACGGCCTTAAAATATGGTCTTCAAAGAAATAAATCGCAAATTTATTATAAAATCGGCCTTGAATGAAGCACAAAATTACGTTTAATAGAGTGAGACAAATGAAATAGACCTAAAACTAAAAGAGAGATAGATAAAGTTATAAGAAAGGAACAAAACTGAGAAAGAGAATTTGTATTATTTGTAAATCTTCATTGAATTACGTAAGCAGTTTACCCACCTGATGATGTCAGAAAACATTGCTGCGTCCTCACTTTAAAAACTACTGTGAAACAAGTTTAGTGCCGCATTTTGAAACAGTTTACCGGTACTCTTTCTCGCCTAAGCAAAAAGGAAGCAGACGATGTTGCGAAAATGCCGCACACGCTTTGATTTTGCAGTTTTCAATTTGCGCCGGGCGACAAGCAATTCCGCGGGTAAGCGTGGGTAAATAAGAAAATGCATGCAAACGTTTTATTTGTGTTTGTTTAGTCGTCAACCGGGCGTTCCGCCGCAGAAACAATTCTTTTCGCGTCTCGCGTCACGTTTCGCGCCTTTGCCGCAAATGCTGCAGCTGTGTGAAAATGCAACGGCTGAAACAAAACAAAATTAGCGGATGGAAGTATTTCTTTTTGACGTCACAGCGTCTAGTAACGGATGCAGTACAGGGGGTCATGTACAGGTGTGAAGACTGTTGCGAGTGTTACACGCTGTATAGTTATTGGGACGAGAGCGAATCAAATCATTGTCGGTTCGGTTCAAGATAGTTATGGGTCATTCCGATTGCACCCTGGTCCTGAACCCTACTCTTCTACCGGACGGAAGTCTGCTGCTCACCCCCTCCCCCCTTCTAAATTATACTGTTCACTCCTGGTAGCGAACGGTTTCGTGCAACTTGGGTCATAAGATCCATTCGGTTCTCGGATCAGAACTCACGATTCAGCTCCTATTCAGTAGTCTCCTCACGTGGAAGGCTATCCCGGATTGTACTAACGCATCTCAGGCCTCACGGTTGGTAAACCGGCTTCCCCTGGAGGATTACCTCCAGGCGGTACTGGACGGTTTGCGCACCGTTGGCGACGCTCAATCGGTTGTGCACTCTGACTATTACTGAAGGAGTCTGGAGACTATGAAAATATACTGTTTCCTAAACAGTGGGGTGGATGTTAACCTGTTGCTATGCCATTCGTGAAAGGATCTATCGGCCATTCGATCTCGAGTGGTATGACGGGCAAAGGACGCCCAGGTCCGCGATAAATTCTTATTAAATTACCTCCGAAATACAACAGGTAGAGGCCGCGTAAACGACTTTGGTTCCATAACCAGTCGGGAGGAAGGAGGTATCCTGATGGTTAATTCCAGACGGAGATATCCTGCCAAAACTGGTAACCAAGGGGTAAGGTGGCCCCACTGGGTTACCGTCCTAGTGCATCGCCGTAAGGCGTTGGACTCTGGCGGGTTCGTGACATTGCTGGACGGTAGGTTTGTACTGTACCAAAGTCTTTTAAGGGGCCCTTGTTGAGTTGGCCACGAAGACCCATTTATTCGGGGTCGGTCACACTCACGGGTCAACACCCATCCGGCGGCCTCCAGGCATGAAGTGCGAGCCCGGGTAGGACTCTGGCCTTAGGGCTAGTTTTCCCCAGGAGTCAACCTTCTGGCGCTCCTGAATGGTTTGAGTACCATGCGACCTAAGCCAATCGATTGTGCATTCTGATTAACAGTCGGGGGAGCCTGGAAACAGTACTGTTTCCTATAGAGGGGGGCAGTGGTCGACCTTACGGCGACTACACTTGAAACGACCATCGGCTACCCGATTCCGGGTGGAGAGCTGGACAAAGGATGCCGTGGTCCGGATGGATTCGGTTGACACCGTTTCACCGCTACGTAAGGGAGAGGACCGCGCGAGCGACCTCGATCCTGTCACCAGTCAGGAGGTAGGAGGTATCCTGAAGGTTAATTCCAGACGGAGATATCCTTCCAAACTGGTAGTCTGGGGGCGAGGCTGCCCACTGGGTACCTTTCCCGGTGCCTTGCCGTAAGGCGTTGGCCTCTGACAGGCAGGTGGCGGAGCTTGACGATGGACTGTTTTGTCCTAAGTCTTCTGCGCTCACCTCACCATAAATTTCGTTAAAACTTCCTGAGGTGACGGGTTCGTCTATTGTAGTTGACAGCTCTGGTTGTCCCAAGTCTTCTATGCTCACCTCACGGAAGAAAGAACGATCACATATGGTTAAAACTTCCTGAGGTAACGGGTTCGCCTGTTGTAGTAGACAAGTTGTTTACTCCGGGTTATCTTTTATTTAAATAATTTACCAATATGATATTACTGGTAAATGATATTTTGTCTACGTAAGGAATGCCATTCCGGTAACGTTGAATCGAAAGACAAATACAGAGTTTAGTTTTTATTTATTTTTGTAATAAAGAAAAAAAAATATTGTAAGATTGGCTCGGTATGTAGGTCGGCAAGGATTTGAAGATTCAAAATCAGATTTTTAATTACCCCAATATCGAATGGTCATTGAATAGTATTGATAATAAAAATTGCTATAACAGTGGCTCAAAGTAGTAGTCGCCTTAAGCAGACCACGGACCCTTGACAATAAAACGTAATAACATACTCACTCCGGTATCACCGCAGCAAATACAGCTTTATTTAACAACATCATGCGAATGGCAAGCTGAACTTCCACCAGTATTGACAATATTCTCTTGACTTTCTTTATAACAAAATTTAAAGTGCTTCCTGATATTACATGAATTTCTTTTTTTTTCATAGTAATTACATTTTTATCAATCATTCGATCATAAGATGTAATTAATTTGTATCAATTATCAATATTTAATTTCGCCAGCATATCGTTATTTTGCAATTTTATTATCTCTAATAATCTTTTCTCTGTAAATGCATGTTATCAATTTTAGTTCGAAGAATGTTTAAAATTACTTTGTCTAATCTATTAATAATTATATTTCCCTGACTCAAAATGAGACGCTAAAACAGTGGCAATACAATTTCGTCTAAAGAAAACTCTCTGAAGAAAACATTTCTGCTATTTAAATGTATGAAAGGTCATATGTATAGGCTATTGCAAAATAATATAAACATGGCATCATTTTTATTATTAACGATTTGCTGAAGGGATTCCTGAAAAAATGTCCATTTTTCCACACTCTTCCCTATGTTACACTCACATATGTTACGTTTGTTTACTATGTATTTAATACACCAATAACATAGAGAATAATAATAAAAGCCGTAACTCTGTAATATGTTATGATTTAATACAAATATCACCTGAAATTACAATCATAGTTATGTACATTACATAGATTTAGCATTTTCTTAATTAATACACAACCATTATTTTGATAAAGAGGAAATCCTTATGTATATGTATCAATGATAAATTTATAGATACTCGCACAATGAAAATTCCACATTTACTTAATTAAATATACGTTAAAATCTTGTTATCATTATAATATATTTATTTTTAATATCTAAAAGCTTTATATATGGTGCAGCAGTCATTTATTTGTAGATTGGGAAAGGAATCAGCAAAAAAAAATATTTTTTAGAAATTAAAGTGAGAATGATTTTAAGTTTAATGTTTGCCTTTCTTTGGTGGTTTCTGTTTCATTCGCTTCATCAAATTGAGTGGATCGACGCCATACCTGGCGAAAACTTCTTTCTTAAAAGTGTAGAATTTCTTTCTGTTTGCATCGTTCTGACGCAGTCTCGAGATAGGCCCTCTGTTCTGCATAGTTTGAATCCCGCCGCGGTGGATCATGAACACTGGAGAGAGAACCTGGAAGGAGTATCCGGCTATGAATGTCTCGTACACCTGTAATAAAGAAATAATAGGTTAGAAGGTAATTGTATTGCTAGAAAGCGTACATAATATGCATAATTATGCTGCAGCTGGATATACGCTTTTGGTAATTTTAGTTCATAAAATAAACTACGTGTATATTTGCGCTGTACATATAGTCGACTTTGTGAGTTGATCGAATTAAAAAGAATTTAATATTTTGCCGAAAACACATAAAAATACAGTGAAATAATTATTAAGGACTAATACCCTACTACCCGACATACTACCCTAAACATCACATCACATAAAACAAAAGATGTAATTATAATTGTAAGTGAAAACGTTTTAACTACAAATTTTAAACGTCTAGTTAGATACTGATCTGTAGTTTGATGTAGCTATTGATTGATGCGGCCATTGATGTAGGTTATTAGATTTCTCAATTATATTGTATAGCATTGTTCGGCAAAGCTAATATCATTTTATATCGCCATCGATAATAACTTCAATTATAAATGTTTTTTTTATTGTGCACTGATGGTTTATAAAAACCTGTTACTTAACCAATGAATACAATAATAACATTAATTTATTAGTGCCACCTATCGCATTTTTATATAGGCTGATTACATCAAAGAAATAATGCGGAAACAATTGAATGCGGATCCATCGATTAGTCTATTTGAATATCAAAGCGCCTAATTATTACATATTGAAACTTATGTACCAAATAAAACTGACATAATAAACAAAATTTTAACAAAAAAAACCGACTCCAAAATGTTTTATACGTGCAGCAGCCATGTCATGGTGATACTTAGCGGGCTATCGTAATTGAATGCGTATACAAAATTTGGTGCTTGCGCTGTTGGCCGTTGAGGAGTTCTCTAGTTGGAAGCCAACCCTAAGCGCCGCAGTCCTGTCTTGGTAAAACTTAGAACGGGCTGTAGTAATTGTATGGACATACAAAATTTCGTGTCTGTTCTGTTGACTGTTAAGGAGTCCCATCGTCGGGAGCCAACCCTGGGTGCAGCAGCCAGGCCATGGTAAAATTTAGAACGGGCTATCGTAACTAAGTGAGTATACAAAATTTCGTGTCTGTGCTATTGACTATTGAGGAGTTTCAGAGGAGACTATTGAAAGAAAACTGGTCATGCTTACCATAAAAATAATTACATTGTCATCGGAATTGAATAAACATGTACATTTTCAACTTCATATGATAATATTTGAGGAGTTCCCTTAATTGCTCGTGGATCCCATTATCACATCAGGATTTTGATAAAAATGGGACCAATCTGCAAGTATATCCTTTCATATAAAATAAATATTTTTTTAAATCGGTTCGTAAATAGCAGAGTTCGGAAGTAACAAACAAAAAAATGTACAACCGAATTAATTGATAACCTCCTCCTTTTTTTTAAGTCAGTATGTAAATAATACTAATACAACAATACCTATAATCAAAATGCTCGTTTGTTAAATAAAAATAAATAAATAAAATACAAACGGAGCTGCCATGGAATTCACCGACCGAAGTCGGGCCCATCATATAGTGTTATTACACTTCTGGGGGGTGAGCAGTGGATTCCGGACTAACGACCAGCTGTGGTAAGTTTAGGACAGCTGTATTGCCACATGTGATCGTACACCTTACCACCCATTCACTCCCCCTTCGAAGCCATAGAATTTGAGATGCGGAAATCGCGGTTTTAAATTTGACGGTTTTAGATTATTTTATTTTGACCTATATACGTGTTTAGAAACCCTTTACCCTATTTATATATTGAGCTATTGAATTTAAGAGAATATTAATCAATGTATATAAATATGCTCTTTTCTACATGTTGCGTTTCACAGCAAAATCCTAGCCGCCAGAACGTAGTACGGCATTGGGTGATCTAAACACCCACACACACACGCTTACTAATATAAAGTAATAATATCCATAGCTAATAATAAAAGGTATAATAAAATGGTTTTGAAAACGGGTATAATATATAGTAAAATAATTCTGGCTTACTAAATACTTCACTGCTAGTAAAAGCTAGCGGTGCATTATCTAGTAAGCAACTAAAGTAAAATACTAGTATACACATGCTATTATAATCAAACTAGTAAACATACTAATATTAAGTGTATATTAGCTTTTTCAAACCTTTATTGTATTCTTATCTACCTATAAAACGATAAATGAAAAAAAAAGTACGGGTATATATCGGTACTCCCTGCATGAGGATATTATTCAACAGAGAGTCTGCCCTCGATTAATTTAGCGACATTATAATGTCACAAATTTGCGTCGGTAGTAATATTCAATAAGCATAGCGTGCTACGTGAGAGCCCATGTTTACTTGAGATAAGGCCGAAGGCGGATTTGTGTAGCGATCGGCTGACTGTATAACATACAAACAAACCCTTGCAACACCGTAACTACAGCTATACTACGCAGCTCCTATGTATCTCGCTAACGAGGGAATTAATATGCATTGCCGTGCAAGCTCAATTCGCTAGAACGGACTTTGCTTCAAATCATATTATACATGCTTTTCTAGTAACTTGATAAAACCAAAACAAAATTTAAATTTTATTCGATTTCCTTTTTATTTACAAAAATCTCATTAATTACTTATTCATCTATACTAATATTATAAAGAAGTAATATTTGTAAGTTTGTAAGTTTGTATCTAGGGAGTAATCGCCGAAACTACTAATCCGATTTAAAAAACTCTTTCACTAATTGAAAGCTCTAGTATCGATGAAGTGCTATAGGCTATATTTTATTGTGATTATTATTTGGTTTTAAATACGAAATCATGATATGTGTAAATCAAGTCGGAGAAAAATGAGCTGGTGAGTTGCTTTATCGGCGTGTGCTGACAAAACCGTTTTATATATGTGAAGACAATATGTGACAAAAACATCGCAATGTAACATGAAATGAAAGAATTGGCCGTTCACATTAGTGCAATGAGTCGTAAAAGATTGTCGTATGACAATAAACCCGCCCATTGTGACATTTCACAATGAAGAGTATAAACAAACAAACAATGTATCATGCAATGTAACACACTTTGTAACATATTCTCATAGTGTGGACGCCTGACGCGCGCGAACTGTACATTTCATGCGCACGCTTCGAGCATTTCAAGTCGTGTACGGAGCGACCCGAAATTTGTCGGTTTTTCAAACGAACACAAACAAGCGCGCAGTGTGCTCAGAGCGCCAGTGTGGATGGGTTGTGTTGAGATGCGCGCGAACACGAACTGAACCAGGTATTATTGAGCATATAATTATACAGCTACGGACAAATCGTGGAGTGATAAAAAAGCCATACAATTATCGAAGCGTACAGAACACGTAAAATTTTATGGAATCCACGAAAATTGGTCGTCACAATCCATTCTCTTCACGTGTTCTCAGCAGACTGACGCTACGTTCGCGCGCAAGCTGGAAATAGATGCGAGCAGGTACATGTTCGGTTTGAGCGCACGCTGCGTCCACACTGATGAAATGCTCCTTTCATATTTAATTGCATGTTACCTTTCGTCAGTCTGTACGCAGCATCAGAGAGATCTATAAAAAGCTCAGCGACCGCAAACATCCAACTTTTATATATAAGCTATGTCTTTTATGTCTCAAAAAATAAGAAAAATAAATAGGCAGTGCAATAAAATAACAATTATTATCACCATAAATTAATCATTTATAACGGGTAAAATTATATTCTAGTCTATAAAGCACTAAATATCTAAAGGTAGCGTCAAAAAGGTAAATAAAACGCCTACTTAAATTGACAAATCGAATCGAAACTTTACATGAAACGAAGCCGCGGGCAATGGCTACTTGGGATATAATAAAAATCTAAAATGTTAACAAAAGAAAAACAACTAAAAAAAATGTTGTAAGTGCAGCAGCCATGTCATGGTAAATCTTAGAACTGGCTATCATAATTGAATACTTATACAAAATTTCGTGTCTCCCTCGCTGGAAGCCTAACCTGGGTGTCGCAGTCCTGTCTTGCAACATTTAACGGGCTGTCGTAATTGAATGCATATACAAAAATTCTTGTCTGTGCAGTTAACGGTTGAGGATTCCTCTCGTTTGGAGCCAACCCTGGGTGCAGCAGCCATATCATGGTGAATCTTAGAATGGGCTAATATAACTGAATGCGTATAAAAAAATTCGCGTTTGTGTTGTTGACCTTTGAGGAGTCTTCTCGTCGAGAGCCAATCCTGGTTGTAGAATCAGGTTATGCTTCCAAAAAAATGCTTTGTCATCGGAACTGAACGAGCATGTAAATTTTCAACTTCATATGATAATATTTGAGGAGTTCCCTTAATTCCTCATGGATCCCATCAAAAAAACAGGATTTTGATAAAAATGGAACCAATCTGCAAGTACATATATCCTTTCTAACAAAAAAAATAATTTTTCAAATCGGTTCATAAAGGACGGAGTTCTGAGGTAACAAACATTTAAAAAAATACAACCGAATTGATAACCTCCTAATTTTTTTTGAATCTGGTTAAAAAGATAACTAAATTTCTAAAAAATAGTCTGATCCTGAATTACATAACAGGCACCCTTAAAGCCCTTATTAAACCCTCAATAATCTAATAAATAATATTGAGCATATAATTATCCCGCGGAAACTATAATCGTTTAATAAGGCAAAGGAGTGAAATTCATACAATCGCGTAATCATATGGGAGGAGCTGGAAGTGCTTTTGAAAGGTTTTAGTTTAAAGAGGTTAATCGGGAATTCTGTCTAATTAATCGCCGGTAATTTCCGACGAACTTTCAGGTGCGATTTATCAATCGTTCGGTAGACCTTTTCGAAAGGTCAAATTTATAAAATTGTCGTAATTCGAAGAAACGAATCGAATAGGTATTTAATCGCACAAGCAAGATAAAGATAATCCTTGTATAATTATATTATCTTATCCGGCTGATAACGACGGCATTATCATCATGATTATGAAAAAATGGTTTTTCAAATGTTTATACTGAATTGTTATTGAATATAAAGAATAGGTTTATAAGATAACTAAGAAATCCTATTCTTTATACTTGACAATAATAATGGTGTATGTTTCCTTTTGATTAAATTGAAACAGTTTTTTGAATGAGCTATACGGTAGCCACAACAATGAGATAACGTCTAAATAATGAATCATTTAGTAAATAATAGCTAACGTTATCGACTTTTATGAGTAAACTAACAATTGTGGCGGATGAATTAAATGGGTTCTTTACTTGATGTAAACTTTTATTTACTAATTGATCGATTCGCCACACAGGCACGTGTCTTCATCCCCGCCATCTTCCTTTATTCTCTGCTTCCGGCTTCTATGATGCCGCCATTTCCGCTGTCCGCCTGCCGGTAGAGTTGGACACTCATACCGCGCGAAATTCAAAATGTTTGCTCCGCCACTACACAATCAATAATAAAAAAATATTGAGAATCATATACAGATAAACAAAATAATGTATTATAAAACAGTCATAGCAGCTACATGCTTATACTTCTTGTCTAACACCAACAGACGCTGTATGCAGTTAATCTGTGTTATATTCGATAAAAGCCGCTTGTAAATATGATAAATACATTTCTAGCGCAGCACACGCCATTTCTTATAGTTCTACCTATTCATTATTTACACAAAAACACCTAAATGAATACGATAAGTGATAGAAAGACTTCAATATAACACCGACACGAGATTAATCGAACAAATGGACCTGATTTTTCTACCATAAGATATTTTTCTTAAGTCGAATTAATTTCTCTTCTTACACGACTGCCCAAAGGAGTGTTATGTATTTGTTAGAATCGTTTTGTCCTCCCGAGTGTCATAGGGTACGTGCCGCGACCCCTTGCACTCATATAATGAGAAAGCAGCGTCTTTGATATAAAACGCCGTGTTTGCGGTGCGTGTTGACGTTCATCATTTGACAGTTTAGCTTTTTTTCGTTTTTACTCTTCGCGGCCGTCAGGAATAGATTCGATAGGCCTAGTAACGAAGAGAAATATTTGGAATATTAATTTAGCAAAATAAATTATACAAAGTGTTTAATTATTACACTCCACAAAATATTACCGATTTTTAAATAACAGTTTTTGGTTCTTACAAATTTATTACAATCCAATATTTTGGTAAATTATTTAACTACGCAATTGTATTAACGATGAAATAAATCTGATATGTATTAATGATGAAATTCTGATTTTTTATTCCACCATAACTTCTAAACGCTTCAACCGATTTAGTAGTGTGTGATATTGTTAGAATCGTTATATCATCTCAAATACCATATGGTGCCTAAACTATCCAAATGTCAAAAAATACTTATCTAAATGTCCAAATGTCAATAAATTAATATAAAAATATATCGTGTTTAGTGTCAAATGAAAGGTATGATTGAGTATATCTATATGGATAAATACATAAACGACAAATATTTAATAAAAACCGGAATAAAATAAATATATATATACAATAGTTCATTTTCTGCAATGGCAGTCGTGTTTTTTTTATTCTTTTTAATATATTTAGTTATTATTTTCTCGGGCCGTTGTTTTGCTAAGTATTTTGAACGCGCAAATTTGATTTTTCGAGATAAAGACGGAAATATCTATTTTGAAATCCTCTGAGACGATTGAGACCATTTCCTGTCTGTCTGTCTGTATGGCTGTTTGTGTGTATGTATTCCTTCAAGATTGCGCTTAGACGCCTAATTCTATTGAGCTGAAAGTTGTTATGCCGGCATCATTAGGTCATAGTAAGAGTTGAAAAGAGAGAATTTATGCATAAATCTAAGGAAATCATACAAAATCTTTTAATCTACATGGTTATATTCTTTTATATTTATTTTTCATTTCTTAATAGTATTATTGTTATTTACTCTGGAAAGGCAGCTTTGCTAATAAGTCCAGAGCAGATCTTCTAAAGCAAGTCATAAAAAATAATAATATTTTTTTAGGTATAAATCGAGTCTTAGAATTAAATTGATTGACAGAGCTTGCACTAATCACTTCAAATGGTAGTTTATTCACCCTGTCCACCACTATATTTTCCAAAACAGAGTTGAGAGGATTAGATTTAAATTTTGCACGGTTTTTTTGATGTGGCCTTAAGGATTTGTGTTGATGTTGAATTTGTAAATATTTATAATAATAATAATAATAATAATAATAATTGTAATAATTTGTGAGTTGTGGTAGAAATTGGTCCACCAGAGGGAGCACTAGTTACATATCGTTCTCGATATATTGGACTTAGAGACTTTAAATTTGTTACAGAGATGCCTTGGTGGGCTTTTGTTTGGAATATCTCATATATAATCTACATTAGCTGAAATATATTTATATTCCGCATTAAATTTAAATCAAATATTAACGGCCAAGCCGACCGAGGCTAACCGAGAAACGAACCTCGCCGCGTGAGGCGGCGCAATGGAACCCAACCAGGTTCAACCGCCAGCAGAGAGAAAGCACCGATAGATTTTCTTTATAAAATTATTATTCCGAATAAATCAGTCTTTGACTACTTGCCGGGAAGGTCTTGGGGTGATACAAACGATTCTTTTCCAGACTGTAAGCGCGCTCGATCGTCTTTTCATCGTATTTACATGGTTAGCCCGAGTGGAGCGATTTTCCCGACGTTGGGTAATTAGGTGATACGGATGCGAGCGATTCGAGTGGAAAACTTGAGCCATGCACCGCGTCGCTGGTCTCGGGGGTGGGCCATCGGCACAAGCACCGACCTTTATCGGCACTCGCGCTTAATTTGCGTCTTGACGCAGCCGCGCGCGCACCGCATAACCTACACCTAAATCAATTAGCTATCTACCTAGTAGATGCATCACATGAGGTGCGGGAATCGCGAATGCTACTACTTCTATTACCATCAATTACACCCTCACCATGAAAGCCATCTCCTATAAAAGACGACGGCGACAGACAAGCTATACAATATTATACAACCAGAGCTGTCAACTACAAAGGGCGAACCCGTCACCTCAGGAAGTTTTAACGATATTAGATCGTTCTGTCTCTCGTGAGGTGAGCGCAGAAGAATTAGGACGAAAAACAATCCACTGTCTAGTTACGCCACCTACCCGTCAGAGGCCAATGCTTTACGGCGAGGCACGGGAAAGGTACATATCTGGAAGCCTCGTCCCCTGACTACCAGTTTGGAAAGATATCTCCGTCTGGAATTAACCTTCAGGATACCTCCTGCCTCTTGACTGGTTACAGGATCAAGGTCGCTTGCGCGGTGCTCTCCCTTATAAACGGTGATACGGTGTCAACCTAATCTATTGCTGACCACGGCATCCTTTGCCTGGCTTATTCACCCGGGATTGGGTGACCAAATGGTAATATCAAGGGTAGTTGCCATGAGGTTAACAAATACCCCGGCACTATAGGAACACATTCATTAAAATAACGCGCGCGATACCCACCAAAATTGAATTTGTCGTATACGCCGGATTTCCGGGGGGTAGATCCTAACTCACCCCGCCCCCGCCCTTTTTCCCACCCTGAATACGTCCCTGACAGTAAAAAAACGTCCCTGACTTTATTGTAAAAAAACGGGCTGGGGACGCCCCCCTGCCCCCCCCCCCCACCTGGATACATCCTTGACGATAGGAAGCGCTAGTCATACAGCACTTATATTCGAAACATTGTCGACAGTTACAGTCGAAATATGGCAGATAGAGACTTGAAATTCGGCACACAGATTCGTCGTAGGGCCCAAACTACATTGTAAAATCCACAATTTAAGAGCTGACACCATATTTGGATATAATATGTATATCCTACACAAGCGCCGCATTTCTTTTAAATACCGCCGTATTTAGGATAATACTACATCATATTAGAAAAAATCCATGTTAATACCATGACAATACTACAAAATACTAAAATATACTACTGAATCACCGTGGTATTAGGATGGCTATTTTTCAAAATGATGTATTTCACAATATGGTTTTGGTCCAACGACGCATTTGTGTACCGAAATTCGTAACTGGAATTTTGTAACTGCTCCAGTGTATCCTCTCAACAAGCTCTAAGTAAGTAGACCCACTCTGCTTCTTCATTTATGGCAGTTGATAGTATGTACTTAAGAAAGGAGCATATTGAAACCGTATACAAGGAGCTGTATTTTTTTTACGCAAGACAATTTTCACCACCTTTCGACCACATCTCCCTATCAATTTTTGAATGTATACCGTCCCCCCACCACCAAACCCTGGCCCAACTCCCCCCTATCCCCCCGTCTCAACCTCCCCCCCCCACCAAACCCTGGCCCAACTTACTCACCCCCCTCCCTTCCACCCACCCCCCGCCACCGAGCCCCTCTAAACCCCCCCAAAGCCTCCCCCTCAACCCCTCCCACCTTCCGAAACCCCCTCCACACCTCCTCCTCCACCTTTAAACCCACCCTCTACCACCACCCCCCTAACACCCCCCAACGCCTCCTCCTCCCTTAAAATAAGAAATTATAAATAGGATAGAAAACGAATTTACCGCGTGAAATTTGTAGGACCCGACGTTTCGGTGACGTTGCAGCTGCCGTTGTCTAGGGTAGACTGACAGAGGTCAGTCTACCCTAGTCAATGGCGGCTGCAACATCACCGAAACGTCGGGTCCTACAAATTTCACGCGGTAAATTCGTTTTCTATCCTATTTATAATGTCAAACAACCGCGAGAGACTTCGATTTTTTAATAAGAATTTTTTTTAACGTATCTGTGAATGCTCGATACTTGTCCAGTCCTTTAATTTTGATTGAGAAGCAAGTTAAAATATAAATTACTGGCATATTCAGTAACTTATATTAAAAGTCAGGGCTTTGCCTAAACACAGTGTTTGTCTAAATCGGCAAGACGAATTGGCGAACATGACTATTAACATGTTAAATTTGAGTTAAAGGTTGAAATAAATGGCATAAAAGCCAACTAATAATGTATATCGAGAGAATAATAGAGATTGGTCACTGTTAGTATTTTTAATCTAACAAAATATCGGTTTTCAAAGTTGTTATGGACCGTAATGCGATTTTTTATAGTTTCAGTATGCTATCCTTGTGATA
Source organism: Micropterix aruncella (assembly GCA_944548615.1). Taxonomy (NCBI): domain Eukaryota; kingdom Metazoa; phylum Arthropoda; class Insecta; order Lepidoptera; family Micropterigidae; genus Micropterix; species Micropterix aruncella. The sequence goes on from OX155950.1 coordinate 24,325,195, forward strand.
TTCATAGCTTGTCCCCCAATTTATTATGTCATAATTTAATAGTTATTCGAAATAGCTATAATAAGCTGATTTTGTTTCTTTCTCGCGGATTAAATTAACCTAATATCAAAACAAACACGAATGAACTTGTTATTTGTCATCAATGTCTGATCCAATTCATATTACTATGATTTTGTAGGTATCCAAAGAAATTGTGTGCTTTATACCTGTTTAAATGCAGAACCACCTGAACGTATTGAAAATTGATGACTTAAAAGATTTCATTGATATTTAACATACTACATATGGCGTGTTACTACTGTTAAATGCAAGATAAATTTATGCGCATCAAAGAACGATTGCATCAGATAACAAATATGCATAATGCGAATGTAATACACAAAAGAACGATTTTAATAATTTGAATTTGATCTCCCTTATATAGATTATTTTCTTTATAACTCTTTCATCCATCTGATCTGCGTTATTGCGTGCAGACTCGCTCACGCGGAATACCGTATTGACAAATCGCCATGAGCTAGCATTCCGCAATGTTTCTAACAGAAATGTATTTTATCAGGTACATAGTCTATTTCACTAAGCTCTCCATATATCTAGCATTTGTAAATGCGACCGAAAGGAACGTTAATGCAGCTGCGCGCAGCTGCACTCTAACGTTTTCGTCGTTGTGGTTTTCACGCTAGAACTGCTAATTCGTCGACCTAGAAACCGCCCTTTTGTTTTCCGTTGCGGTCTGCAGGTGTAGTAGGGGAAAGATGCGAAAGCATTCTCTTTGAATGATTAAGGAATTATTGGCGATTGCTAAGGGTAGCAAGTGAGGCGTAATGGTCTATTTAGAGACTTCCTAGTGCAGAGCAATAATGGTATGTCAGTACCATGAGCAGGATAGATTATATATCTTACATAATAAAATGCCTTTTTACAACAACTATTTTATAGGCTTTAAAAACTTTATTTTACATACGGCATTCAAATGGCGAGGATATTCAAAAGGGAACACCTTTGAATATGTTTGAAAATGACCGGAGATATTATTGATTGTGTGCAGCTTATTTGGCGTCGCTTTGTTTGCTGTTGTTTTTAGAGTCTTTATTGGCATGTAGGTAAAGCAATATAAACTAAGGTCAATATTTAAATATAAGTAATCATGAAACAAATGGTAAAATGGCTCTATAGTTATTTCATTGTAGCTCACAGCTGATCGGCGATTGGCAAGGACCTTCTCAATTGACTGGCTTGAGGGTTATGCCAGTCGATTGAGGTTAAAATTAAATATTTTCTTGCAACAACAAAAACCAAGAAAACCTCAACAAGTTAGGTTCACAACAGCTTCCCTGATATACTTGCATATATGTGAGAATTGAAAGTTATTTATAAGTATCAAGAATATTAGCCTACCTTATATATTTAACCTACAAATTTTTAATAAACACACAAAATCAAGACAGCTTCCGTCATGCGGGCGGTTAACAAGATTAACTCCTCACTCTAAATTACCTCACACGTACGTCCGCTTGTTGACCGCAATAGTATTTTTCGGAAAAAAATACGTATGTTACGTATCGCTGACTGGCATTGTCTTCGGACCATCATTCCTCTAGCTTGCCCTAAATTATCTAAGGTAACATACTGTTGTGATATCCGTCCAAACAATATTTCATGTGACCTCTGTTCCTGACGTACGGTAAACATTTACCAAAACGACAATACTATATCACCATACCCACAAATAATTGCACCAGTAAACAACGCATTAAATTAACACAAAATCGATAACTAATAGAAATGATATGGTACCCAAACATTATAGCACCAATGCACAAAGACATTTCTTATAATTAGCAACGTCAATACATAATATAATATATACGGCAACGTCAATACATAAATAAAAAGCAAATACTTAGATTTTTTAATTTATAAATTTAATAGACGTATATGTGAGGTTTAAGACTAGAGGTATTTCAATTTAATTTATTTGTGTACATTTTATGTATATTAGTATTTTATATTAGTATGTATATTTATTTTAAATATGTATTCATTGTATTTATGTATTACTATATATTGGTGTTGGGTTTAATAATAACTTCTCTTACTATTTTTTTTTGTATGTTGGTATAACTCTTTGTGTGTGTGTGTATTTGTACTATGCAAGAATGAATCTTTTGAACTTTACTCCAATAATAGTTATATAACCGAACGTCATACCTGTCAGCTCGCAATATGCTAAGTTAAATATCAGCATCCCTAGATACGGGTGTTATTGCTCAGTTAGGTATGCGATGAGCCAACGGCTATGGGTTCAACGTGTTTTTCCTGCACGTTTTATTGTACTGTATACCGAATATCATAGCCATTCTTCTGTAAATCATGTTGTTTAAAATAAATAAAAATAAATGAATTATAAACGATTAGCACAACGGTTGGTCACACAGGGAAGAAAAGAGACATAGAGGCTCATACTTTTTATTCGAAACCTAACATACTTATTCATTATTATCCTGCTACCTGATTATTAGCTTTATTATTATTTTTATTATCATTTGTGCCTTTTAGAATATATGTAAATTTATTTATTTTTGACAATATATTGTTTTAGAAATTTACCTGATTATATTTATTTTTCCATAGAATTTAAATATAATCAGGTAAAGTTCTAGTCTATAGAATTCGATAGTTTAAAATGTATTTCTTATGTCTATACTTATTTGATTGGTTTTAGGAATTGTAATTGTGTTTTCGTAGTGGCGACATATTTTTTTGATTTATGTAATATTTTTTAATTATTAGTTTTCTCATTCAGCAGTATTCGAGGAAACATTTATGGGTATACCTCATTGTGAACGCCTCGTGCAATTCAATTGGATCAGGTTTTGTTATTTAATACCTGTAATTATGATAATGAAACATAAAAGTTTGATTTGATTTGATTTCAATTAAAGATAAGATTAACCGAGCACCTATGTATCGTTAACTCTAACAAAAATATTTTATACATATTCTTGAGCCGTCACTGTCTGATGCACAAAGCAAGACACTGCTCATTTCTGTAACTAACTTTATTATTCAGATCAGCGAGCTGAAATGATAGCCAGCGAAAATGTCCTTTCTAATGCCGTCAAGTTTTCCTTCGAGAAGTAAAAAAGGATATTGGATAAGACCGAACATGTGTGTCCATTGATGTCATTCCGCGTAAAGCGAGAACGGACAGGCTGTCCATATCAATGCTGACTGACATATAAAGTAAAAAAGTAAACTTCATACATGTTTGTTATTTTTCCGAAGAAAAATAAATGGCATGCTACAGTGATACGATTAATATACCGAAAACAAACCTCTTTGACAAATTCAGTACGCCTGAGAGTCGCTTAAATATGTATATAAGGTACAGAAGAGCCTTGATAATCCGCACTGAAAATTTGTACAAAGCGATACTATCGATATACCAAAACAAACCTCTTTTACAAATTCAGTTCGTCTATGGGTCGTTTAAATATCTAAAGAAGAGCTTTAAAAATCCGAACACTTCTTCTCCATCGTCTTCTTCTTCTTTATTCCGTAGCCGGCGATTGGAGAGGGGGCCGCCCTCGTAGCCAATATTCACGATTCGTTTCCATTCTTAACGATTTTTAGCGACGTCTCGAGGTACGATACCCCATAATCGTTGATTCTTTAAGTCGTCATCGATATTCTTCAGCAAGGGTTTCTTCGGTGCCGAACGCTGCCTATTCTCCATTCTGTCTGACGGTCTCGCTAAAGAAGTTTACCTACGTGCCAAGCGGTTATCAATCCGCACACTGAAAATATGTACCGTGTTCCGATTCACGAAGCTTTCGGGTTATATTATAGGGGATCTTTCATGAGGCATATTTTAAAATAAAACAAATATCGTTCAAAATAAAATATGTATTTAAAAAAATCAACAATTTTAAATCAGGAACGTAGCTATTATACTGATATTACACATTTTAAAAAATAGATTTTAATTTGCCGGAAGGTAATGAGCGACATACAAAATGTTTGTCTTTTAATTTATAATTGAGGTTCGAATTATAGAGGCGTACGGGTTAGCTTCAGTTAGGATTATCAGGGCCCTACTGCATTTATGTGTTTTTTATACAGTTCTACGAAATATAAAAAGCTTATGACGTGCACTGACCGTGAGGGTGTTATCAGCAATTTTACAAATGATTCTGCTATACGTAGCATATTTGATACTTAGCCAAATCAAAGCTACGATGTAAACAAACATGTTTGCCATAATACTAAACAATATTCTTTAAAAAATGGTCTTTATTTTTGTTTGGATCACACCAATTGCTATAAAGCATAACAATTTATAAGCTTTTGTGTATCTTAAAGTCAAAGAGAAAAAGAACACTCAGTCATTTTAAAAGTGTTTTACTAAAGATTGGACAAAATATTTGGTTGATTTTTTATATTTCGAGTCCCTATTCTTTGCTGACAATTTTTAAAGAATTTTACTGAAAATTTACTGCATTTATAAAGACTACCAAACTGTTTAGAGGATTTATTATTCTATTTGCTTAATAATTGATACTGAGATATTTTATTATAAAAATAGGGATCTGAAAATCATTTAGTCGTTTTGGCCTATTTTTACACATATATTTCAGGGTATTTTTCAAAAGGTAAATCAACTTTAGTCTTATCAAATTTCAGGCATTTATGTTACTATTTTTATAACATTTCCCATAACATTATGCTATGCGACGTAGGTATAGGGTTGTATCCCTCTATAATTATTTGTTTTCAATATAAAGCTACCCATAATATTTGACGCGTTATATTAATTTACTAACTGTTGTTTATATCGTGTGCAGTGCCGGATTAATTCATGGATGGGCCATTAGGCCGTCGAAATCTCGGGGCCCCCTTTGCACTTGTCGGGGCCCCTTTGGGCTGTCAAACATTCTGACGTCGATGGAGACCCTAAGCTATAACTTGTGTAGCTTATACGTAAATCCTGCACTGATCATATGTGCGAAATGTCTGATTTCGTCATTTTGTTTGATTGGTTGCTTGATCTCAAATAAAACGAGAAATAAAATAAGCGTCCTCGTAATCCTTAGGGCTTCTAAATTCTCAATAAATATTACGAAAAGATCAGAAAACAATGCAATCGGAAATAATGAAGTACGCTTATAACAATAAAAATACACAATTAAAAATTAACATCTTTTACAAATTATAATAATAAAAATGCATAATAAAATGTCTGTTTTGTTTCGTAAATCGATACTTCACCTACTTACTTTAGGTTTACTTATTTTACCTTTAGGGATGCTTCAAGTCTATACCTACCCCTATTTTTATTTTCGAAAAAATAATTTTCTTCTATATGTGAGGTCTTAAAGGCGGTCAGTGGTTAAGTTACAACAAAATTTCCTTTTAGAATCCGTATGTTTTGAAAAGGTGGTACTCAATCAAAAAAAAAATGTTGCTAAAAATGAGATGTATCCTAAGGACTTTAATTGTCGTCGATAAGAACGCTAGAATACATTTAAATCTTTAGTATTTTTGTGATTAATTGTCCGCGTTTATTTATTTATTTATTTATTTAGTACTTAATTCATTTTTTTATACATATAGCCACATTATTACCAATGTTATAAAGTAACTCGAAAAAAATTAACACGCAAATGTAGCAAATGGTCAGTGCCCACCTAACTAGGACTGTAATGTCCTGTATCTAGGCGGGTTATGATGACATCATTATACTGACATTTATTATTCGACGTATATTATTCGCGCTGCGGTACCAAAACCCGAGGGTCGAAATATATGGCTATTTGACCGAAATTCCGGGCTGTGTAAAGAGCGAGAGGCCAACTTACGCCGAGCGGTCGTCACGCCCCGATATGTATTATATTACCCAGCGAGGATGGATGCAGATATAACCGAGACAATCTTATGCGATTGAATATTTAAGACATTTTTTTCCGTCGGTTCTGATGTTCCCGATATGAATAATATCGCCATGATATTCTTCTTCTTAGTGGGTTCCTCTCCCGCCTTATCTAGAATGTGTTAAACTTCGAAGAAGATAGACCAAGTATGTAGGTACTCACGATGCATACAGTTTCGGACTAAAATATTCTTTTTAATCCGATATTCTTCTTTTTTCGTGAGTTCCTATCCCGCCTTATTTAGAGCTCTTTAATAGATACTGAAGTACTCAAAATGTATGAAGTTTCGTAAGAAACTTTTCTTCTTCTTCCGATATTCTACTTCTTACGGGTTTCGTATCCAGCTTTATCTAGTGCTTGAATGTTAGTGTTAGTGTTACCCAAGTGCTATGGAGATATAAAGTTTTGAACGAAAACACATTCGCCACGGGGAGGGGGGGAGTGATGTAATAATATTCAGATGAAACAGTCCTTGGCTACTTGCCGAAAAAATCTTGAGATGACAAAACCGTTTTTTTAAATGAGCTTGAAAATGAGTTTCATTCTAAGGATTTTATTTGTGGTCGATAAGAGCGCTAGAAGACATTTATATTATTTAGTATTGTTGTGATTAATGGTCCGCGTTTATGATGACATCATTAGACTGACATTTATTATTCTACGTATATTATTTGCGCTGCGGTACCAAAACCCGAGGGTCAAAATATACGGTTATTTGACACGAAATTCCGGGCTGGGTAAAGAGCGAGAGGCCGACATTACGCCGAACGGTCGTCCCGCCCCCGATAGATATTATATTACCCAGCGAGGACGGATGCAGATATAACCGAGACAATCCTATGCGATTGAATATTCAAGACATTTTTCTCCGTCGGATGGGATGTTCTCGATATGAATAATATCGCCATGATATTTTGTGCTTACTAAGGCTAGTCTGGCCGCGCGGCGGACGATCCGGATGGAGGCCGGCTGACTCAGCCACTAGTATTCGACCGACCATTGTGAATACTCAATATTATTGGCCCTCGCTGAATCGGGCAGTTACGACATCAATAATAGGAAGTCGTAAACCACGCTATTTTACTAGTGAATGACGTCGTTCCATAAACAATTACTGATTTTATTAAAACAGTTAACCCTTTGGGTACCGATTTATTTAAATAACTAAAGAAGTCGAAGTGAAACGTATTGAGCGCTCAATGCGATAAACACCGGGAGTCTGGCGAGGGCTTAGTTATTATGAACATCAGCCAGATGTGTTTTTTCATGGAATTATAAGATCAATTATCATCTAAAAAAATCAAGACAGGGAATATGAGAGCAATGAGTTTGTATTTTTATCTAATTTCTAGATCCCGCCAGATGCTTTCCGCGATTTATACAAGTAGCCAGACTTCACTTAATGATAATTTGTGATAATATAAATCTGAAGTAAATAAGTTTTAAACGTGTAAAAATAAGGGCGATGTATCAGCAAGACACATAGAACTGAAATCAAATTACGAGTCAGACTCCTCAATTGTTGCTACGCTATAACATGCGCTTGACGAGTATCAGCCGTCAAATGTACACAAAGGTTTAAAATGACAGAAGTATACTTAAACGATTTTGATAGCTACAAGCTTTCTAGCGAGGGGAAAAAAACGGTTGTGTCATTTCAAGACTTTTTTATATTTTTTTTATTTGTTGAGTGGGGCTTTTCTAAGGTCTTTATGATCCTTCTAACACTGCGACAATTGCTGATCTATTGTAATCGCCACCTACTATAGATCTGCACTAAGCCTCGTGTCATTTAAGAACCGCAGCAGGCTTTTGGCGCCAGATTGTTTTACCTCCTCAGGTTGGAGGTAATGAGGAAGACCACCCAAGTGGGTGTATCTTTTACGCATCAGTGGGCCACACTCGCACATGAGGTGCTGGGGAGTTTCCTCCGCCCCTTGGCAGAACCCGCACAATTTTGTGTCTCGGAGCTTGAGGTTGAACATGTGTTTGTTCAGGCCACAATGCCCCGTGAGCGCCCTCACCAGTATTCGTAGATTGTTGCTATTTAGCGATAAGACCTCACGGGCCGTCTTACGGCCCGTGAGGCCTTAAGACGGCCCGTGAGGCCCTTTGCTCGCCCTTTGCTCCCGTCTTAGCAAGTTCATCGGCTTTTTCATTTCCCTCGATTCCTGCATGGCCGGGAACCCAACTTAGAATTACCCTGTTCTTTTCGGCCAGGGAATGCAGTAATGATATGCAGTTTCGCACCAGCTTTCAATTAATGGTCGAGGCTAGTGCCATAAGAGCTGCCTTGCTATCCGAGTGGATATAGATACGGTGGTAGGCGTAAAATCTTATGGAGGTTGATATCCGCACATTCAATAATGGACTTCAATACTTTCTCGGCAAGCAGCGAAGAACTGATGTCATCTGAACATTAAATTCATAATAAAATCGATGGTCGCCCTCTCTCGGCTTGCGGACGACACCGGTTGAATTTCATTGCGACGCCTCAGACGGCGCGGTTCATTTCTCAGGTAAGGGCGGGTTAGCCCTAGCGCCAACAGATGGCGTTTATATACAAATAAAATATTTGTCTGAAAGTATTAATGTAGCTTGTATATGAGATATTCCAACCAAAATTTCACAATGTAGTATCGGCCCAGAAAGACATTTATATTTCTAATTTTTAAATATCTACGTCCGATATTTCGATATTCAAATATGACTAGTTCGCTCCTTTGGTGGAAAGATTTCAACCACAACGTTTTCAACTCTTGCCATGACCAAATGATGCCCTATGCCAAATTCAGTTCAATCAGATTACGCGTTTGGGAGCCATAGTGAAGGAATACATACACACATACACACAAACAGACATACAGTCACACAGACAGACTTCAATTTGGATATCGTCTTAATCTTCTCAGAGGGGTTTAAAATGTATATTTCCGTCTCAATCTCGAAAAAAAAAATGACGCGTGCACAATACTTTCCTTCCTCGTCGCTTAGTGAGCTGGAAAAGTAAAAGCCCTGCTAGTAACAGTTTTATATGACCATGGGACAGCCAGAAGTGCCCTTATTTACTAGGCAAAAGCTTTTCTTCCGCACTAAAATTCGAGTTGAGCAGAATATGTTTAAAACTAAAATACGCTTTTACAGAGTGGGCCAAGTATTAGTAAACATTTAAATTGAACTTTCTGCGCAATTACAAGCATTTCGGGTCCCGGAACGGGGTCTTACAGATAGCTCATTTCTCGAAAAGTTAGTGGCAATGGATCGCTTCACGGGGGCGCAGCGCGCGTTTTGCTTAAAACAATTTTATCTACACAATAATTCGCTCATTAATATAAGGCGCTTATTTCGCGTTGAATACGTTTTGCATGACTTGAATCAGTGTCCGAGTGTTGCTTAATTGAAAAATGGGTAAAACGGCTCAAAAAAAAACAGATTGACACTAAACGTAAAACAAACCGGCGGCCCACGGACTTATCGGAGTGAAGAGAACGTGCAGGAAGTTGCCGCTTCAGTTCGACGTAAACCAGATTTATCGAATCGCAAGCGTTCGGCTGAATTAGGAATATCCAGCACATCTTCACACCGTATTTTGAAATTTGATTTGAAATTAATTCCATACAAAATCCAGATAGTGAAGGAATTAGGGCCTAATGATTTTAATATACACAAGTTATATTTATTTATTTATATTTTGCATACATTTATAATACTAGATTAGTAAGATTAAAATCTACCTTGCTGGAGTAATGTCCGTACTAAGGTAGACTTTTATGTATTCTTTTTTCCTTTTTTTTTTAGTTGGTAAGTGTAACATAATGTAGCATTGCTTTACGTGGTAGCTCTATATTCGAAGCAATGTATATGCCGAAGCAATGTTAAATCGTTACAGTAATTTTAATAACATCGGACAAAGCCCATTTCTACCTGAACGGGCATGTTAACGAACAGAATTGCAGGTATTGGAGCCGTGAAAATCCTAAACCTAAATATAAAAGGCCCCTTCATTCGCCTAAGGTAACTGTATGGGCAGCAATTTCCATACAAGGGATCATTTGCCATTATTTTTTTAAGATTCTCGCGGTTGCACGGTCACTGTTAACTTTACTTAGTGTCTCAAAATGTTACGGGAGTTTCTGGCACCATAGCTACTGGCATTTGCTGTATCAGACTTCTATCAGAACTTGTAGTTTCAACGAGACGGTACCACTTGTCACACGTCTAACGAGTCCCTGTCGGTAGTTGAAGAGAAGTTTTTGGAAAAGCTGATTTCTAGAAGAATCGACATCCTGGGGCCACCCAGGAGTCCAGATTTATCCCCAGCAGATTTCTTGTTGTAGGGTTATTCGAAAAGTCGTATCTACACTAATAAGCCAAAGACTCTGTTTAAATTAAAAGCAAAAGTCATAGAAGGGATGGCTGTTATCTCACGGCCTCTTTGCCGACGAGTCTTTGAAATTTTTCATACTCGCTTAGAAGAATGCCAAAATCGAGGAGGTGGTCATTCAAAGGATATTATTTTTAAAACGTAAATTCCTGTAAATTTGCTATCTCGTACCTAAATAAAAAATAAGTTGAATAGTTTTTTTTATACAATTTTTTAAAATGTTTACGAATTTATGGCCCACCCTGTACCTTCTGGTCACAATGTGTAACCAAACGACTCATTGAATCAAGAATCAAGTAAAACAAGCCCAAATTCAGAAGTCTCAAGTCAAACGACTGAAGAAGACTAGTCAAATGAGCCCAAATTCGATGGGCTAATTGTTAAACATACCATCTTTATCATCAGAAAAGCTTGATTTTTATCATCTTTTAATATTTTTTATCATTATCATTATATTTTTTTTGAAGACCGCATATTAGGGCAATTTAGTGTTATTAGCTTTTTACTAAAACTTGTACAAAATTGATTGTAATATTAGAGTCCTGTCCACCCTAGAACGGGCTAGTCCCAGTTGAGTGACAGAATCAAATAACCAAAAGGTTAAGGTTTTGCCATTCGGATCCTTTGCGTTTGTAAGCAAATCAATTTTAATTGTGTCCGGTGACAATATTACGTCAAGAGACAAGCATATTACCTATTTTGAATGCATTTTTTGAGAATATCCATAACCATACCTAAAATTAGAGACTAGTTTAAATTCTGCCAGTTCTGAGAAAGATGTTTGAAATGATCTTGTATGATCAAATGTATCCGTTAGTGTTCATTCTCTCACACCGCCGGCATGAATTCCTGCGAAACCGCTCTGTCACTACTAACCTATCTCAACTTGTCGACTCTGTAACTATTAACATAAATACCCGCGTTCGAAGCATGCTATTCTCGTTAGAAAGTTGAGTGCGGTTGGCATTCACGGCGGCCGATATAGATAGTTTCATTCATATTTAATCGCAGGCAGGCTGTTGTGGTTGGCGGTTACAGGTCACAGATTATTATTCCAGTGCTTGCCGGAAAATTCTTGGGGTAACTCCACTTGGGGTTTCTTTCAAAACCGCGCCGAACCCTTCCCCCCACCCCCACCTCACTAACCCCCTCCTCCCAAACACCCCCTCCCTTAACTATTCCCCTAACCTCCCCCCCCCCCCAGATACTTATTGTCTCAAGGTATTGTGATCGCAAATGTAGTATATTTGTACATAGTTGTAGTATTGCATTTCCGTCGTATTAAAGTAGCTATTTTCCAATATGACGTAGTATTTTTAACCAACTTCAAAAAAAGGTGAGGTTATCAATTCGGTTGTATCTTTCTTTTATTTTTTAATGTATGGTACATCGGAACTCTGCTATTTATGAACCGATTTATAATTTTAGTAGACAGCCTTTCTATTTTTGTAATGTATGCAAATTATTTCCTAACTGATGGAAGGAATCGGAATTAGAATGAAGAATCTGAAAGTCTTTACTAAGTGTTGGAAACCCTGCCAATTTGTATTGTGGATAAAATAAAAAAATATAAAAATGGCCAATAAACAAAAATAAAAAATATATATATATATATATTTGCTAAAAGGTGCACGATTCCATGCAAAATTTTCTAATATTTTTTGTGCTTTGGAGTAAAATGGTGTTTAGGGAAGTCGAATAATTAAAATATTTTAGTTTGACTGATGTAAATTTTGTGAAATTCCGAAATGTCGACGTAAGCTTAGTTAGGGTGAATAGTGATGTGAACCCCAACTAAGCTTATAGGGTTCATATCATCATCATAGATCGATTAGACCGACTTATCATGATGATACAAAATCCGTCAATAGACATGTTTAGAAAAATATATTTACAATCGGCAAAGACACATACGTTTACAAAAATTTATCTTACCCCGGAAAAAACGTCTATTTTATGCCACTAAACATACGGACATCGCGATACAGCGGGGTCAGCGAGGATTAGACAGGCAACTCCAATAAGCTCTCGTATGTCTCCCTTTACAAAAGGAAGGTGTTTGAACGAACATAGAGGGCGCTGACATACGTTTCATACTCGGACAACAATGGCCGTCTTCTAGCATCCTCTGCACTGCCTCTACAATACTCCTCCCCCCTCCCCATTTCATCCCCCACTCTTTCTCATCTTTTATGCAGCTGAGCTCGCGGCATCCTATGCATCCTCCACGCTTACACAAAGGGAACTTCCCTTTAAAGCTGAGTACGTTCATTTAAATACTACCTTCGTTTATTTTTCGAATGCAGTAGTGGGTGCCTAATATTTTCTCAAGCGCATTAACACTAAAGTATAAATGTGGTCAATTTGACCACTCATAGGAATATTGTATATAAGTATGTTCTTACTCTGACATACATTTGTATCACCAAGGACTCGTAGTATACCTATTAGATATATTATATACGATATGTGCTACCAAAGGAAATACTTTTTAATCTTTTATGGTCATTTTAAGGTATATTTTTTATATTTCATCTACGGTAACGGCCCACTTTATTTTCTATAGACAATTGCCTAAAAGCCGGCCTGCTCCTTTATAATATCACTAGCAGTATTCAGGTGGTCACCCATCAAAGTACTGATCGCACCCGATGCTCCTTAACTTCGGTGTTCTGACTGGAACCAGATTTACTACGCGGCTACGGACGTTACAGTTTTAGCAGCGTTGAATTTTAGTATATATTTTCAAGCATTATAGATTTCAGCCAATACTTTGCAATACATACCAAAAAGTAGGCGCAAACGTCGTTTTGAGAAAGAAATCGCAAAGCGTTTATTTTGAAGGTTGCTGCGTCCGTTATAGAACTAAAATACTTACGTCGGAGCTGCTTCTATTGGTATAAACCTTAGGCCCACCTGTCAACTACATTTTTGTTATATTTAAAAATTGAATCTTTCATGTAATATATTAGTGGTATTTGAGTTTTATATACTCTAGTTATAAAGACATTAACTTTAACAAGTTGACAACAACAAAGTAACTTTCAGAAGAAATTTCTGTTAAGAAGTATTATTATTATTATCTATTTATTATTTTTTATTATGTGTATTGATTATTGCAAGAAAGGAAATAATACAGGACGAAAAGAAAGCCAAACAACACCTGAATACCTACGTGACACCGCCGCGAGAGTCGATTGCAGCCCTTCCGCCGCCTCGTCTCGCATCACTGAAGCAAGTAACCAAGTTAAACTAGTCACTATCATCATATGTTGCCGTATATAACTTTTTACCCGCAACAAAGAACTGTCATATAAGTAAATATAATACATAAAAAGATCTTTCATATGAAATACTCGTATGGTTTATTGTTACTGCATGATGGGCTCAAAGAGAGGGCCTCCTTTAACGTAATCAGAAGCAACATTTTTAATATATTCATGCTAAACCCTGAACTTTAATTAACCCCAGCTGGAAGCAATTAGGTGTACCATTATCATAATAATAATTATTAATTATTCATCGCCGTCTTATTAAGGAATTCATTAGGGTTAAGGCGATCGTTTTATATAAACCGCGAACTCGGCCGACTCGGATGGAGAAGGTCATTAGCATAATTATATGGATCGATCAAATTCCTCAATTCTACAGCTATTGCACAGTAATTATAAGCGTAGTAATTAGAACCAGAACTCTACAGGTATTCTGCATTCTCTCGGTCGTATGTATGTTCCAAAAGAAGTTAATACATAAAAATATAGTGTATAATACATAAAATATTTCGCAATATACTGATATAATCGTATTGAGAATCGGCAGCGGTCAGCTATACTGGCAGTCAGCGCGCACGCAATTGTCTACTTATGTAGCTCTGAGAGTATTCTCTGTAAGTAGCTGTAGCTAATGGGCCCTTGCTGAGTTGGCCACGAAGACTCATTCTGTTCAGGGTTGGTCACACTCACGGGTCAACATACATCAGGCAGCCTCCACGAATGAAGTGCGAGCCCGGGCAGGACTCTGGCCTTCGCAAGGGAGAGGACCACGCAAGCGACCTCGAACTCGTAACCAATTGAGAGACCGGAGTAATTTGGTCGTAATTGGAAGTAAGGGCGTGAGTGTAAGCCCGCTGGGTAACACACCCGGTTATCTCACCCTCTTACGGGCATATGGCGGAGCTTGATGGTGGACTGTTTTGTCCAAGTCCTCTGCGCTCACTTCACGGGAGATAGAACGACTAATCGTTAAAACTTCCTGAGGTGACGGGTTCGCCCGTTCCAATCCTGGGTGTCCGATCCTGGGTGAACAGCCGGGCAAAGTGCGCCTTGGTCCGCGATAGATTCGGTATACTCCGTTTCACCGCTTCGTAAGGGAGAGGATCGCGCAAGCGACCTCGAACTCGGAACCAATCGAGAGACCGGAGAAATCTGGTCACAATTGGAAGTGAGGGCGCGAGTATCTCGAGCCCACCGGGTTTATTCGTGGCTAACTCTCGGTAAGGCGTTGGACTCTCACGGGTTGTGACGTAGCTAGACGTTGGATTGTATTGTCCAAAGCCTTCTACGCTCACTGCAGGGCGATAGAACGACTAATCGTTAAAACGTCCTGTGGTGACAGGCTCGCCCGTTGTAGTTGACACCGCAAGATGTTAGTCGGAGTGCACAATCGATTGGCTTGCGCCGCTCGGTGCGCAGACCATCCAGGAGCGCCAGAGGTTTGATTCCCAGGGGAGACTGGTTGACCCAGTGTCCTACCCAGGTTCGCACCCCGTGCGTGGAGGCCGTCGGATGGGTGTTGACCCGTGAGTGTGACCGACCCTGAACACATGGGTCATCGTGGCCACCTCATCATGGGCCCATTAGCTCCCGAACTCCGACTAACAGTTAGAGTTTCAAGGCGATAGGTGAGGGCAGCAAACCCCGCCCACCGCCCGGGCAGTTATAACGACGAGGGTCGTCTTGTCTGCCCGGGATGTTGTGCTACGACAACCCTGCGCGTACCAGAAGGGTAGAACGCGTAGGGGGTGAAATAGGGTAAACCACCCCCCCCCGTACCGCCCCGAGAACCCATTTATTTATAATAATAAAAGAATTTACAAAGAAAAAATTTACAAAATAATACTAAATTTACCATATTCACAAAATAAAATAATAAAACAACAAAAAACAAATTTAGGGCCGGTAAGCGGGGTAGAGGACGCTCCAGAAACGATGATGGTGGAGGCGCACGGTCAGTGGGCAGGTCTCGGAGCAGCCACGGGGGGGAGGAATCCCTGGATCCTGCAAAGAACGAAACGCCCTTCGGGGCGGCAAAGAGACGGACACAAAGACGGCTGGAAGTAGCCGCCGAATCACGCCACCAAGGAAGAGGGTACCCCCTGGGGGGTATCCCGAGGCCTCATGCTTTCCCAAGAAGCCACCCAGTACTTCCAGACTCCCCCGACTAACAGTCGGGGGAGTCTGGAAGCTGTATTGTTTCCTATAGAGCGGGGGTGGTTGTGTACCTTACGGCGACTGCTCTTGAAATGACCATTGGCCATCCGATCCCGGGTTAGAGGCGGGCAAAGGACGCCATGGTCCGCGATAGATTCGGTATTCACCGTTTCACCGCTTCGTAAGGGAGAGGACCGCGCAAGCGACCTCGAACTCGGAACCAATCGAGAGACCGGAGAAATCTGGTCACAATTGGTAGTAAGGGCGCGAGTGTCGCCCGCCAAGTAGCATTCCTGGCTATCTCGCGTTAAGGCGTTGGTCTCTTACGGGTTGTGGCGAAGCTAGACGGCGGATTGTCTTTTGTCCAAAGTCTTCTACGCTCACTCCAGGGAGATAGAACGACTAATCATTAAAACTCCCTGTGGTGACGGGCTCGCCCGTTGTAGTCGCCAACCCAAGATGTTTAGCCCTAATAGCCAAGTTTCGTGGCGGGTGCTATCCTCTTGGATCTCCGCGCGCCCCGAATGTATTAGGGAGTCCAAGTGATAAAAAAATATCGTAGGACTGAGTCGTATTATACCAACAAGTGGTACCATCGTATTTAGGTGTGTTTCCCGGGTAGGAAAAATGACGTTATCACTTTCTCAACCCGTGGAGTGAGGAGCATAAAAATGGTGATTCTTGGTGACAGGCTTTGTCGATTTACTTCACAACCCGATATAGACAAGTGAGGTATCATATGACAGGTATTTGAATTCAGTCGTTTCTTCATCATCGATGTTCGGTTCTGTAATTCATCCGCTTGGTGGCAAGATGTTTGTATGGATGGGAAGAATAATCGACTGTGCTATGTAGGTTTAACGGGAGTTCCTTTGTGGCCTGTGAACGAACACCCTTCATCCATCCATCTCAAAAGCTAAGCTCATTCATTTACAAATTAAAATCTCTCTAATAGATTTGAATTTCATTTAAAAAAATGAATAAAACGGCGAAAATTGTCGTTTTCAATATATAATATCTAAGTCTTAACAATCATCTTTAATATAGTATGGCTGTTCGGAATATCTGAAAATTTTGAATGTATCCATTATTTAAATAATCATTAAAATTAAATATAACATTCTGTAGGGATTTCTGCAAGGAGTATTTCGAGTGTTATTGAAATTAAATCATATAACAGAGGAAACGTTCTCGCGCTATTGAAGGCCGGCTTCAACACCCACGCCCTAGACTGAGTGATCCGGCAGGATCCGGCAGAAGTAGTCGCCTTCAGGATGCAACGAGGGATATAAGTATAGTAGAACCACTCTAATCCGTCATCTTCGGGATCGGTGGTATGGTTGGAACGCAAAATCAGCCGGATTATAAGAAAATACTGAAAAATACGGATTTAGAGAAAAATAATCTTTTGGTGTATTGAACGGCAATATCAAAAGCGTTTTTGATGTCGGTGTGTGAAATCTGGGTAAGGGATGCGTCATCATATCTAATTCTACTGTATCTCCTACTTCGTAAGATTTCACTAACTGCCACATTACTGTACTGTATTATATGACTATTGTATTTTATTTATTTATTTATTTATTTATTAAAGGTAAAGCACAAAATATAATTTACTGCAGCATTACAAAAAAAATGTGTTTGGACCAGTAGCGAAAAATAGAGCACACTGCAGTATCTTGATCACTGCGTCAACACCGCCTAACTAGGCCTAGGCCTGTACTAAGGCAGGTGTACCAGGAAATAGTTTACCTGTGCACACAAAAAAGTAAAAAATTAACAACTAAACTTAAAAATTAAACTTGTTAAAAAAATAAATTAAAAAATCATCAAGCAGTATTTGAAATTATAATCATAAAATTATCGAGTAAATAAATAAAAGTCGAAATCATAATAATAGTAAATAGATAGATAGATACCTACTCAGTAAAATAAACAAATAAAAATAAAATAGGAATAAAAATAAAAATCATATTAGATAGTAAAATAATTTGTGGCTCTTTTCACGGCCTTCATTTATTAGCCACATATGGCTCTGTTTCTTAAAGCAATCTTTAGACTGAATTGTTTTAATTCCATCTTCTAAAAGGTTATATGTCCTGGGGCCCAAAACAGTAAAATGCCTTTGACCAAAAGAGGTCATCATTCGGGGAATATCTATTTTTTTTAGCAACGGATCGCCTTGTTGGTTGCATTTGTTGTGAGAAAGTCCTGTTGCATTTGAATTGAATAAAATTTACACAAAATTTTAAATAAAGCTGTCTTAAATCCAATACTTCATATTCCAAAAACAATTTTTCCGATGAGTACCTGTAAGGCTTCCGCGTGATGATTTTTATAATTAGTTTCTGTGCCACCTCTGCTGGGTAAATAGTCGTTTTTGCACAGGCTCCCCAGCCTATGATTCAATAGCTTAGAATACTTTGGCACAAGGCATAGTATGTTGTTTTTAATGTCTTGGGGTCTAAAATATTCCTTATATCTCTAAACAAGAAAGCCAGACGCCTGACTCTGGTGGAAACTTAGTCTATGTGGTCAGCCCATTTGAGGTGATTATCCACAATTATGCCTAAATACTTCAACGATAGTGCTTTTTGCAATGGCGCACATTTACAATGTTTAAGGCTCCCGCATTGATGAATTGTTATGGTGTTTATTGCAGATGGCTGCCCTCTTTTATCTATATTGAATGCTAAATATTTTGTTTTATCAATGTTAAGCGTGAGTAAGGAGACATCAAGCCATTTCTTAATAGTATCCATATCTGCATTTGCCTTAGTAAATACACGCTGCCAGCTACTATCATTGAATATTACTACAGTGTCGTCTGTGAAGGAAATAGCTTTAGTTGGTGTTAGATTGTAAAGATCATTTATATATATAAGGAATAATACAGGCCCCAAGATACTGCCCTGTGGAACACCATATGACAGGCTTTTCGTTGCGCTGGAGTAGTCTCCAATTGAGGTGATTAGTGTCCGTCCGATTAAATAGCTTTCAAACCACTTATAAGGCATTTCTCTTATTCCTATTGCCATTAACCGATGTAAAAGAATATCATGGTATCGAACGCTTTCGATAAATCAAGAAAGACAGCAAGACATTTTTCACCTTTGTCAACGAGCTCGACTATTGTTTTCGTTACTTCCGCAATTGCATCAGAGGTGCTCACTTCTTGTCGGAATCCAAATTCTTTGGGGGACAAAAAGTTGTTATTATCCAAATAATCAACTAGCCTTTTCTTGACTACTTTTTCTATTATTTTTGAGAGAGTATTTAATATCGAGATCGGTCGGTAATTATTGAGATCTGTTTTGTCACCGCTTTTAAATACAGGAACGACTTTTGCACATTTCAGGCACTCTGGAAATATACCTAATTTAAAGCTTAAGTTTATTATGGACGTTATCGGTGAAGTCAAATGATTATTGCCACGTTTATATACTTCGCTGGTAAGGCCATCAATTCCTGAGGATGTAGATTGCTTAAGTGACGTAATGATTTTAGCCACCTCAATGGTCGTTGTAGGGGTCAATAGAAAAGAAATTGAGGAATCTGAAGGCGTGGATCCGGTAGATGCCCTCCCATTACTTGCATAGTTATCATGAGATATTTTTTTTGCCAGTAATTCGCCTACATTAGCAAAATGCGTGTTTACTATATTAGCCATTTCATATGGATTATCTGCGGATGTAATAATACGATTGTCTATATAACCATACCATTATATTATTACCATTACCATATAATACCATACCATTATATAATTTAATAGTATGTATTATAAATATTATTATCCAAATATTCATACTTCTATTATACTTCATATATCCCATCCTCGAACTTATCTTATTAATAACTTACCGTATTATTAGTTTTTTTAGCCTTATATTATTATTAGCCTTATTTTATTTTTCTACTAACAACATGTTCATGTTATTTCTGTCATAATTTATTATGCAAGCATTGTAAGCTATTCATAGGATAGTATTTTTTTGTTGTTTAAATATGTTTAAAAAATATTAGTATCATATATTTACTATCTGTAAGTTTACTGTAAAATAAAATAAAATAAATTACATAAATGAAGTATCACTGTCCGAGCCGTCGTTGAGAGTTTCTCACCAATATGTTAATAATAATAATATTAATAAACTCTTTATTTGCACTTAATTATTATACAAAATGGCGAGCTTATTGCCACATGGCAATGTCTTACAACTAACCTAAACACAGTGGTGCATGCGCGCATTGTGAAAATAAAGATTATTACATAACATACAGACAAGTGGAAGAATTTAAAACTGATAATGCCCGAGGAGAGGAAATTGGGAGAGGAGGAGGAGAGAAAGGGAAGAACTGGTTACTTCTTAGAAAGGTAGTAATCCTTAAGGTGAGTCTTAAACGATGGTAAAGAAGGCGAGTTTCGTATATTTGCTGGGAGATCGTTCCAGAGTCTTGCACCATGGACACAGAATGAATAGAAATAGAAATCACTATTATGACTCGGAATTTTTAATAAACTGTCAGAGGCAATAAACTGGTTGTCATTGTTGAGCACAATTTCGGCTCGAGCACGGTCAAATCAACTGGAGCGGTGGACCGGCCGAGGACGGACAAGAGGGCTTCTATCGTAGTTTGTCCGCATAGAGAATTGGGTGTGTGGATCTGCGAATATGAGAGGTCTTCCAGGAAAGGCCCTATTGGCCCTCTGATTCACGAAACGTGTTAAAGATTAACTTTTATTTATTTCTCTCGGTTCTGTATCGCGGTCTTGCATTGCAGAGGTTTTATATGTAATATATCCGCAGGTGGAATTGAGACGCCTGCGTAGTACATGCTGATATTTAAGTAACTAATAAGTTATACTGGTTACCCTGGGACGTCGATAGGAGCATACCCGTTTCCGACAGGTCACCGCCCCTTAAGGGTAAAGGAAACCGGGTCCTCTGCTATAACACTTAGTATAAACATACACTGTAGTGCCTGTTTTTAACAGAGAAGCTACTATTATATCGTAGAAGGCTTGCATATAAGTGAGCAGAAACCGTCAGCCATTATTCTAGAAATTAATTTTGCCGGACCGACGCGCCGGAAGCACGCCTTTTCTCATGTTGCGGAAACAACAGAGACAATATTTAAAGAAACATAAAAGATATGCCCTTCTGAATAAGATACCTATGTCATTCTGTATTTCGTTTTGCAATATATCCAGCAAATTTATTTATTTATTTATTTGTATCAAACATATTTATAAAACGCATAAAAATGGTCATAACAAGTAATGGTGCGAAGAAACAACGGCCCACATTCACATGACCATGCTCAGCGTATACCCAACTAGGCCAAATATAGCCTGTATCTGGGCATACGACTTACTTTCTGACTTAGGTGGAGAAGCCTAACTGACGTAGGTACTCATATAGATACATATACACATACACACATACATATACATACATACACAAATATATAAATATAACGATCTAAATATATTAGAGTATTATTCTTTTGCATTATATTACAATATAGTACATTTTGTTTAATATCTTATATCATATTATATAGTATAATAATAAAGTTATGCAGAAATATATATATATTTTTTAAGATATGACTTGCAGCAGTTCTTTCTCTGTCCTTGAACGACCTATGTCGTCAAGCCATTTTTTTATATTTTTTTTGAATAAAATGGTATTTTCTATTTCCTTTATTTTGTCATCAAGGCGGTTGAATATTTTAGGTGCTATATAGTTGAATTGTCTTTGGGCAAATGAAGAATTAACTCGGGGAACGGCATAATTCAGACCTGCAGATGCTCTTGTAGTTCGGTGTTGCTGGCTTCGTAGTCGTTTATCTGAGGTTCGATGGAAGAACATGAGTGACTGTTTCACAAACAGCTGGCGTATGTCTAACACATTACTTTCTTTGAATAGCATGTTGGAGTCATATCGTGGGGGCCTTCTATTGATTACCCTCAACAAAAGCTTTTGGGCTTTCACTAGAGGATCCAAGACAGATTTTACACATGCTCCCCAAGCTATTATTCCGTGTACCCATAAACCCTGACACAGGGCCATATAAACCATATTTAGGGAGTTCTTAGAAAGGACGTTGCGTAATTCTCTAAAGACGAAAACTAGTTTCCGAGACCTCGAAGAGAGTTGTAATAATTGGTTATCCCAGCTCAATTTAGAGTCTATTAGGACACCCAGATACTTGACTTCGGTTTTTTCTTGGATATGGTAACAAGCGCAGGATGGTTGCCTATTACAGTGGCTAGAGTGGATTGTCAATGATGGAGGAGGTGTGATGACTACAGGACGTAATCCAAACACAATGAAATTGCTTTTTGAGGCATTCAGAGTTAGGACATGTCTATCAAGCCATGCTTGATATAAATACGCTTAAATTATGCGATAAATATACGCTTAAATTATGACATATCACAACCTTCGCGGCCTGCTTCAAAATCGACATACCTCGGATCAGGAGGACCATTTTAAGTTTGGGATTATTTTAAATCACCATTCTAATGTCGAATTTACAGTTAAGAGTTTTCGGTAAATATAAAAATATGTATATCACATGTCTCTTTTAGAGGCTAATGAGGCAGTGCAGCTTGGGCCTGCTTGTATTTTAAGATCAGCCAAGCTCACGGCTCGGATCCCATTCGGTAGCCTCCTCAAAGAGGGACTAAGCTGGAAAGGCCTCTGTGAACTGTGCCTGCGGCTTTAAGTCCAGTAGTGGCCAAGTTCGATCTGGGGGAATACTTCGGGTGGTTCATAGTGGTTGCGCACTGTGCGACGTCAGCCAATCGACTGTGCACTCCGGTCAATAACTAGGGGAGCTGGAGACGTACGTTTGCTAAGCAGCTGGGGTAGTTGTTGACCTAGTGTCAGCCACCTTTGACGATCTGTTGGCCACTCTATGCAGTGTGAGCTCGATACATTCGAACTGAATTGCCGCTAATATCCGGTAGAGGCCGCGCAAGCGACTTCGAATTTGGTACCAGACTGGAGGATCGATAAATTTATCCAAATCTGGTAGTAAGAGAGCGAGGTTTGCCCGCTGGGTCATCTCATCTTCCCATTGCGCTGTTATATGGAGTTGGACTCTTACTGGCGTAGCTAGACTGTGTACCTATTGTTTTTTTCCCGCAAAAGTCTTCTACGCTCTCACCATGGCAGACAGAACGTCCTGACGCTGTTATAACTTCAAGGGGTTACAGGTTAGCTCATTGTGATTGACACCCTTTTAATTACCTTTCTTTCAAACTTCTCATAAATGTTTTAAAAAACTTCCAAAGGAGTACCTTCCCAGGAAGTATGTCCATTAAAACATACACGTCACTTTGACTTAGACAATAGTTTGTCACTTAAATGTTATTTCAAACGTCACCATTCAAAATATATCAGAAATGACACCACCCTAAATACCACTTTTTCGGTCAAAATGCTAAAAAATGCTTGTTTGTGTAACCGAAATTACCCAAAATGTAAGTTATACTACCAGAAAAGTGGATAGATGAAATTCAATTTAATTACGAACAAATCGTCTAAGGCCGACTGATAATGGGTCAACCTATAAGTCTTAACAGCGGTGGAATTTCCTAAAACTAAACATGAATGTAGTTCTCTGAGTAGTATAAACTAACAAAGTAGTAGTGATAATTATTTAAAACCAAAAACGCACCCTCATATTTTTTCAATATTTTTTAAAAAATATTTTTTCAAATAAGCCAGTTGGTAGGAATCCCTAATCTTGGTATAGTCAAATTGAATTATGTGGTATTATACCTTATGTGG
Organism: Micropterix aruncella; assembly: GCA_944548615.1. Taxonomy (NCBI): domain Eukaryota; kingdom Metazoa; phylum Arthropoda; class Insecta; order Lepidoptera; family Micropterigidae; genus Micropterix; species Micropterix aruncella. The sequence continues at coordinate 24,348,749 of OX155950.1, forward strand.
TATAATTATTTTTTAAATATCATTTTTTTTTTATAATTGTAAAACAATTACTATTTACATTTATAATAAAGATTTAAAATCTTTTTAAATAATTGGTTCAGCTAAAATACTGCAGATAGTCAAGATATTAAAAAGGAAGGGTCCGTTATAAAAGTCAAATTAAAAATATAAAATTACATCAATAATAATGTCGCAATAGAAATAGTCAATATATTTTTTTATATTATAATCCATCTTCGATAATCAATGATTGTATTTAGTAATGTAAATAGTCAAAATAAGAAATCAAAAAAAAAAAGGAAAATATTTTAATATAAATAATTATGGAAGAATAAGAAAATTAATACTCTTAAAGTCCTTAACAGAATACAATGGGTTTTTAATAAGCATATCCTGGACCTTCCCCTAAATTGAACGTCTCCAAGACAACAACAAGACACACAATGGAATCTTGTTATAAAAAATATTGAGCTGATAGAGGAAACTATTTCTAAACCCACTTAGTCCTACTTACTTAGTCCCACTTTGTAAGGACGCAAGTTTTGTTTGTTTCGCGAGTTATGCGAATAAACATCCGAATTTGTTAGAATGATGCTGATATTTTTTCTTTCATACATAGCACCCTGGTATATATATATATATATAAGCGGCATACATTGTCATAATACCAGATTCAATGAAGTACGGCCTGCAAGATGTTAGCGATGATATGGTAAATAAATTTCGAATCGCTCTTTTTTGAAGTCTAAAGACTGTTACCGAATTTATCACCATTCCCCAAAACGCGAGACCATAACTTACATAAAAGATAAGACGGAAATTCTATAACATTCCTTTTTTTTCAGACTAATTAAAAGGCGGATTTTTTGAGCAAACGAAAGTTGTCCGTTTAAATCTCCAGTTATATGCATCTAGTAAACAAAATACAGGATATGTATTTTGAATATGAATTTGAATTTGACACTTGAATTTGTTAGTTTAATCTGGGTACCTACTACCTATTCATTAAATCAAGGAGAAGACATGATAATCTACGACGCCCATAATGTAATGCTTGTCAATACGGACAGAAACCGGGTAGCTGTTTCGTTTAACCATGATAGCTGATGTTGAGCCTGATTGCGTTTCTTCGTGAACTACAATCGGAATCAGTTCTTGCCTCAGAAACAGGGCAATACTTTATAAGGTAATATTGAACATAAATAGAATGAACGTTTGTCACCTTTTCTAGTATAAAACTATAAATCAAACATAAAGCGGCTTAATCTAAGACCGTACAAAATGCTTTCAAACTAATTCAGATGGTTTTATGTTTGGAAGGTAGTTTTGTGCTGGAAAGATACGATCGTTCATTTTAAATTTCGCTCTAACGCACTGCTCTAACTCGTTCGCATGAACTATTTTCCGATATTAGTTCACGAAGAGAGGCATTCGAGCCATTACTGAATTAACTAAGTGTCATAATTTAGACAGTCGCATTTTCATATAAGCACAAAGGCATATCTTCCTGTTTTCTGTGCGAAGGAGAACGCGTGTGTTTTTCTTGCCGAGCAAATTGTCTGGCATGAAAGACTCGGGAAATTGGAGGACAAAAGAGCGGGGCGCTATCGTAGTTCTGGCGGAGATTTCGATTAGCCGCAGTTCACTCATATTGTCTTTTTATGGCATCAATTGTATAATTATTTTTGTAGTTAGGTTAATGTGCTTAGTTTAAATTATTTCAAATAGCCTTCAAATAATTGTCATTTACAGATGAATTTTATGAACTTAAATTTACATCATAAAATAATTTCTTATGGAATTAATAGCTGCACTATTACTATAAAGGTATGTCCCCACTCGTGCGGTTTTTTACAAAGATTTCTTTAACCTTGGAATGTTTGTTAGTTTGTATAGGTCAAATCTTGCAAGCTGAATTAGAAACACTTTCTCTTATCCTATGAAGTTGAAATTTTACATGTTTCTTCAGTTCAGATGACAATGCATTTTTATGTTGAGCATGACCTGATTAATTGCCCAGGATAGGCTCCTAGTCAGGCTACTCTTCCACGGTCAACAGCACAGACACACAATTTTGTAAAATCATTCAATTATAATAGCCCGTTCTAAATGTTACCATGACATGGCTGCTGCATCCAGTGTTGGCTCCCGTCGAGGGGACTTCTCAACGGTCAACAGCACAGAAAGGACATTTTGTATACACATTCAATTAGACCGTTCTACGTTTCACCGCCAATAGGGCTTGTACGCCCAGGGTTGGCTTCTAAAGAGGGGATTTCTTAACGGTCAACATCATAAACACTACATTCTGTATAGCATTCAATTATGGTAGCCCGTTTTTCATGGCAGCTGCACCCAGGGTTAGCTCGGGACAGAGGATTTTAATAAAAGCGTGTTTTAAAAGTGTTTTTTTACAATAACTTATTATATCATCTTGCGTTTATCTCTGACGCATGGGTGTAATAACATAGCGCAAGCAATAGCGCATGCCTCAAACTAGTTAAACGACAGAGCGTCCCTCAGCGCACTCAGATCCGGCACGCAGATACGCGTGCGTCACTCCGTGCATTTTACCACACAATTTGACAGAAGATAAAGAGAAAGCGTTGCAATTTATAGAAGATTATCGAAATTTTCATGAACGACAATAATATAGATTACAATAATATCGCATATATAATATATCGTACATAATATCACACATAACGTAGATTACAACAAGTATCATTTGTCGCAAGCAAGTATCTTATTTGTAATTTTTACACGACTGTCCGACAAAAAAGGAGTATTATGCATTTAGGGTTCATCTATGTATGTTTTTTGTTCCTTTTTTCCACCATACTTCTAAATACTTGGACCGATTGAGGTGGACCGGTTCAGGCGTTTAGAAGTTATTGTAGGAACAAAATCAAGGTTTCATCATTAATGTTTGTTTTGTTTGTTTGTTTATACTCTTTATTGTGCAAATGACACAATGGGCGGGTTTGTTGTCATATGACAATCTCTTACAACCAACCCTACTATTACGTGTCTGTAAGAGTGTGGCTTGTTATTGCATTCGATCGTCAGAATTGAATATGCAATTCCGTTAATTTGATTCAACGGAAAATGGTGACCCAGCCGGGAATAGAACCCGAGACCTTACAATGTAAGATCAGGCGACCTAACCACTATGCCACCGGGCTGAGTGGTTAGTACTTCATATGAGTATATACCGGAGTACAATTGCGTAGTTTAATAATTTTCCAAAATTCTGGATTGGAATAAATTCGTAAGAACCAAAAACGGTTTTTTAAAAATCGGTAATATTTTGTGGAGTGTAAAAATGAAACACTGTTTATAATTTATTTTGCTAAATTATTATTGCAAATATATCTCCTTGTATGCTAGGCCTACTGTATCTATTCCTGATGGCCGCGAAGAGGAAGAACGAAACAAAAAGTAAACTGTCAAATGGGCAATGTCACCACGCACCGCATAACATGGCGATTTATATTAAAAACGCTGCTTTCTTCCTGTATGAGAGCAAGGTATCGCGGCACGTGACGGCACCCTATGACTCTCGGGAGGACAAAACTATTCTTACAATCAGACACACTTCTAAATCGGTTCAAGCGTTTAGAAGTTATATAGTGGAATAAAGAAACGGAAAATATACATAGATAAAGCATGAACACATAAGACTCTATTTCGGCAGTCTCGTAAAAAATACGATCAATTACGTATTGGTCTTCATCTGTGGTCGCTCTCAGTTCAAACAATTGATCACCAACGCCTGGCAAATAGGGTGCGATGCCTGCCTCTGTCATTCCAAGCTCTTTTTGCGGGCGTGAGGTAGATAAAAGAGAGCTAAGTGCCAAATGGGTTCTCGCATACAGCGCTATTCACTTTGGTTAAAGAGGCGATTGTGATTGGCGTCCGTTATCATGCAAATGAGCCTAGAATTGGCGCCCACTTCTTTTGCGTTTCGCGAAAGATTCATAATGGATAGGGGCGCCTCGGGCGGACCGGTAACGACATCGCTCCTTTACGAAATTCGTCCACAAATCGACGAATAAATGATTGGTTTATTTTAAAAAGTAGGAAATTTTACCTAATTCAGTTAATTTATATTAAGTTATTAGTTTTAGATTTAGTTAAAATCTTAGTTGATAAAATTTAGTTAAAATCTTAGTAAAAACTGTAAAAAATTGCAAATTCAATAAAAGCTTGTAAAATAAACCCTGTAGGAACGAATCGCTGGAATTGGGGTTCAAGTTTGTAGACTCCTCGCCTGAAAAACGTTTTTCACAATAATAGCACTACAAGCACAAAAGAAAAGGGCCCGCTAAACTGTTGACAGGTACAAATCAAAAGTTTTGAAAACGACATATGTATGTCTCAAATAATCTCGTAATATGTTACAAACTGATATGTGGCAGCAGGCTCTGTTCGACGTACCAGCGGGGCGAATGAGTGCTTTTATATATGTTTCTCAAATTTAACATATTTTTCAGTGAAACGAAACGTATTAACAAGGAAACGACGGCACTGCTGCCCTTGACAGCAGGCTGTACAAAAGTTCAAAAAATATTTATCACGAGAGCCATAAACCTATCCAGTTCACATTCTCTCTCCCGATTTCCAGCATTCTTTATGTTTACATATATAATTCTTCAAACGGGTAAATAATTTTAAGTCGGTGACAGCGAAGCAGCGAAATGGGAACCGTAATTCTTGCGACGCCGCATAGTGTATCATTTATCGAAATTTGGATATAGAACATTAAAAAAAACAATTAATTTATTAGATTGGAACATTGATATCATTAGGACAATGAATTAGATTTTGTGTTACCATTGAAAAAAATTTTTTTTGTAGGTAATTTACATAAAACGTTTATGGTGCTATATTTATTCCTTAATGTATTCTATTTTTATGGGTTAATGTCTATGTAATGGGGTTTATAAAACTAAATGAAATTGAGGTGTCTTTTAATTTTACTAAAAACACCAATATCTAAGAAAATGCGGTTTCTAAATTGCTAGAAAAATTAAAAAAATGACAAAGACGGGCTTTATGATTTGCAATAGTAGTTACATCGAAAATCATAATTGCAGTAAAAAATCACAAATTTGTTATATTGAGACAGCGAAGAGAAATTCAAAAGTTGGTAAAATTGGAAATGTATTCGAATAAAAATATTTTAGAGAATAAAATTATTTGAAATTATTGAGAGGTATGTAAACTTGTTTTTTTAATGTTGTTTCTATAAGACGTAAGAACAACTAAACTTTTATGGAATTTTGGTCCGGACTAGTTAACACGTCTTAAGAATTCGAAGGAACATATTAAATAAAAAAAACAATATATAGGTACAACAAAGATAACAACCCATATGCTCCTCAAAAATATAATATTCATTGACCTGGAGTTTTAGTGCATATGCATAGTGACGGCTATGTTTGCGGCGAGATTCATGTAATAACTCGAGTCAAGGGGTAGGCCAGGGGATGTGACTTTACGATCTGTACATCCTGCCAGATAATGAATTATCTTTGCAAATACTTAAGCTACATTATAAATAGGATAGAAAACGAATTTACCGCGTGAAATTTGTAGGACCCGACGTTTCGGTGACGTTGCAGCCGCCGTTGTCTAGGGTAGACTACCCTAGACAACGGCGGCTGCAACGTCACCGAAACGTCGGGTCCTACAAATTTCACGCGGTAAATTCGTTTTCTATCCTATTTATAATGTCAAACAACCGCGATAGTCTTCGATTTTAACTTAAGCTACAGTTTCATTTAATCTTTCAATCTGTGTTTGTAACATATTTGAAATGTTCTTACAACGCATATAATAGTTCTTTAATACATCTAGTACTAACTGATCCTGAATCAACCTTTGATCAGCCTATTTTTTTGTCAGAATTACTGAATGATTATTTCCTGTTTAAAAGATTTTTTGTAAATATGAAAATATACCCACTCAGGAAAGGCCCCGTTAAAACAAAGCAAGTAATAGAAATCTGGATGCCGCCTAATTCAAATGCTCTCCAGATTCCAAAACTAAAAATATGCTAATGTTTTTTAAAACGATAATTTATATTTTTTAATACAACTGTGGAAAAATGTGAAAAATTTTGCTCAGTTTTATGTACAGAATGATCCTTAGAAAGCGGACTTTAGGAACCAAACATCTCCCTTCAATATTTTTGCTGAAAAAAAATTAACAAACATTCTGCTCCGTATTTTTACGGAAAACGATTTATAGGAAGCTAGTCTAATTAGCTATTTCAGCTATTTTACCAACATTTATTTTTTTTTACATATTGAGTTGCGCGCGACTGTTCGTTTTTAAAAACCCGATAAATATTATTTGTAGTAAAAATCGACCTAATCTTTTATAATAGAGAGAAAGAAATAGATTTAGTTTTATATATAAAAAATGGATCAAAGATTTTTTACAGGTTCGGTCGTAAACGAATTGGTAAATGTAGTTTTTATACTTTAAGATTTCAATAAAGTGGCAACATTGCGAAGCAGTTGGCGCGGATGCAAGCTGTCATCTGTACAGCGAGCCGCAATATTTCCGTATGAGAAATTTCTTTCATTTTGTGTTTGCCCTCTCCCCACGCCCCCCTCCCCTCCCCCTTGCGTAAATCCTAAAATAACCCGTTATACAAATAACACATTCAAAAAGTCGTTTTTAAAATAACTCGATATTACTTGCCGTATTTATATTTGTCAACTTCAATATGTAGAATTTTTTAATATTACTGAAATTAGTAAATTGAGATTTTCTTGGGTCTATGCATGAAACACTGTGCGCGGGCGCCGGGACAAGGACCAGCAGCGACGTACATAACTCGAAGGAAGGTCCCGTTTCAGCGCGAAAGTTGCCCTCGCCCGCCGCCCGTTCAGCGCTAATGAAATTTGAATCAATCTCCCTGCGCGGGCGTTTGCTGTAAAAATATTCAACACCGGGACAGACGCCCAAACGGGGGCGTTTGGGGGAGATAGGGGCAGAATGCGCCCCGAGTCTTAACGAAATAATTCACGGTTTGTTTGTCGAATTAAGAGCGGAGTTTGTGGGTGAATCGCAGGCGCCGCCCGGGGCGTAGAATCGAAGACGGTAACTTATTTAACGTTAGATAGGGTGACTTTTTATTAGCGAGCACCAACTAGAAGTAAGCAAGGTGATTAAGTGAGGCTTAACCTTACAATGAATATTTGTAAGATATAACATATACTGGATTGGCTTTCGTATAAAAAAAGTGTATAACATTCAAAATATATTTCACATTTTGTGTCAGCGTATACAGAATTGAAGCAATCCCAACATATTGAAGGTAGCTGTGGCGGACGGGCTATTACCCATTATAAATATAGTAATGCGATTACCAATTAGTCATATTTTTAGATATATTTAATTTTGACCTATTTTACTTTTCTGGCACTAGGAAAAGTATTATGAACGCTTAAAAAAATCGAGATGAAGACGGAAACATCCATTTTGACAACCCTTGAGATGATTAGGACTATTTCCAGACTGAAGTCTGTCTTTGAGTCTGGGTGTCTGTATGTGTGTGTGTGTGTGTGTGTGTGTGTGTATGTGTGTGCATTCCTTCACGATAGCGCCTAAGCGCATCACCCGGTTAAGCTGAAATTCAGCATGCAGGCATTATTCGGTCATGGTAAGAGTTGAAAACATTGTAGTTGAAATCGGTCGACAACGCGCGTTCTACAGGGTGCGGCAGTGAGGACGGACGGTTTTAAAAAAATCATAAAATAGTTATTTTCTACTCAAAAACATATTTATTGATGGAATCAGGTTCGCAAGGAAATAGCATTTGAGACAGTCAAGTGTGGAAAATCACATCAGGCATGTGGTGGCCGAAATCGTTGATGCAGTGCTGGAGGCGTTCTTGGAAATTCGCGTAGACTCTCTCCAACATCGCTCTTTCAACTTGGGCGAATCATTCCACGCGAATTGCGTGGAATGAGTTTTTCTTATGGGGACACCTCAAGGCTAGAGTATACGAGAACAAGCCCCGAACTCTGGACGAATTGAAGGACGCAATTCGCGTGGAAGTCGCCCAAGTTGAAAGAGCGATGTTGGAGGGAGTCTACGCGAATTTCCAAGAACGCCTCCAGCACTCCATCAACGATTTCGGCCACCACATGCCTGATGTGATTTTCCACACTTGACTGTCTCAAATGCTATTTCCTTGCGAACCTGATTCCATCAATAAATATGTTTTTGAGTAAAAATTAACTATTTTATGATTTTTTTAAAACCGTCCGTCCTCACTGCCGCATCCTGTATATGCTAGGCGCTCACGGGGCACTGTGGCCTGAAAAGACATATGTACAACCTCAAGCTCTGGGACACGAAAATGTGCAGGTTCTGCCAAGGAGCAGAGAAAACTACCCTGCACCTCATGTGCAAACATGGCCCGAAGATACGTAAAAGATACACCCACTTGGGTGGTCATTACCTCTAACCTGAGGAGGTAAAACAATCTGGCGCCAAAAGCCTGTTGAGGTTCTCCAATGACACGAGGCTAAGCGCAGAACTATAGTAAGCGTCGAACACAATAGATGAGCAATGGTCGCAGTGTTACAAGGCTCATAAAGACCTTAGAAAGCCCCACATAACAAATAATTAAAAAAATATATGCTACTTTTGCTATCATAGTCACTTGACACAATCACTATCAGGTGGGGGAGGGGTTAAGTGGGAAGATTGGGTAGGATTTCTCCGTCTAGAGTTAACCTTCAGGATACCTCCGTCCTCCCGACTGGTTACAGGTCCAAAATCGCTTACGCGGACTCTACCTGCTGCGGTAATTCAGTTTAAACTTATCGCGGACCTGGGCGTCCTTTGTCCGTAGTGCCACACGGGATCGGGTGCCTCAAGGTCATTTCAAGAGTCGCATGATAGCAGGTTAACATCCACCCCTGCTGCTTAGGAGACAGTATATTTCCAGAGTCTTCAGACTCCTCCAGCAATAAGTCAGATTGCACAACCGATTGGCGTCGCCGAACGGTGCGCAAACCGTCCAGTAGCGCAGAGAATCAATCCCACCAAGAGAAACCGGGCCACCAGCTTGTGAGGTCTGAGACGCAGGAGTCTTACCCGGGGTAGCCTTCCGCACGAGTAGGCTTCTGAATAGAAGCTGATCGTGAGTTGATCCCCGATCTGAGAACAAAATGGATCTTGTGGCCCAAGCTGCACGAAACCGTTCGCTACCTGTTACAGTTAGGAAACTTAGACCCATGAGTTTAGAGTCGGTAAAACTCACGGGTCGGGCGGCCTCCATGCAGCAGTCCGAGCCCGGGACGGACTCTGGCTTGCAAGCCAGTTCCCCCTAGGAGTCAAACTTCGGGCGCTCTTGGACGGTTTGCGCACAGTGCGGCTTCAGCCAATCGATTGTGCATTTCAAACGACAGCCGGGGGAGTATGGAAACAGAATTTTCTCCTATGGAGCGGGGGTAGTTGTTAACCTTACAGCAACTGCTCTTGAAACGACCATTCGGCTACCCGATACCGATGCCGATGCGGGATGGATGCGTGGTCCGCGATAGATTCGGTAGACATAAGTAATAGTGGCGTAAATAGACAGTGGACTGTTTTCGTTCCAAGTCTTCTACTCTCATCTCACGGGAGATAGAAGCATTTAATTTCGTTAAAACTTCCTGAGGTGATGGGTTCGCTCGTTATAGTTGACAGCTCTAGTTGCCCTAAAATCTACCAGACACATAGCAGCTCTCTAAATTGATATATTTTTAATAAGGTTTAACTTTCCGTTGCCGACGCTAGGTCTATCGCCGGCGGAGTCTCTCACAAAAGGATCTTTCCGGGGCGTCCGGGAAGCCCGAGGTGCGGCGCCGGGGCTCTAACTGGACATGTGATCTGAATCGCTAATTCCCGAGGGCGGGACGCGGCTACAGAGCACGCGGCCGGGCGAGCGTCGCGGAACAGCGGCGTCGTCCCCCGTGCCTTCTGCTGAGCGCGTAGCTTTGCGCTACAATTGCACAATTGCAGCGCGACGGCTTAAAGCAGCAACGGCCCACCTATGGTCGGCAGCCGGAAGAGGTATACATTACATCATCGGCCACACGAATCAAACCTAACAGAGATTAAAGGTAAGAAGAGACTAAATCTACGTACGCAAAGTAGCAACGCATTATGACAACCCTTGAATTTGCGTGAAAACAGATGACTTAGAAATATACCTACCATATGCAACGCTGTCACACGTATCCCACGCAACATTGATTTGCTATCTTCAGACCGGCATGGGAAGGTGGAGGAGGGGATGACAGTACGCTACTCCACGCGTAAAACAAGCGTGTTTCTAAGACTTACGTTCGCATCGCGTATTCTACAAACTTTTCTCTTTGTCTATTTATATCATGGATCCATTTTTTTTATCTTTTGTTTTTGTGATGCGGACATATTCATTTAAAAATAGCAACTTGAGTTAATCGTTCTCAAACTCACTCTCAAAATCAGAAACATAACGTACAGCGGTTGTACACAATACTAGAGCAACGTCTGAGAGGTTACAAAAGCTTCTGATGCCATATTTTCGCGGACGCTTGGTTCTTACTACGTACGAGAGCAGACTGGACCACTTCGGTATCCAAGCTCTAGAAGACCGACGCACATTGGCTGATATGGTACTGTTACACAAAGTTATCCAAAATACCATAGATAGTCCATACCTTTTTGAAAACTTACGTTTTTTCGTTCCTCCTCGATTAAATCGCAACTCACGCACGTTTGAGGTCTCTCGCGCCAATACCAACTACGGGGAAAATTCCGATTTTGAAAGTGGCCTTTTATGGCGGGATAATTATGAAAAAGTCGTACCCAAAAAAGTTTTAGATTTGGAAACTCGTCGTATTTGCAGTCATATGTTCAAAGAGACATTTTGTTATGATTGATTCAACTTTCTCCTGCATAGTACATATGCTTGTATCTCTAACTAGATCTCCCAAATCCAGCTCATTTAATTTTGTGAAATTATCTGACAAGTAATCCAATCTTTGCAGTAATAAATGATCAAAGAATGACTAATAATTGCTTTAGTCAAACAATATCGCGTACCACATTGGGGTACGCGTACCTCTTATCGGGAAACTAATAGATTGTACATTGTACACAGTTAGTTACGTACCATTTTATTTCTTTAAAATATCCTGAATGTGTTGAAATAGGTAGATAGATATATACGTGTTATATATTACCTAAAATTAAAATCTCGACTAAGATCACTGTACGTGAGTTTCTTTCTAACATTGTTTTATGGATATAAAACTAATCTAATTTTAATGATATCCGCCTAGATTGGGAAGAAAAAGGAAAAAATATAACATGTTCGAAATCTCTCGTGCAAGTTTTAACATTTTTCCTTATTATCTAATTTAAAAAAACGCAAAGCAATATAAGAAAATAATATAAGAATCTTAGTTTATTTTGATGTTTGTTGCCGGATGACATAGATACATTATACTACGCTCGACTCCCAGTCTATATACGGGTATATAGTATCGTAGCGAAAAAGGAACGAAAAGCTAACGGCATGACGCCGTTGAATTTACACAAACTAGCAACAGCAGCTACCTGTGCTATTTTATCGGGAAATTTTCACAAATTTACATATCATCGTACGTTGCCTTGAATTCGGTTCCCTATAGACTAAGAGGTGTGGCCAGAAAAATAACTATTTTTTAGGTGACCTATGACTATGCTTAATAATAACTATAGATATTACTGTCTTTCCTAATAATAACCAAATAATTATATGCTTAATAATAACTATAGATAATACTGTATAAGAAACCTATGTCTAAAAGTAACTACAAAACTCTTTTTAAAACCATGAAGCAACAATTATTGCCTTCTCTCGAGAAAGCTTGCAATAATGATCATATAAATATATGATGAGAAGTAAATTTATAACTTAAAATTAATCACGGAAGTCCAACTTGTCATGTCGTAATGCAGAAAAATTTAAAAACTTTCTTTATTTTTGTGATGATTGCTGATCACTCGAGGTTAGTTATTTGCATCAGATAATTACTAGCTTTAGTCGAATGAAAGGGGAAATCTCATAATCGTAGATAATATATTTAACTTTACAACAAAGATGGAAATAGGATGAGATAAATGATTAGTTAGGTTGTCAATCTGGTAAAAGCACCAGATTGACAAAGTAACTAGAATATAGTTTGACCTGCAAAATATGACTGTAGGGCGAGATATTTGAGAAATTAAAATCGATTTTAACAAGATTTCCCGAAACTGTGAACAACCGAATTCAGTCGTAACAAACAACTCTGAATACCTACCCTACCTGTTAATGCAAACATGATAATTGTATATATTAGGTAGGAAATTTATTTAAAAAAATTGAAGACACAAAACATTGGATTGGATTCGTATTACATTATGTACGATATTAAATCGTGTCGGTAACACTATCGTATCAATCTTCCCCGCTAGGGGTATGTAATTTAAAAAACGACTGGTGTGGCACGTTTCGTTTCGCCATCGCGCGAGCAAATTATCATGTTATCTCGCCTTTCCATCTCATATTTCTATACTAAGTACATGTGCCTAATTTCCCAGGACGAATGAGACGATTCTCAGAACTTGGTTTCTTGCAGGTAGTGGCCCCAAAGGAGTTGATCAAGAAATAGTGGCTTAGCTAGGTGGTCAACGGCCCTGGTGCGAGAGGAAATTGGGCCGCCATCACCCGTCTCCTCAAATCAAAACAAAAGTAATTGAAATGCAATTGAAAATGTTTAATTTCTAATATAAAAGTTTGAGCTTATCATTATTAGTTCTTGACATTACAATTAAATAAAATTCAAAGCATACTGTTATATAACAGATATGCATTAAATTAAAAATCACATATTTTGTATACATACGAGACGATTATCGCTAACCACCCACGCGCGTGTCAGGGGGTCTATTTTTTGGAAAAAAATGCACGCCAAATTTGCCTTTGGCCCAAGTAAATCAAATAAACCATAGATAAATTTAGCATTCAAAAATTTTCAACAATTCTTGCCCCCCCCCCTCCCCCTCCCCCCTGTATCCGAAATCCTGGTCGACCGCTTTTTACACCAGAATGAGACAAACGATGGCCACATAATGCTATCTCACACAGCGAAACAGTTCGCAAAACGCCATTGTTCGCATTGGTAGTTTTATTACGGTTTTAATAAATAGTTATACAATTTTCGTCTAGGTGGCGTTTAGAGCAAATTGAGATTTACTTGAATAATCAAGATATCGTAAACAACAACCAAAGGCCCCGTGGGCCCCACATCGCACCTCAGTAGCTATGCTACTGTCAAGAAACCAAGGCCACTGCGATAAAAATATTATTTCTATACAAACAACATAAACGGAAAAAATAGTTTAGTGTTGTTTTTTTTAACATAAGGCAGTGAATCAAGGCAATTAATTAGCTATATTCGGGGAAAATAGCTATATTCGGGGCTCAATTGCAACCCAAATTAAAGATTTTTTTGTAGCAATTTTTTTTCTGTAGCATTCTCGGAAGTTCAATCTATAGTCTATTAAACAAATAAATACCAATTATCAATGCCAGTAATGACATTTTGAAAGATTTATACTAAGCACCTATCAAAACTTATCGAGTCGACCTAAATCAGTTCTCTGTATATTTTTTATATTCCGTATAGTCACTACGTGCTTACCTTCGACTACCGTTTTCCTACATTAACTGGTCGAAATCCAGCCTTCGTACGCAAAAAAACTGCGCCGCAACTTCTTGGTCGATTTTATAAATAAATACTAATAATATCTAATATGTTACCTAGTAATTAATTTTGTGAGTCATGTATATTATATATTTATATCATATTTATGAGGGCCGACCAAAACGGCTACGCGCGGATCTATCAAACGACTCAAAATTCCTATAGGCACTGTTGGCGTCCGACGGGCTAAACGATGAAATAATATATTAAAGCAACTTTGAAGCCCTGATTTTTATTGTATTTTACATTTTGATAGAGAAAATTACAAAAAATAATAAAAACCTGCAATCCAACCCAAACAAATACAGCCCGAATGTTGCTGCCAACAGCTGGTTTTGTGGTTTACAGCTTATTGCCACCACTGCCTAGTTAGACTTTATCAAGAGACTAGCTGAACACGAGGCTAATTATGTCGCAACTATTTAATGACTTCCAGATATAAGATATGAAACCCTATCATGCTGAGGAGTTTCAAAGTACTTACGTTTCCTATTATATAGTTTTCGAGAGACAAGATGAAACAAATACAACCATGGAATGAATTGCTAACTTTTAATTAGTTAGTCGCGTTTGCTCTGGTTAAAGCAATATTTACAGTGCTGAGCGGAGCGACTCGCAATCCGCGGTGGTGTTTGAGTATAAAACGAGTTATATGGTGTGACCTGTGGCCTCATCCGCGGTCGCAATATGTCGAAGGTGGGGAGCAGTTAGCCGTAAACAAGTGTACTTACGTATATTGACAATGTTAACTTCCCGAGCGTGTTAGCCAACCTACCAACTACCTGGTGTGTTAATGGTTGCCTTCGCTAACTCATCACCAGAATACGTAACGAATATTCAACTTATTATGTAATCCTGGGTATAGTCAAGGTATAAATTAGTAACAAAAAATATGTAAGCGATTTTGAAGAATTTAACTGACTATAAAAGTGAAAAGTAAAAGGATTGAATCGATATGTAGTTTGGATATTATGTCCGATATAATATACTGATATACTATACTGATTATATACTGATATACTGATAATATATACTGATATAAGCATCTCCTCATAAGAAAATAATCATAAAAATCGTAAAAATATATCAAAAATCTAACTAACAGGTTATGCATAATCATAGCCAACTATAAAATAATTAAAATTAACAGAGAATATACAATAATGTTCATCTATTTATTAGTACATTATCTGATGAATATTATCAAATCTGATGAATATATACAATAACATTATCTGATGAATATATATAAAATTATGAATATTATCAAAATCTTCATCATTTTGTAATCTTCATCTTTTGAAAATCTGAATCTTCTTAATCAGCAATCAGTCTCTCGCATATATCATATGGTAATTTGTATTAATATTTGAACATATTATAATGGCAAATTATTGTAAAATTTGATACTGTTGTAGATGAAACTTTTACCTGTTTTGGCAAGTGCAAGTATGAATTATATTGTAGAACTATATATAATACATATTTCTTTGATTATTTTGGTAATAAATCTCAGATCCATTGGTTCAATTTAATTGAATAAGGGCACGCGGCATGTTATGCTTTTTCTAACAATGGATACACAGACTTTGAATTAATTATTGTTCTCAAGCAATTTGAACAATAATTAACTCCCCGTTAATTATTGTTCAAATTGCTCTTTTTAGAGATAAAAATCTGTCTTTATATACCATAATATTGTGAATGTAAGAGAATCTCTAATTTTACGGGTTGTAAATAATAAATATTGTCGAGTTTTGTTTTTTGGCTAACACATGGTGTTTTTTATTTATAGTTAAGTTTTGTCGTGTTCATTAAAGTTTGTGGTCTAATTTGACACCTAGACACGGTTTTTTTTGGTCTAATTCTGCACCATTAAACGTAATATTGTTACAGTAAAACCATTGTACTAGATCCCAAGGCATTATAATATGAAAACGCTCGTATTAATGATGCCACTGCAGGGCGAGATGCCTAAGTCGTCAGTAGTACATAAAAGACTGTTGTATCTTAACGTAACGGATGGTTTGGACGGTACATATGTACTTACTTATATTATGCTCCATAATAGTGCTTCAAACAATCAGTAAGAACACGGCTATAATCTAGCAAGACAACTGATGGCTTTTGGCGTTTTGGTAGTGCGTGCCCCAGATATGCAGTGCGCCACAATTGTAGTAAGAGGGATCGTGATTTAAGGAGCCCACGTAGATATTTTTTTCTCAGTGAATTGTAACGCTTGCGCTATCTGTCTCAAAATAATCTAAAACTCGACTATATAATTCTCTACGCTTATACGGAGTTGCAAAACAGTAATTTCCGCGTTAATGAGATCTGAAGCTGAAATAGTGGGCAATTAGAGTCGGACGCAGCGAGTGAGCAGCTAGCCCGAGTGGAAGGCAAAGAAACGCGAGCGCTAAGTTCGGTTTTATATGGCGTGCCCACATTTTCGCAGTGTTCGGGAAATTGTTGCATCCATAATTAGGGGGAAACTTTGTCTTTATAACGGCAAGGTGGCGTTGGCGCGGCGTCCCGCGCAACGTCCTCCCACGCGAACCCACCACCAGAGCCTACCCCTTACACCACAGATCAATCAACGAGTTGTGTGCATTTTCTGCAGATGGGACAATATCGGAAATTCACCAAATCAACGTGCTTTTAGAAAAACGAATCTTATTGGTGCTCTCCGCTGAAGTAGTGTAATTTGAAGTAACAAGTAAATATACTAAAAAGAATAAAAACACGACTGCCAATACAGAAACTTAACTGGTGTATTTCAAATTATTTTTATTCCTTTTTTTTATGAAATATTTCTGGTTTATGTATTTATCTATATACATGTATATTTCTAAAGAAGTACTCAATAAGACCTTTCATTTGACAGTAAACACGATATATTTATGTTAATTTATTGACATTTAGATAGTTGGTCATTCAACAGACAACAACAGACAGACAACGTTTTACTAGATATTTGGACAGTTAAGGTACCCTAAGATACTCAGGATGTATACAAGATACCCTATGACACTAGGATATAACGATTATACTCGTAACAATTCAAGCTTCTACGATTTTAACAAACACATATCTAAATCGGTTTAAGCGTTTAGAAGTAGAAGTAGAAAGTATTAGAAACATATATAGATGAACCTTGAACACATTCCTTTTTTTTGGGAGTCATGTAAAAAGGGTGGAATAAAAAAAAACATATTTTCTAAAATGAGCTATGTGTACAATCTGACGTGGGCCTAATCTGTCATCTTGATCAAGCAATCGCGCACTAACCATACGAGGTGCACGTGCTTTGCGGCGATTAAATGACATGAACTCGATGACATCAGATTTTGATATTTTTACGCACACTCTCATGTCTTCAAATTATTTATATGTATATGATAGCTAGTATTTTACGCCACCTTCTATTTGTAAAGTTACTAGTTGACGTCTTTAATAATTTTATTTTTTAATGCATTGGTGTTTCTGCAATTTTTATTAGTAATAAGTACATAAGAAAATAGAATAAAAATAAATTTAAAAAATCATCAGACAATATTTTTCATGTGTCTGAAACATGCCAAAGTTTCTAACTAAAAGAGCGGTGTAAAATACGAGTCACAACAGTTCAGTTCATTAGTATTTGTATCTTTTGTATAACACGTGATATTATATGGGTCGTGCCAATGTACGTCCACACTTTGTAGATATGGTGGACCCACACTTTGTAGGTATGTTGTTTCGTGAAGAATAGCGCTTTTTCGCTTATATTCATCTGACGTTTGAGCGTTTGCAAACGAGCATGAACGGCGGTTAGCTTAAGAGCGCTATAGATAAAGAGGAAAATGGATAAGGTTTCAGCCTTTAAAAAATACGGAAACAATATCTTATGCAATTTAAATTATGCATAATTTTTCGCATAAATAAGTTACTTGAATAAAATTAGGTATTCAAAATTATTAAAATTAAAATTAGGTAGTCAAAAATAATAAAATGAAATTAATGTTCCCTCACGTCAGAAGAGATCTCACACTAATTTCCACCTTGCAGTTGTAAAAACTCACTTTAATTTAATGTTACATACTGAGATATTAAGCTATTGTTCCCTGAATGATATTGATCCAAACAATTAGGATCCACATTTCCTGCGAAGTCGCATATTTTTGATAATTTTAATAACTATCGTAAGTAAAAATCGTTCTTTTACATTACATCACATACGACTTATAATGGCGGAAATATTATCAGCAGCAGCTTTTTATTTTCATGTGCACCAAAACGCACTGGACGAAATGTCCAAATTCCAAAAATACTTATTATATCATCCAATTTCTTTGCTTTGCGTGACAATGACCGATAACAAATTCCAAAGACAATGCCTAAAATAACAAGCGTTGATCTCCATCTAACGTATTTTCCACACGGCCAGCTAGATTTAGAATGTTCGTGTGTCAGTACCATTAGAAATATTTACCTTCTTGCTTCTGCTGCTGCGATCAGGAATATAATTAGTTTTAATTGTTTTAAGAAAAATCCTAAATACCTTTTTTATAGATATATTAACCACCCTATAAAGGCAACATAATGCAAAACAATGTCAAAAGAAGATCACAACAGCATGACATTACAAGGGATTTTTTTTTATGTATTACACTAGGTATACCTACCTACCTATTATAATTACCTACCTACCTATATCAAATTATTCATGATTTGAAGAAAAAAATGGTATATAGCTATTTTGTACGATATACGATATAGTTAGTAGATATTCCGTTCGTACATCTTACAACTGCGAAAATAATCATACATATTTGTATAAGATTTAAATTGTA
Organism: Micropterix aruncella; assembly: GCA_944548615.1. Classification (NCBI taxonomy): domain Eukaryota; kingdom Metazoa; phylum Arthropoda; class Insecta; order Lepidoptera; family Micropterigidae; genus Micropterix; species Micropterix aruncella. Next base: position 24,367,371 of record OX155950.1, read on the forward strand.
CATTTGGCAACGCTATCACAAGTCGCTGCTTAGTCGCTCTCTGGTGATATACACTATCAGCGGCAGCGCTATGTTACCTATATTATTATTTAAAAGAAAAATAATAAATTAATAGTTTAAAAAAAAAAACACTAAAAACACGCTTTTAGGCACAATGCACAATTTACCGCCCTTGGCGGTAGCATGTAAGATACGACCGGCACGACCGTGGCTATGATACGATATTTTATCATGGAATGCCAGTGCTTATCTTCCGGCTTCATCATCAGACCTTGAAACCTAATCGTGGTCAAAGTTCATTCCAAGACTTTTCTAACAAGTCCAAACACAGCTATGATACGATGTTCCATCATGAAGTTCCAGTTCATATCTTCCGACTCCATCATCAGATCAGTTCGACAGTACCATATTATTGTATTTTCATCAGAACTACACACAGCTGCCAATTTTTATGACGCTACGATCCTTGGAAGATGGTTAAGTTAGTTACCTTAGATTCCATTACATAGTTACATACAGGTTGACCTAATAAAAGCGTGTTAAAAAGTAACATTTTGTATTTTCTCGTTGCTCGTTAAGTACTGACCAACCTTAATAATTCACCATGCATACGGAAACAATTCAGCACCGTGCGTGGCACATTTAACATCTCTTCGATAAGCAGCTATTTTCACGAATACCAGCGAAGTGGTAATGGTTGGAAGTGCGATAATACGATAATTCGTTTGTCGAATTGTGGCTAAACGTTGATCGCTACAATATTTAATAACATTTTAATAATATGACACATCTATCATACTTATTAGTATACAATCTGTGTGTGTGCCTCCCCGCCCCCGCCCCTAGCGCAGCTCGCAGCTCGCGAAGAAACGCAATTACAACAGCCGTAGTAATTGTCCTATAACTGCGCTCGCTTAATGCCGAGCAACAGTAAATACGCTTGTAATGGCCGGCGAACTTTACGATTCCATTTTGAACTATTTTAATCGCTTTGTATATTAGAAGAAAAGTTTGAAGGAATTTCAATTTTGTCGCATACCGATGCCGCTACGTGATATTACGACAGAAATATTTCGACAGACTGCTATTTAAAGATTTATCCGTATAAAGTTCTATCATTTAAAAACTGTATTAAGTTATGCCATTGAGAAAATCGTTTAGTTGTCAATGGTAAATTTTATGTTCTATACGTTATCCAGGTGTGAGAATTTATGATTCCTACATATATTAACTATATTAAAAGGAATAAAAAACAGGACTGCCGTTACAAAAAGTGAACTATTGTATTTAAAATTATTTTTATTACGGTTTTTTTAAGGAAATATTTGTGGTGTATGTATTTATTCATATAGATAGATATATATATTTCCAGAATGTACTCAATCATACCTTTCATTTGACACTAAACACGATATATTTATGTTAATTTATTGACATTTGACCTTTAGGCAAGTATTTTTATCATATTGTCAGTTTTAGGTAGCCTATGACACTCGGGATGACATAACGATTCTAGCAATATCACGCACTTCTAAATCGGTTCAAGCGTTTCGAAGTTATGTTGGAGTAAAACTCAGGGTTTCATCATCAATAGGTAGGTACCTACCGGTTTTTTCCGAGTTCAATTTCGTAGTTTTATAATTTTCTAAGCTGTTTGATTGAAAAAAATTCGTTAGAGCAAAAACGGTTATTGAAAAATCGGTAATATTTTTCGGAGTGTAAAAATTAAACACTTTTTATAATTTATCTTGCTAAATTAATATTTCAATTATTTCTCTTTCGTTACTAGGCCTACCGGATCTATTCCTGACGGCCGCGAAGAGCAAAAACGAAAAAAAAAAACTGATGTGAATGATGAATGTAAACACAGATCGCGCAACATGGCGATTTATAATAAAGACGCTGCTTTCTCCTTATATGAGGGCAAGGGGTCGCAGCACATATCCTATGACACTCGGGAGGACAAAACAATTCTAATAATATGACACACTTTTTAATCGGTTCAAGCGTTTAGAAGTTATGATCAAATAAAGAAACGCAAAACATACCTATATAAATACTGAACACATAACACTCCTTTTGGGCAGTCGTGTAATAAAATACAAAGTCGTGTGGTGAATTTAATCAATAAATTTGAGACTGTAGTTTGAATCCAGAATGACCACCCCCTCTCCTCGCGGAGTAAAAATTCAGCTGTCCCATTCGCGCGCGACCTTTTCGCGCGCAAAATCGACGACCTTGATAAAAACGACCATAACTTGTAAACCACTATACGGATCATAAAAAGAAGAACTGTAAAATGATCGCATTGAAATTTGACATATAAAACATTATAACCTTATCTCGTAAATCAATTAAGATAATAATGGCGACAAATTACAAATTTATTTACAAATCCATCGTGTCGTCATCACTGGACCAATTGGACGCCTGTCATTCCAGTGTATTAAAACTTGCATCCCCAAAAGGACGCCTGTCATTTGTCGAGGGGGTTATTATCGTACGGGTATCTCGCTTGAAAATATTGCGGCGGTAGTGAAAGTGTGAACCTACATCCATCCACCTCCAGTCGTCATCGTTCTCAGTAATTAAACAAATCATGAAGCTGTATGCAACTAATTTTTACTGTGGATCTATCCGCTTACACGCTTATAAAATTCAATCAATCAACAATTCAACAGCATCGCACGGTCAGCGTCTGGCATTTACCAATACAGAATACTATATGTACGTAAGTGTTATACAACATTTTCCATTTAACCAAACGTCATACCAGTGAGCTCGCGGACAAGCAATATTTCAAGTAAAATATCAGCTTCCATAGATACGGGCGTTTTTGATCAGATAGGTATACAATTAGCAGTAGGTTATGGGTATAATTTGTTTCTCCTGCACGTTTTATAATTATTTTTACCGAATATCATAGCCCTTCTGCTGTAAATGTTATTGTTCGTTATGAATAAAAATTAGGAATACGAGGTGTGACAATGAAATTCCGAGAATTTTGTTGCGGCGTGCGAACCGGCAACACTGCATGACATGCGCCTGGTTAAATGGATCTTTCGACTCAGTCACATTGAAGTTGGGGTCCGATGCTACCCGGTAAACCGACACTGGCAAGGAGCCGGTATAACTCCTTGCTTTCAAATGCTGCTGCTGCACATTGAAGTTTTCATCGTAATCGCTCGTCTGGTTGGTTTTCTACGGGTGTTCTTCAAAGACAAGTTTTTTAACTCGGTCGCAGAAATGAATGACTTAGTTTTCAAGCAATGTGCTGTGATCCATTTTTTTTGTCATAATTGGTGAAAAACCTACAAAAATCCTACTAAAATTACGGCAGGTGTATGGAGATGAGTGTCTGTCACAATCACGTTTGTTTGAATGTACAAAACGGTTCAAAAATTGTTGTAGATCGTTGGATGACGATCCGCGGTCAGGAGTGCCAATTCTCACACGCTCAGACGCAAATGTCGACCGCCTTTGAGTTAGTCCTATCTGACCATCGCCTAACCCTTCGTGGGCTATTATACGAGATTGTATATAAACGGGCTATTATACGAGATATTATACTGGTACATGGATATTATACAAAATATTAAAATAAAGCAGCTTCTGAGGCCCCTTTGTATACCAAGAACTACTTGGATACACCACTTAAAAAATACCTAAAATTATTTTTCAGAACTTTTTATAGTGAACTAGTTTTTCAGAACTGCTTTTACGTTTGTTGCCTGGAAGGTTGATTGTTTGGAAGATATTGTTTGTGTAGCCATTGAACCGTAAATTCTTTATCTATACTAATATTATAAAGATGTAAAGTTTGTCACGTTGTAGGAGGTAATCTCTGAATCTACAGAACCGATTTCGAAAATTCTTTTACCAATAGGAAGCCACGTTATTTGTGAGTGTTATAGGCTATATATTAATACGAAAAATGAAAAGTATTTTTCGTGGTAGTCGGATTTCCAAAGTAAGTCGGAAAAAACGGTCGAACGAAAACGTTTCTAACGAACGCTGCCTTAACGATAAGAGATATATGATTAAGTTCTAGAGAAAAGTTGTAGAGATTGATAATGCCTACATAAAAGTTAGCGACGGCATATGTTTAAATTTTATATTTAAGTCACTAAAAGTAGTTTTTTATTTAAAAAAAATAATTTAAATTGTTAGGTCATGTTTATTGGTCATATTATCAACAATTAAAATTCATATCAAAATAAGTAAATTTATCGTCTCAAGTGTTTAAAATAAAAGACTTCTCTCTTTTACTGCATATAATTTCACTTTTACTGCATAAATGGTTAAAGAGATAAGACACTCACAAATAAGACACTCACAAGAAGACACTCACAAATAATGGGAATATAGTCAAATTGGCATGCAAATACATACATACATTGCAGTAAAAATATAACCCTTCTTTTGGAAGTCAGGAAATAAATCATAGCAATCAGTACTAACCAAACCACACTCATAATTTCATCACAAGTAAAAAGTGTTACCGCCCAACGAAGTGGGCACGGGTCAGCTAGTTGTGCAATAAAGAGATTTACATTTCATTTCATTATATACAACAATTATTTAGTACAATATACATAGATTACCATATTTCGCAGATTGCACGAGTATAATACTAAAGCGAGCTGATTTTGAGAGGCACGTTTTAAAAGTTGCCACTGCGGCAAGACTGCAACTTGTCTGGGCGCCGCGACGTCGACGTCGGCAAGTTGTCTGTTTGCCGAAATAAGGCTTCCCGCGAGCGAGCGTCACGTACGCTCGCGAATTAGGCTCCAGCGCCCCAGCTGCGTCCAACTTACATGCCTTAATGATGCACCCGCCGCGCCCCTGCGTGATCCTCAGCTGCTAAGCACTCTCTTAAATGCCTACCCGCTTTATATTCCGAGCGTATGCGGCGGATCTGCGTTATTAGCGACAGCCGCTTGCCGAGCAGTGACTTCACCCTCAAAAGGGCTTTAAAAGTATAACGAGTTTTCCGTGTCATGTAAGGGCTACATAGATTAGCACCTTCACCTGAAATCGGAAAGGAAAAGAAAATCGTTTGTCAACGCAAGACTTTCCCGGCAAGTATCCAAATACTGATTTTATCTTAATATTAATTTCAGATAAAATCCAACCGGGTTCATACTCTCTTGATCGGCGTACGAACCCGGTTGGTTCAGCCGAGATAAGAACCACGCCGCCCGAGGCGTTAATATTTAATTAACATGTGTAACGGAATTTAAATATTATTAAGGTAGCTTGTATATGAGATATTCCAACCATATTTTACGATGTGATTTCGGACCAATAAGGCATGAGTGTACAAAATTTTTAGTCTTTTAATCCAATATTTCAAGGATGATATGTGACAAGTGTGCCCTCTGGTGGACCTATTTCAACCACAACTCTTTCCATGACCAAATGATGCTTGCATACCAAATTTCAGCTCAAACGGATTGAGCGTTTGGGCGCTATCGTAGAGAAATACACACATATATATATATATATATATATATATATATATATATATATATATATATATATATATATATATATATATATATATATATATATATATATATATATATATAGGCACACAGGCAGACTTTAATCTGGAGCCATTTCCAGATTTCTTAATCTTGTATGGGGGGGGGGGGGTCAAAATTGATATTCCCGTCATCATTCGAAAATATTTTTTTGCGCTTTCACAATACTTTCCCTTTCCGCCGCTTGGTGAAAGAATAAATTACACAATCAACTAATGACTATTGTGACACGTTTGAAATAGTTGTTATTAACACTTTTTCATTAAAAATTATTAAATGTTATTCAATAGGTAGCTAAATTATTGAATTATTCTCATAGTTGATGATTCGGCATGCCTTAATTCAATATTTATAAACCGATAGCTATAAACCAGAAAACGGATGGACTAAACTATAAATCCTACATCCCGTAATGAATTATATTATATTGTTGGATGCCTGATAATTTATAGTATGCAATGCTTCGGAATAGGGCGAGAGCTGGTCAACGCTGCCCCCGTTGAATGTAGAGAGATGTAAAACAATGCACAATTAGTATCCGGTCCAAACATTCCGATACCTATCTGAAGCGGCTGCTATTAACCACAACATTGTGTGCACGCCGATTTCGAACGCATAACACAATTCTATGGGCGACCGATTGCAATCCAACGTGAGGTAGAACGGTAAGTGGCCAGTCGCCACAATCGAGTTGGGTGACCATTTGTGCAAAGGGTCAACGCCAGATGTGCTAGCTACCGCTTGCTAAGTGACAAATTTATTTCCAATTTATAGGAACAATCGCATACATTACGATTTCTTTAAATTTAGTAATTTCCCTAACTGGAAAATCACCGTCCTAGAGGAATATAGGTAGTAAATATACTTAACATTAAAGACTTAAAACGTTATAAATAAGATAAAAACGAAATTACCGCATAAAGTTTTTAGCACCCGACGTTTCGGCGGTGCTTCAATCGCCTGTCTGTCTGTCCGGTAGACTGTCAGACTACACTAGACAACGGCGGTTGCAAATTTGCCGAAACATCGGTTGCTACAAACGTGACGCGGTAACTTCGTTTTTATCTTATTTATAATGTCAAACAACCGCGATTGTATTCGACCTTAAAATTTATTCGAAAGTTAGATAAATTATAATACTAGTATACAGATATTGAAAAGCAGAATAGGTGTCTAATGATAACAAGTAAAATAAAATACTGTAACAACAAAACTGTCATAAAATGCAATGAAGTATTTAATAAAGCACTGTTTTACCCTATTTGGATTTAAAAAAAAACAAAAATCTTTAATTTCTATATTTTTTTACCGCGACAATGTAATCTATTAATTGAAATATTTTACACAGCATTATAGACCAGACTTAGTCTACGTGTTGACAGTTTTTGAGTAAATGTTTGCTGAAAATTAACAGAGCAGTTAAGTAAAAACTATCAAGATAATATTTTCTAAATAATTTCTAAACCTTATAAAACTAAAGCGAATGAATATATTATACCCATAGTTATAGACCCGACCGCAGTAGTGTATGCTGACAGAGTTTGATCATGTTGGAAAAGAACAGGCTGCATAAATATGTGTTATTCGAGGAGTAGTCTACAGCCGTGGTATATGCCTGCATTACAGATTTCGCAGAGTTCGGGGTCACCATTCTATTGAAGTTATAAGAATGGTTGATTTTCTCAGTTGTTCGTGTAAAAGATGTTTGTAATACTTTAAAATATTTAAAGTTAGTTTATTACGGAAACAATAGTCCTAAAATCTCTGGAGGTCTCTTAGCATCGCGACACAATATACCAGGGTTTTAACTGTCAAATAGAAATAGTCTTAAAAATGTCATTTGCAAATATACTAAATACTAAAGACCCCAGCTGGTATACGCTGGTATGGGCATGTCAAGAGAAAAAGCGACGACCATGTGGTACAAATTGCTTTGAAACTACCTGAGTAAAAAAAAAGAAGAGGCCGTCCGCCACTGAGCTGGTGGTCCAACATCGATAAAGACACCTCAAGAAAGCCCAATTGTCCGAACCGGCAACCAAGATCGTTTGATACGGCGCAGAAAAGTAAGGAGACCCGACCCCAAATAATGGGAATAGGAGAGGACGAAGAAGAAGAGTAAAGATCCCAGCTATGACCCCTGAAGGACCCCTGAAGAAACTTAGACAAAGTTAGGTTTGAAGCTACCCACAGTGACACTCTGGCTGCGTTTTCTTAAAGAAACTACCTTTACGTTATACGCTGCTGTAATATGATAGAATACGCTGTTTGTTTAATACAATAAAAACTACATTAATATGTTACCTTGTATTTCACGTTAACGCCTCCACAGAAAATAGCGTTTTAGAAGAATGGGGCAATATCACAGAAAAAATAAATAAATAGACGTCACTGACGAATTTCTTGCTGTAAATGTGCTCGCAGAAATATATGCGTGAGTAGAGCCGAATGGGTTGTCTTGACGAGGTGATCCTTACCTGGGCAGCTTGGTAACTGCCGTCTGCGTCATAGTTAAAGAAATACCCAGGAGGTGTTTCGCTATAACTGCGACTTTTTATGATAGACTTTAAAATTAATGCGATGTCGTACTGTTCCACATTATGATATAAATAAAGCCCAAACCTAGAACGTAGCCGTGTTGACAGATACTGTTATTCGATTGCTACCCGAGTAGTCTAGTAAAATATACTGTAATTATATAATACAATATATATAACTTATATAATACGTTCAGCAACAATAGTAAAGGCCAACCACATTTAAACCATAGACTGACCATTCATGACTGCGACAGAAATACTCAGCATTGCAACTGCACTACTCTAGAAAGAGCACAACAGGTACAATACCTGGGTATAACGATCGACAATAAGATGCGTTGGCAACCACATATTGATAAGCTGGCGATGAAGGTGCGCAAACTCGCATGTATATTCAGGGAAATAAGAGATATTGTGGACCCGAGAACACTGAAAAACACCTACTATGCATTGTGTCAGTCAATACTATGCTATGGTATTATAGGATGGGGCGGTTGTACAAGGTCCACTCTACACCCTCTAGAAGTAGCGCAAAAATGTATTTTAAAAATAATCGCACGTAAACCGTATCGATTTCCGTCAGACACTCTTTACATCCAGTCCGAGGTTTTGGATGTAAGACAGCTTTTTGTTCGCATGGCCCTAATATATACTGAAAATAAAATGACACCTTATAATCAACGAGTTGGAAAGACGAGAGGAACAAGAACTGGTGATATGATGGTGCCAAGATCTTACACAACATTTGGCCAGCGCCATTTCACGTTCATTGGCCCTAGAATGTATAACAATCTTCCCGACGCAATTAAAAGTAGTGAGAACACATCCACTTTTAAAAAATCTCTAACGGATTGTTTGTTGGAGGTGGGTAGGGACGGTTTAGGGAATATGTTGACTGTTGTATTTTGAATGGTACTTAGTATTTAGTTTTTCCATGATAATTTTAAATGACTATTATAGGTATGTGAGCGTCATATCAATATGTAATTGATTTATATATGTATATTATTTTAGTTTTTATTTTATTTATTTTGGTTTTATTATTATTTTCGTATAAATATATGTATGTGTATGTGTGCATATATGGATATATATTTTATCTATAGATGTATATAAGTATCTATCCATATTTGTATATGCGTAAATATTTGTATAGTTTTATATTTGTCGATTTAAAAATAAGTACTAACTATAGATTAAGTTGACAGTGCACACTTAATATCATCATTAAAAGTCTGCCTTAGAACAGGCCTAGGCCTAGTTAGGCGACTGTGTCAATCATAAAAATAATGTCGCATCAATTTCTTGCTAACATCATAATCAAATATGACATTAACTTTTTACTAGATGTGTTACTACTAAATAAATAAATAAATAAATAAATAAATCTATATTTATTATATTATTTAAATTTCATCATTTTTCTGGAGTATCAACTCGATTCACTTTCTCTCATTTCTAAAACGTAAAGCCTCGGATTACAGATGGCTATAAAATGATTAAACTTAAATCTGTGCGGGAGTAATTTCTTTACCGCGACCGTCGCGTCCTATAATAGCCGAGTTAGCCAAGTCGGGACTTAGGTAAACTCGAATTAAATCCGGTGGCTGTAAACCGGCGAACGTTTAAATTTAATACTTGTGTACGATGCGGCGGAGGGTGCTAGGTTTTACGAGCGGGCGCGGCACCCCGGTCCGCTGTAGTAAAACGCGACGATCGCGTCGCTACGCGCCTACGCGCCTACGCGCCGCGCCTCTGCGCGTGATCCCAATGGAAAATATTGAAACCGTTGAATTATTTACGAATCATATACTATTATAGGTAAATATACCTAAATTGGTCTATAAGGTCTCTAATATCTCCCTTATTTTTTTTAAATCATTTTATAAATTATCGAATACGAACTATATACATAAAATCGAAGACTATCGCGGTTGTTTGACATTAGAAATAGGATAAAAAACGAATTTACCGCGTGAAATTTGTAGCACCCGACGTTTCGGTGACGTTGCAGCCGCCGTTGCCCAGGGTAGAGCTGTCAATCCGTTGTTTTGCGGGTAGGCCGCATACTGCTGCCGCCACTGCGTAGCTTATAACGGTGGTGGGGGGCCGGGCTAGGAGCGCGCGAATGTTGAAAATGCGTCTTGCACACAACACTCACTGTATCCCGTCTTACGTCTTTGCGTTCGGCGTTCGGCGGCGGGAACATTTTAAGAAGAGGGTTCCACGTAGAAGAGAGTTTGTAGCCGTCTTCTCTATTGAAGTTCGAGGTTCTTCTTATTTCAATGGCTTCCCGGATCACGCGGTAAATTCGTATTCTATCCTTTTTATAAGGAACTATATAATATAAGAACTTTATAAATTATCGAATACGAACGATTATTTTTTTCCATTGTATTGAGATATCAAAATCTTAATATCAGCAAAAAGAAAAAAAATATAATCTTAAAATATATCCTTTTTTTTTCAATATCGCCAATGATCAACGAATTCTGGTTATTTTAAATAAATAAATAATATATTTATGGCGACTTTTTCGATTAGTTTTTTTTAGTGGGTATGATTTCGGAGTTAAAAAATAAAATAATCAAATTTTGGAAAAAGCTTCACCTTTGCATCTTTATGGACCACAGTCCCATCAATTTATCTAAAATGTATGGAGTCAATTTTCACAACACTTGACATACATAGGTTATTTACATCGACCTTTAACAATTTTATGTATCAAACATTTTCGTACTCTACCGCAAAGCTTATAGTCCTCAAAGTGTTAAGGACTGAATGAAGTCCGAAACGTTGAATATTTCTTAAAAATACAGATTAATTATTAGTATAACGGAATCCCCATATTATATTATAACAGCGTCACTTTCATCGACGATGCCGGTGGCAATCACACACGGGTAGCATACGTAAATGAGCTGCCCCGAGCACCCGCTGATTCCTCAAGCAAATCGATGTCAGGAGACACATTTCACCGTAGCGGCGGCGAAAACTCAGACGATGTAAATTAAGGATGGGGTTCAAGGCGGCCGACCGCTCAAGGATGACTTTACTTAATTCGCCCTTTCTCACTGTGTGACTGGCATGAAATTGCTTACTAATCTTTGGCGCTGGAAATCGTTTTCTTTGTAGCTTCTTTTCCTTAGGTAGATCTTTTACATCGTGATAGTTATTGACTATCTCGAAGCTCGTTTGGCATTTTTTGGTATTTAATAATTTACCGTGATAAAATTCCAATATAGTTGCCGAAAAGTATTTAAAATAATTCTGATTCCTTATTATATCGTCGTTTTTTTGTCGGTTACGAGTTCCTTCGAATGACCTTCTATCTAATTTAATAATGTAAATCGTCATATAAAACGAGTAAATATATTAAAAGGAATAAAAAACACGACTGTCCTTACAAAAAGTGAACTACTGAATTTATAATTAATTTCATTTAGTTTTTTTTATTACATATTTGTGGTTTATGTATTCGTCCATATAGATACATACTCACTTTTCGGAGTATACTCAATCAGACCTTTCATTTGACACTAAACAAGATATATTTATGTATTAAATGAATTGACATTTATAGATTTTACATACCTATTTACTTGATCTTTTAAGAGTTAAGGTACTCTACGATAGTATTTATGTATTTATCCATATTATCTGAATATAAAGCAATTCTTTATAAAATTCTGCAATATTTTAAAAACGTACTGTGAAATATGCTCCTAAGCAGTATAGACGACGTAAAAATAAACGTAGTAGAAACCGTTTGAGTAGCTAAGTTTAGGGTCGAAATTCTATGTAGTAAGACAAACACTCATTACACCGCGAAAACTATAATTAGCTTTAAAACGTGAATTGCAGCAATGAGTAATTTCGATTGCAGCAATGAATAATTTCGATAAATTATCTAATAATATGGGCTATAAATTGAAACGATGTCAATCTATCAAAGGACACTATAATTTAAGGTGAATGCAAATATTTCATCAAAGAGGGCAAAATATTTAAAGTCTGAAGAGTAATTCAGACAGGAAGGTCCCACTCATATCACTCCCGCGAAATACACCCCACCTCATACCTATCCGTCTTTGAAAAGGCTTAAACATAATAGATATACAACATAATTTTAATATAATTATGATGAAACTTTGATGAAATTAGAAGAGCAAATTAACTGCTGGGGCTGTGGGAAGGGTACGTAGAGATTGGATACGCAGGCCGGGATTTTCTAGCTCGAAAGATCAGCCAACTTTGAAATTGGCGGTAGAATAGGAAGGAGTGATTGGCGGCACTTTACCCCCCCCCCCCCCCTCCCCGACACCCCTCCCTCCACCTCACCCCCCCGTCGAATCGGTCACGCCGCTGCTACTTCGAGGCTGCAATTAATGATCGCATACCGATCCTGATTTCTAATTAGACTTCGCTACGCCACAGCTAGTGATATTTGATTCCGCAGCTTCTGCAAGGTAGAGAATAAGCCAATGTCTTAAGGCCCAGCGATAGGCAAATAAGACTTCCTGCGTGGAAGTTTTTAGCATTCTTATAAATTACTCGGCTACAGATTATATTTGAAAAAGGTAGCCAAAGTTCCAAGATACCAGATAAATATACATGCATACAGCTACATATTGCGTTATAAATGTTGATTAAATGTTAAAGAAATACATACTTTTATACAGCTGCATTTGCAGATTTTCATGCACGAAATTCGGCAAAAACGCTCAAAAAAGCTTTTTTGTGAGGGTCATAATAGTCGCTATAGAGATACAAGATGGAAACATCTTTCAGTATATGAGAGACATCTACTTGAAGAACACTTTAAATAATTTGAAATTGAACGTTCTAAACAGTATAAATCCTAACTGGTGATGTACAAACGGTGTAAGAGTTCCTTAGACATCTAAACTTCATACACCCAAAAATAAAATACACCTATGTGGTATGGCAAAGGACGGCTCTAGCTTTTTTGGACGTCACGATTGCGATAAGAAGTGACAATACTATTGGATATACTGACAGGTATACAGCCCATACATACGAACAGATATTTACATGCCAGCTCACCATAATCCTTACCATCTGCGCTTAGTGCAAACGTCGCTCGTGATTCGAGCATGCCGCCTATCTGACGCTGCGCATTTTCCGCAAAAGATTGAACACGTCAATAACGTATTAGAAACCAAGCAGCTCTCAAGCATTCTTTATATATGTCAAGGGCGTTACGGATCAAATAAGTAAGATGCTAAGTATATTCGATATAAAAACCATCTTCAAATCGACTTAAAGTATAACTCGGTCTCTGAGACCTATAAAGGATGTAACAACCACTGCAAATTCCGGGTGTGTGTAAGATTGAGTGCAGCAGTGAGTTGATTTACGAAGAATAAACAAAGCGACCTATATCAACTCAACTGAAAAATACATGAAAGCTGTTTAGAAATATTTAACAAGAAAAATCGTGGACACATCTTGGATAGCTGAACGAACCACTTGGGGAAATTTCATAAGAGCATTGTTCTATCCAAAGAACAATTAATTATATTTATATAAAATAATTATATAAAACACCCACGTTATTCATCTGTACTTCTGTTTGAAGAGCTTTGCAAATAAAACAGATTTTTGTGACACAAATTTTAATTTTCTTCCAAAAGCACCCACAGAATTGGGATAAAGGTCAGCAAGCTCTTGCAACAAGAGCGTCGGCATCTACTACTACCTGATCCCCTTAGTGAAAACTACCTTTACGCAAAGCGCCATATTTTATGACGCCAAAATTTTTTAACAGCATCGATGACAACTTAAATAAAATACCAATATTGTTAACTTTAAATTTAAAATTAACAGATGGTTAATAGAATTTGGATACCTGCGTTTAAAAAATGAACTGGTACGAATTATAGTATGAAGAGATTTTTTTTTGTATCGATGTATGTGCATTTTGTATCATGTATATACAGTATTCACCGTACATCACGTGATGTATGGTGAATACGACTTAAATCTAAAAAATACTTTTATGTTCGGTAATATAAAACGGTGGAGGGTTACCTATATTTTTTTTTCATTTCTTTTCTCTCTCCTTTTTTTTCGAATTATATTAGTTTAAAACTATTATTCATGTTTTTACACCGTCTGCATTATGTACATCTAGATACAGGCATGAGAAGCCTCGTTATGTGTGCATAGCGTTGTTACGTAAGCTGTGTCTATTTTAAGCTGATCCAATGTATTCATTCTTTACTTTTATAAATAATGTACTGCTTGTACTTTTCCTTATACAAGTATTAAATAAATAAATGATATAAATAATTTCCCCCGCAAAACCATCTTTTTAAAAATCCAAATCAAAAATTTCTGCACATTAAGTTTCTAATTTATTATTAATGAAACAATAACTTCAGCAAAAAAAAGTTAATAATTTGCAATAAGGTAGCATATTTTGAAAAATATAATATTCTCTGCATATATCCGTTGCAATTCATGTAATTTATTGCTTATATAATCGGCGGTAATCTAGCAATAAATAAATAACCAACGGGATGAAACTTTGAGTAGTTATAAATCAATAAATGAAATTCGTTTTTTTTGTTTTAAAAAATAATATATAGACTTTTAGCTATGAATATTAGTATGTATAGCATCAGCTTGCATATTATTCAAAAACATTGAATTTTGAGATCATTTTGGACGAATCGCCTTATAGTAGGGAATGGCGGCAAATTCGTTCAATCGCGAGACCCTTAAAAAGAAAATCCTTCCACCGTATAAATTACTCAACAACAGATTCAATCGAAGTTTTACTGCTTTTATAAACATTTCTTTAAGCCTAGATTTCCGTATCCAATTAAACGGCGATGCTGGGCGCCACGGCACGGCAATACGCCATACTAAAACACACATATAGAAACCGAAGCGTAGGCATAATTGAAAATAAAAAAAGTAAATTGGAAATTTCATCAGGAAGGTTGCAGAGGAGGAAAGAGAGAGTAGAGCATCGTAAAGTATCCACTTACGGGCGCAATAAAATACGCCATTGAGAGAGCCCGCCATTCGTTTAATTACAAATAGCGCACGACGCGATCGCCGCGTTTTTATTTTCTATTTACTGGCAACTCTAAGAGAGCAAAAGAGGGAGGTCTGAAAGATCAACTGTAATTGTACGATATTTTATTAAATACGGTTCAGCGATTTGGACAGTACGCTCGTATGTAAAATGCTCACTTAAAAAATGTGCTTTTACATTTGACATATCGCATGCTAATGTGGTAAACTATGCGTTTGTAAGGTACCACCCCTCACAAGACTCCAAATTATTCGATGGGAGGTGGTGGTGTCAACTTACGAGTTATCTCCGTATTTAAAGGCGGTTTTGATGAGGCAGAAGATATTTATTGATTGAATCGGTTGAATATTGCCAGTTATAACACTTGTTGAATTAACGAGTGCCCGGATTACTTTATCGAGACGCGAGGGTTGCGCGACGGAGGTTATGTAGGAAATTGGATTAGGATTGTATGTGGGCTCCTAGTATCTCGCACTGGGCACGGCTCGAGTCTGTGGGATTACAGACTGATGCTTCGAGACTCAGGGAGAATGAGGAAAGGAAACCAAGGAGCCGGATCCGTTGAGCGACCTCGTTAGAGGTGTACCGGATATGCCGTCGCAACCTTGGGGGAAGGTGATCACTCGGGGAATGATAATTTGGTTGCTTCTTGGCCGGTTTATATAGGCCGTGCAATGATGCAATTTGAAATATTCTAAGTAAAAGTATTGTTTCATCGTGCTGATTCATAGCTGCACGAGTCAAAATAAAAGCTGAATTGTGTCAGTGGATTTCACTGGAAATCGATGCATTTGTTGATCGTATGTAGTGGACTTAAGGTCCGTTACACGTTAAATATTCAACAATTTAACCGTTTACGTTCCTTAACATTCAATATTTCTCGAAATAATCAACATCAGGCCAGGAATTTATCCAATCATCGTTTCATGGTAAGGTATGATATTACTTTCAAGTAGTATCACAACCTTTATAAAATATACCTTTTTTTAAATATCGCTAATGACCAACGAACTCTGGTGATTTTAAATAAATAAATATACTATTTATGGTGACTTTTTCTACTTGATTTTATTGGGACTTGCAAAGTATAATACATTGCAATGTAAATTTCTTAGTATTATATACGATTTTATATCAACGCAATAATGACTAATACAATTCAAAGAACATTAATTTTTCGTCTTTCATTTGCGTCTTTCAAATTTAGCAATATTTTAGTTACGCACACCCCACTATTGGATATCTCATACGATTTACGAGTATAAATAGAACTCATTTATATCAATTAAATCCCTTTATCTTAAGCACGCCAAACTGGCGAGTCATCTCTCAATTAACTTGTAATTAAATGGTTTAAATATTAATACGGTGTTTTATCTACTCTCTGTTAAGGTCGAGGAATCGAAGCAACTGATAAGTACATCTGGTCGTCGACATACATCTTATCGGCCATCAACTCCTCGGCGGCCAGAATAACAACTCATATATTTTTTTCGTTTAGTACGTGTTTAGTATGTTTTCAGTAAGCATATAATTTAATAATAAAATAATCAAATTTTGAAAAAGGTTGTATAATTGCATATTTATAGACCACAGGTACACAAATGTCTTATTAATTTATACAAAATCCATTGTACCAATTTTCAAAAAACTCTACATATATTTTATTTACACCGCCCTTCATCAGTTTTATGTATCGAAAATTCTCATACTTTACCGCAAACTTTATGGTCCTCAGAAGGTTACGGATGTAGTGACATACATATATGTCCCGTAAATTCTAAAATATTTTTTTAAATTATCCAATACGAATAATTTATACATTATACAGTTACAAAACACAAACATAATGACAATTGCAAATATACCAATACAATTAAAAAACTTTAAATATATCAACAATTATGTTGAATTTAAAAAACGAAAGAAATAATATTTGTTATGTAAATGTTTGTACAATTTGAGTTAATTTTACATTAGGAATCGGTTATACATTTTAATTGTTACATTTTATTTTTTTATGTATGCCTAAGGATTAGATTTAATTCGATTAGATACTGATTAAGATTGACAAAAAACAAAAATATTCTTAATCAAAAAAAAATATTTTAAACTTTGTAAATGATCAGCGAACTATAGTGATTTTAAATAAAGAAATAACATATTTATCGCAACTTTTTCAAGTTTAGCACTTTTTTAAGTATGTATAACTTCTGAGGTTATTTTTAATAATACATTAATAACATTTTTGGAAAAAGTTGTCGCTTTGCATCTCTTATGGACGGGAACGCGGGGTCGCGTTGTGTCACATCAATTTCTACAAAATCTATTAAACCAATGTTGACAAAAAATGACATTACATCGCCCTTTAACAGATTTATGTACTAAAAATTTACATACTCTACCGCAAAGCTTATGGTCCTGAAAGACTTGTTTTTTTGTTCAAAATGTTTTTTTTTACATTGGGTTTTTTAATTAAGTAAATAATACTATTAGATTTTTAGAAATAGAATACAAAATCATTTCAATATCTAAATGATTAAATGAATTTGTCCGAATTTCAGTTAATGTTAGGTTACAAGTATACCATTGCCATAGTACGATAATTTCGCCTTCAATACATTAAACAACACTGTATCTGAAGGCGGGTTATATACGAGGTCGCACCGGTTCTAATTGCACAGTGAAACGGGCGATAAACCGTATGTTGTATCTTATCGCTTTTTACCGTTTGTCGCTAGCGTTTACGACGTGTGACCGTAACGTCACTACTATCCATCATTGTCAAAGCGGCCACACGTTATCACTCTTCACATGCTCTATTCTTTTCCGAACGCGTTTCAAGGAAAATAAAGGAATTTCATGCGTTTAAAATGCGCCGATGGGACGATACAAAATCAATAAAGCAGAACATATACAGGATGTTCCGGTTCTTGACGATAAACTGTGAGGTGGTGATAGCTGAGGTCACATATAACCTATAACAAAATAAAAGTTCAGGTGAAAGTCTTTTGGTTTTCGAGATATGGGCAATTCTTCTTTTTTTGAAAATAGCCGACTCGGTAGTATTTTCGATGTCATGTCAACAAGATATTAAAATAGTAAGACTTTTTATATTCCAATATAACAAAAAACATGATATGAATTTAATCTTTATTTTATTCATTTTTGACCTTTCACTTTTAAAAAAAAGTGCTATGATTGACTGAAAACATATAGCGTCCGTAGCCACGTTATGTAGCGTCCGTAGCCACGGTGATGTAGCGCCCGTAGCCACGTTGACACCGGTTTTCCTCGTTGTTACCGACGTTAGCAGCGTCGGGCGCGGTCAATACTGGGAAGGGTGACCGCCTGAGTGTTTGACTGCGTGATGCTACAAATGCCTACCTAGAGGATGGTGCCAATAGGCTACAAGGCGGGTTCCACAAAAAAACATATGCCTTGTGGATAAAAAAAACATACTCCGTAATTTTGTAAGACCTCTCGGAAAATATTGCAATTTAAAAGGGAAAATGCTATATTTTTACAAATTCATATCTCGAAAACTAAGAGACTTTTGCCTGAACTTTTTTTTTGCTATAGGCTAGTCGTGAGCTCAGCTTGATAGCTGAGGTGGTGATCCACCGCACGGTTTATCGTCAAGAACCGGGACACTCTGTATATGTGCGACCCTGTATATATGGGAACTGGGACATGCTATATACATGGGAAATTCTGTTATTTCCAATTTCGCCAACACTCTTCGAAAAGATGCGAAGAAATGACTTTTATTTCAATAAAACAATGGAGTATCAGTTTTTGTTCTGTTTTATATCATATAAGCTGTGCCTAACAGTATCTATTTTTATGTAGTTTTAAAGATTTTGTACGTAGCTCATTGTCACTTTTTTTAAAACGCCCCTCGTATGTGCTGATTAGAATAATCTAGAATAATAAACTTTCATCTGTGTCAACAATCTTGCGTCGAGCACCTTTGTTAGTTCTGGATATATCACAACGTCCTCATTTCCAGATCTGCTTTGGTAAACCGCAATTTGTAAAGAAAACTGGCAACCACATCTTCAGCTGTTAAAGTATTTGACATATTCCCTTGCAAGCTCGGTTGAAGTATGTATATCTCTGAAGTAATTTGCAAGATATTCCGGTTTGGAAATAAATACATTACCTGTTATTTTAGCCTGTCGCTATTTCTCCTTTTCTGTTTTAATCTTTCCACAAACAAAGCAATGTCTTTTCGAAGATCGAGCACTCGGACACTCGCCATCTAGCGGCACTACGTTGCAGACTTGTATTCATATTAAATGTACTATAATACAATACAATATAGCCGTAACTTTGCATAATATATAAAAAGGTATTACCTAAAATATGGTATATTAAAACATATGACCTAAACATTTCTAGTTCACTAACTATCCTTAATAATTTATTATAAGGTAGGTACATAGTTAGAATATGATCAAGGTGAATTTATTAATGACGTTGTTTTATGAATGAGCGATTCGGAAAATTCCATTTTACCTTTTTGGAGTTAAGTTAATTTAAGATAAGAGATAAGGTTGGGAATCTCTGATATAGACGTATTCAATCAAAAATTCTTTATTTTTCATAATAATTATTGTAACGTTCTTTATTATAAGAATAATTAAACCAAAAATGTCGTATTTTATTTTCGTTGGCCACTAATATAAATTTAATTCCTAACAATTCCCGGTATTTAACAACGAGGAGTATTAACATCCAAAAATGGACAGGACCTGACGTAGAGAAAAACTCATTTGAACCTATATGATTTATTACTCATTGTGACGTATACATGGACAAAAATAGATAGGAAGTCGTTCAAACGCAGCAAAAGTCGTTCAAACGCAAACATTTTATTTAACGTTTACATTTAATATTGCTTTATATTTTACCATATTTATTTTATTGACAAGTTATTAATTCATTTTGTTATATGATTTAGGAACATTGATTTTTTGTTTTTTTCATTCTTCTTTGACTTATTTTTAAAAAAATAAATTTATTGTAATGTTTTTATTCTTTTGTATTCTACGTATTTCTTTTTATACAATGTATAAAAGTATATTTTTCCTACGTTTTGTACTGCACGTTAATAAATATAATCTATCAACACCCATTCCTTCTTTTTCTCTCTCACTCCCTACTGTCAGCACTCCGCGTAGGTATTGGAGATATTTGAATGAATCTATTGTTAAAAACAGTTCTATTTTTTGTATCTCTGTACGTTCCCTTAATAAATAAACAAACAAATTTTAAATAAAAATTTGAGAAAAACTCACTTATTTGATATGGCAACTTAAAACTTTGACAAGCAAGCGATTTTTTGCAAGGCCTACTGATATATGCAGGTAATCTTTATACTTTATCAGTTTTATGTATCGAATATCCTCATACTCTACCGCAAAGTTTATGGTCCCCAAAGGGTTAAGGACCTTGTGACATATGTGTCCCGTAAATTCAAAAATCATTTTTTAAATTATCCAATACGAATAATTTATACATTATACAGTTACAAAACACAAACATAATGACAATTACAAAGACAATTACAAATACAACAATGCAATTACAAAACTTGAAAGATGACAATAATTATGTTGAATTTAAAAAACGAAAGAAATAATATTTGTTATGGAAATAAATATTAAATAGAAGTCTGAGAAAAACTCACTATTTTTATATGGCAACAGTCACGGCCAAGTATGATCGTCAATTTATTAATATTCTAAAACTTTGAAAAGCAAGTGATTTTTTGCAAGGCCTACATATTTTTCTTTATAAAGAGCAAGAAGAACTCCAAAGTATTTTTCTCTATAAAGAGCATATTGAGTTGTAAACTACAACGGGCGAGCCCGTCACCACAGGACGTTTTAACGATTAGTCGTTCTATCGACCTGCAGTGAGCGTAGAAGACTTTGGACAAAACAATCCGACGTCTAGCTACGCCACAACCCGTAACAGACCAACTCCTTACCGCGAGATAGCCAGGAATAATACCCGGCGGCTCGAGACACTCGCGCTCTTACTTCCAATTGTGATTAGATTTCTCCGGTCTCTCTATTGGTTCCGAGTTCGAGGTCGCTTGCGCGGTCCTCTCCCTTACGAAGCGGTGAGATAATGTATACCGAATCTATCGCGGACCAAGGCGTCCTTTGCCCGGCTCTGAACCGGGATCGGATGGCCAATGGTCATTTCAAGAGCAGTCGCCGTAAGGTACGCAACCACCCCCGCTATATAGGAAACAATACAGTTTCCAGACTCCCCCGACTGTTAGTCGGAGTGCACATTACAATCGATTGGCTTGCGCCGCACGGTGCGCAG
Source organism: Micropterix aruncella (assembly GCA_944548615.1). Lineage (NCBI taxonomy): Eukaryota > Metazoa > Arthropoda > Insecta > Lepidoptera > Micropterigidae > Micropterix > Micropterix aruncella. The sequence goes on from OX155950.1 coordinate 24,388,871, forward strand.
ACCGTCCAGGAGCGCCAGAGGTTTGATTCCCGGGGGAAACTGGATTCGCCCCCCAGAGTCCTACCCAGGTTCGCACCCCGTGCGTGGAGGCCGTCGGATGGGTGTTGAGCCGTGAGTATGACCGACCCTGAATACATGGGTCATCGTGGCCAACCCATCATGGGCCCGTTAGCTCCCGAAAAGCTTCTTGCTCTATAAAGAGCAAGAAGAACAGCGACTGCACAGCCCGATCCCTCTCCTGTTTTGTAATTGCGGATATAAATTTGTAATGGCACAAGGCGTGTCCCTGGCGAGCGCCACGTGCTTCAGTCGCGCTTCGACGGAAATCTCCGATTAATAAATAATTTGATATTGCTCCGACTCGCCGACTCGGATACGCAGGTGTATTGTAAGAATGAAATATTGCGGTGTTTACAAATTTAAAATTTTGCCAGCCAATCGAATCGGAAGGTGGGGTTGTTTGAAGTTTTGCCAATATTATGCAGTTAATAAATTAGGCTTGCGCCGTGTGCCAATTTACCTGTCGAATAACCGCGGGTGTTTCTAGAACAAGCCCTTCGATGATTTTAGAATAAAAATATGTATCTCCGATTTTGGAGCTACGATTAAATACCCAACTAGAGCTGTCATCTATAACGGGCAAACCCGGAAGTTTTAACCATATTAGATCGGACGAAAACAGTCCACTGTCTAGCCACTCGCCCGTCAGAGGCCAACGCCTTATGGCCAGTCACCGGGAAAGACAAACAGCGGGCAGCCTCGCCCCCGACTACCAGTTTGAAAGTATATTACTTCCGGCACTAACCATCAGGATATTTACCATCATGATACCTCCTACCTCCTAACTGGTTACAGGACCGAGATTGCTTGAGGGGTCCTCTCCCTTACTAGCGGTGATACGGTGTCTACCGAATCTATCGTGGACCACGGCATCCTTTGCCCGGCTCTTCACTCGGGATCCGGTGGCCGTATTGTCGTTTCAAGAGCAGCTGCCGTAAGGTTAACAACTACCCCCGCTCTATAGAAAACATTACTGTTTTCAGACGCCCCCGGCTGTTAATCAGAATGCACAATCGATTATCTGACGCCGCACGATGCGCAAACCGTCCAGTAGCGCCCGAAGTTTGACTCGTAGGGGAGACTGTCCCGCAGGCCAGTCCTACCCGGGCTCGCACTTTTGCGTGAAGGCCGCCGGATGGGAGATGATCCGTGAGTTTGACGGACTCTAAGCGTATGGGTCTTAGTGGCCTAAATGCAACAGGGCTTATTAGCTCCCAATTAAATGCCCAAATAGAATTCAATTATCAACAATGATTTGGATAAAATTTCAATCAACGATACATTACATTCGTATCCAATTAGTTAATATACCACTGCTCTTGGACGTGTTACAATATACCATATACAAACTACTTTAAGTAACAGGTAGTTATAACAGGAGTTTTGCATAATAGCAGTTTGAGTATCTTACCTATTTTAAAGACAAATAGAAACTCGAATTAGTTCAGTATCATAACTGAATGAAATCATTTAATGTAATCGGGAATTGTTGGAATCAAGCCAGGAATCGTAACAAAAATATTAAGAAAATAGGTCCTAATAATATTCAAATAGTATACAAAGTCCCAATAGTATACAAAAATGTTAAAATAGATAAAAAATATATATAATCAAAAGGTAGCTATTTTTTTGTGTTTTTCCATTACTGTTTCTTTGTGTAATTTAAAAGTAATATAGTTAGAGAATGAATTCATGATCACTAACATAAAACTATCATTTAAATGTGGACAATGTTTGAGAAGTCATGGCCCTCGAATTCGGTCAGATCATAGAAAAGGTGGTAAATAAACATTTCCTGGATGTTTTTTTTTAATTTTACGTCCACCAGCTGTTAAATAGTGGTATGGAGCATATTATACAATTTATGCTAAAGTATAATAAAATTTTCTGTATTTTTCCAGTCTTATTCAAAATAAGGATACACGAATAACAATAACTAATTTCTTGACGATTTCTTATTTACTTCACATGCCATGCTCCACCGCAATTGGGTGCCACTTAATTAAGTGTCGGGTATATGCCTTTTTTCGCTATAGACTTAGCGACGATGATGGATGATATTCGTATCTATTACAGAGCCACGTAAATAGCAGGAACATCGATTCCAAATTAGGTGACGACACGTTCGCTCCGATGACATTCACGAGCGATACATATCGCATTTGCATATTGATCAGTGCTTGTCACGCCACGGGGCGAGGAAAACGTGTAGGGGAGAGTACGAGCGGTAGCCGGACAGAAGCCGTGTTAATTGCGTCCCGGAGCTGATGTCAGGTTTGACAGGCGCGACTGAGTGTCGATCAGTGGCGGCGGCGACCACTCAGCCATGCATCACCGAATCGTCACACGGAGCGCACAGATCGGCGCAGTGAGCCTCTCGAGAGACGACAAATCGGAAGCAAATCTATCTTTTCGTATTCGTAGCAACGTGGGCAACTGTAGGTCCTCTTATATTGTTTTTAGATAAATACGGCTGCCGATGGACCACACTATTTAATCAATCACTAATGCAGACAAAGGGGGAACCAGTAACGTAATGATAATAACATATTTTAACATACTTGGCAAGCACATACAATTCTCCTAACAACATATAAATCTCCTATTTCATTGTCGCATATTTGGTTGCCACTAATATAATATGAACTACTAATATTACCAAGCAAATATATAAAAAAGAATAAAAAACACTACTGCCGTTACAGAAAGTGTACTACTATATTTATAAATATTTTTATTACGTTTTCTTTATGAAACATTTGTGGTTTATGTATTTATCTATATACATTCATGTATATTTCCGGAATGTACTCAATCAGACCTTTCATTTGATACTAAACATGATAAATGAATGTTAATTTATGGAGATTTGGGCATCTGGACATTTTGACAACTACTTACCTAATATTTGGAATGTCACCTACTTACATATCGTATTCTTACTTTATATAGTTAATGTACCCTATAACATTCGAAATGACATAACGATTCTAACAATACCACACACGTCTAAATCGGTTCCAAGCGTTTAGAAGTTATGGTGAAGTAGAGAAAAGGAAAACATACATAGATGAACCCTGAACATATTACACTCCTTTTTTGTTAGGCAGGTGTGTAAAAAATGGACGACCTGACCATAGATAATATTTATTACTACCTGTCACGTCTAATTGGACAAAAATAGGGAGGATATAGGTAATTCCAAACTTCCATCTTTTGGCACAGTCACAGTCACGGGCCAATATGCTTGTCAATTTATTATTATTCTAACATTTTCGCAACGCAAATTAAATTTTCCCAAGGGCAAGATATGTAGGTAATCCTTCCAAAACATTTTTCTCATAAAAGGACAGGAAGAACAGCAGCCGCACAGCTCTATTCTTCCCCTGTTTTATAATTGCGGATATAAATTTTGTAATTATGAGGCATCCCAATTACAAAATTTATATCAGCAATATAAAACATGGGAGGGATAGAGCTGTGCGGCCGCTGTTCTTCTTCTTCTCGGCCGCCCTTTAATGAGGAAAATATTTTGGAAGGATTACGTACATATATTTGCCTTTAGAAATTTAATTTGCGTTGCGAAAAGTTTTAGAATAATAATAGATTGACGAGTATACTTTCCGGTGTCAAAAGATAAAAGTTTTAAATAAAAACCTGCGTTTGAACGGTCTATTTCCACCCCTTTTTTTCATTTGGAATTGACAGTGAGTAATTAATTTTCTGTAATCACGTCCTGTCCATTTTTTTAAATATTATTAGTCCTTACCATTAAATACCAGGAATTGTTAGTAATTAATTGTATATTAGTGGCAAACGAATATGGGAAAATAAAATATGAGGTCTAAATTACTATTATCTATTATTATAGGCATATATAAAGTTAAAGTAAGTTCGTTAGTCGAGCTCATGACTCCCTATTTATGTTCTGTTCTTAAACATGCCTTTCTGACAGCTACGGACTGGATCACTCGATCGCATTCACTAATTTTATCATCGCTTTAGTGGGTCTATTGCTCCACTAATAGTAGTTGTCACTTCGGGTAAACAGTAGGGCGGTGTCGACTACAACGGGCCAGCCCGTCGCCCCAGGCCGGTATAACAATATTGATCGTTCTTTTAGCCGTGGAATGAGCGTAGAAGACTTGGGGACAAGATAATCAACTGTCTAGTTCACCAGCAAGCAACCCGTTATAGACCGACGCCTTACGGCGAGGCAGCGGGAAAGGTTCAACAGCGGTAGCCTCACCTCCTAACTACCAGTTTTGGCAAGATATCTCCGTCTGGAATTAACCTTCTGGATACCTCCGTCCTCCCGACTGGTTACTAGTCTGAAGTCGCTTACGCAACCTCTACATGTTTTATTACAGCGGTAATTCAGTTTGAATTTATCGCGGACCTGGGCGTTCTTTGCCCGTAGTGCCACACGGGATCGGATGGCCTAAGGTCATTTCAAGAGTGGCATGACAACAGGTCAACATCCTCCCCCTCCGCTTAGGAAACAGTATATTTCCATAGTCTCCAGACTTCTTCAGCAATTAGTCAGAATGCACAGCCGATTGGCTTCGCCGACCGGTGCGCAAACCGTCCAGTGGCGCTGGGATGCAATCCCGCCGGGAGAAACCGGTCCACCAGCTCTGAGGCCTGAGACACTGGACTCTTACCCGGGGTGGCCTTCCACTCGAGGAGACTGAATAGGAGCTGAATCCGAGAACAAAATGGATCTTGTGGCCCAAGCTGCACGAAACTGTTCACCACCACTTAAGATAAATAATCCGACCACAGTTAAACACAGTGGCGGAGCTACGTACCTGCAGGGGCCACGGTTGCGCGGGGGCGCCACGATCGTAGGGGCGCCGCGGAGCGCTGCAGGCGTCGAAAAAGGACGCCACACCGACATGGCGCCGGACGCTTGATGGGTGGCGTCGCCGATCCCAATGTTCGAAATAAAAGGTTGAATTTCATTAAAAAAAACGCGTTGACAGTATCAATATGAAAGAAATGAATACTCCGTAAAGGTTTAAAAAGGAGATATTTTAAAAGTCTCAGATATACTAATTTCTCTGCTGAAAGATAGATTTGAGTTGTTTAAACGAGTACTAAACAAACATAATATTTTTATTTCCCATTTTTTAAAAATAATTAAAGCTAATTAAGAGATATATTAGAAGTTCAGTGTCTTAGGAACTATTACGTAGTTTATATTTTAAGCACACAAAAAGAGGCAGCTTGAAGCAGATTTGAACATAATTATAGACTCATTCGCTAAATAAAAGTTCACGTAATTTAAGCTTTATTTACACCAAAGCAGCTGCGGTTATTTTGTATAGGTGTGCAATGTAAACAAAAAAGTAGTTTCTCCGAGTCACCTTAAGTTTCCAACATTTTCAATTAAATATTATTTGGTATTTTTCAACAAATCAAGGATTTTTTTAATTTTCGAGGGATTTTTTATGACAATTGAAAAAAAAACTGATATGTTTTAAATAAAGGTTTTATAATAAATAAATTATCTTTGTACGCTGGGGAGGGGGGGGGGCAAAGTCTTTATTCGCGGAGGGATACTCTAACGACACTGACGCTGCGTCATTGTACAAAATAAATCCCTTCTCCCTTCCCCTCTCTTCTTTCCCTGCCTTCCACAACGTACACGAAGTTTATTCGTTTCGCGTGCAACACGATCTCCGAACCGGATTCCTGCGACTCGATTGCGATGGCTCGATTGCGTTTCTTCGTAAACTAATATCGGAAATAAGTTTATGCGAACGATACAGAGCAGTGCGTTAGAGCGGAATGTAAAATGAACGTTTGTATCTTTCCATCTAAATTAGTTTGAAAATATTTCGTTTCGTTTAGATTATGCCACTTTATGTTCGATTGACAGTTTTATGCTGGAAAAGTGACATTCACTTCGATCAGTCTAGCTGAACTAATTCCGATTTTAGTTCACGAGCAAACGCAATCGGGATCACTACTTAGTAGCATCACGTCACGTGAAGTGTAGTCGTGCAACGTGATTTTAGGAGGGTGCCTTTCATTGGTAGCGGGTCTCCGTATAACACCCCTTAGATAATAACGACAACTGGTCCTTTGGTCAGCTGCTGATATCGCACTGGCGCTCAACCTGTGTCTACCGAAGCAATCTCTAGTTCAGACGGAGCTGCGCTCGCTTAAACCCCCGCGAGTTCTACGGCTACGGAACGCTTCCGCGTTTACCGTGTTTGACAGTCATGCGAGAAGCGTGCTTACGCGTACGCGAAATTAATTGACTCTTAATCCTGTTGGGGAAAAAAATACTTTCCCGACCCACCTACCGACGAGCAGGAAAATTATTGTGAACGGGCCGAACGAACCTTTTTTACGAGTTGAAGACGGAAATATCAATGTTGAGCACCCCAGAGACGATTAGGACCATTTTCAGATTAAAGTCTCTTTGTGTGTGTCTGTCCGTCTATATGTCTCTCTATCTTTCTCTGTATGTGTGTGTATATATATATATATATTACACTACGATAGCGCCCAAACACTTAATTTGATTACTTTGAAATTTAGCATGCAGGCATCATTTGGTCATGGCAAGAGTTGAAAAGGTTGTGAATAAGATAAAAAAATAATTTATCGCGTGAAGTTTGTACTGTAGGCCCTGGACAACTACGGTTGCAACATCGCCGAAACATCAGGTGTTACAAACTTGACGTGGTAAATTCGTTTTTTATCGTATTTATAAAGTTGTGGTTAAAATCGGTTCACCAGGGGGCGCTAGTCATATTTCAATCTCGAAATATTAGACTTAGGGACTTTAAATTTGGTGAACAGATTCATAGGCCGAAATCACATCGAGAAATGTCTATTGGGATGTGTTATATACAAGGTACACTAATAACATTTCGTCATGAATTTTAATCAAATATTATTTCCGTCTGTTGGTGCTTAGCTGAAATACGAACCGCGCCGCCCGAGGCAATTGCAGAGGAGCCCAACCGGATTCGTCTACTGGCCGAGAGAGGACCCTCTCCGATTTAATGTATGATATTAATATTCAGATTACGTCAATCCTTGGCTCCTTTCGGGGAAAGTCTTGGGGTGAAAAACAATCAGCGCATATTTTTCATTTATTTTTTTATTCTTCCCTAAACAAGCCTACAAGTGTGTAATAATATAAAATTATTTTCCTGCCGCATATGCTTGTCGTAAAATAACGTCGCGACTAACGCTCAGCCATGTAATGTGTGGCAGTAGCCGGCGGCGGCAGCGGGCGCAACGGGGATTTAGTTGTGTGGAGGGAGCGTACGGCTTTGAAGCAGCTCGTGTACGAATGGTGGCCACAATAATTACGTGTTTTATATAAAATAAACGGCCAATAAAGTGGGGCCGGTGTCCACGGGCGCGGCCGTATCGTACAATGGTCGGTAATAACCTGCGCGCTTTTATGGTGGCTCTAACTCTTTCGCGATCAATGATTTATGAGCGGCCGCTCCGCGAAACTGGGCGACGCGACACGCCGCCGATATACAATCCTCGGGGAGTATCGATTGCATACGCATCAACATAATACGAGTGCTGTGTTCAGCACTCGTATATGCAGCCTAAGGCGGCCGGTACCAGAACCATCCCACAACTCCTGCAACAACTCGAAGACTTCCCCACGTCAAGTCATGCAATCGTCAGATTTACCATTAACTTTGGAAAGAACAAAGGAAATAATGGTGTAGGGGGGTAAAGGTTGGGCGGGAGGAGGGGGTAGATTAGGGGGAGGGGTAGGGGGGTAAGTTAGGGTGGGGTAGGGAGAGGAAGGGTTGGAGGGGAAAAGGGAGAGAGAGGGAGGGTTAGGAGAAAGGAATTGGGGAGGGGGGTTGGTGGAGAAAGTGTGAGAGGGAGGGTGGGTGAGGAGGGGGACGTGGGGTGGTGGCTTCGAGTGCGAGAGGGGGGGGGGGGTTAGGGGTAGGGGGTCGTCTGCTTGCCGGGAAAGTCTAGGGGTGACGCAACCGATTTTTTTTAGTCGATTTAGTTAAATACAAATTTTAAAGATTTCAATCATTTCACCGCCATCTATCCGTATTCGTCTCATCTGTCCATTTTCTCCAAGACCTTAGTGACATTCCTGATCGTAGATATACTCATTATTTGTACATATGTAATGAGTATGTTACCGTTTATTTTTGAAACATTACTGTAAATAAAGTGACATCGAATTCGACGGGTTTCAACTAGTAATACATTAATTGGGTAATTTAAATATGTAGGTATGCTAAAATTGTTACATTTGTAATAATATGTTTGGTGGGTATGTTTTAGTCTTACCAGTTTTTACTTGGTAGTATCTACCCAAAATAAGGTAACAAAAACTGTTTTTTTTTTATTTCTCACCAACATTCGAAGGTGGAGAAATATAATTCAGTAATTGAATTAACAGTAAAGCGTTGTATTATTATAGAAACAAATGTTTCAAACATTCTCTCGCATACATGTTCCTATTTGATCCCGTGTGTCCCGCTGAAGATCTTGGGAACTTGTTTCGCAAAATGCTAGACGCAATACCTCTAAATGAATACCCTCGATTTAATGTTGCTACAATATAACTGTAATGTAGCTAGGTATACAGTAATTACATCCTATATGCCATAATACATAAATGTAAGTAAGTAGGGGCAGGGACCTTTTGTTCAGTGTTGCATCGGGACCCATTTCTTTTAGTCAAGCCACTGCATATATACAAATTAAAGTAAACTATTGTCTATGCAATTACATAAATCATAATAGCGTGAAAATAGTTATTAATAATCGCGACATCTCATCCGCAGGGTCTAGCATTTTGCATTTCTAGTAACGAAGACAAAAGATGTCACGACGCCCGGTGGCTGCAGAGGGGCGGAATCATTTTAATATATCAACGTCCAGAGCAGGGCCACTTCGTAAATAAATGATTAATTTATTAACACAGAGCGGCCGGACTGGCGAGGCACAGCCTTCGCCATTCGCTGCTCGCCATCCGTTACACCGCTGAAAAATAATTGCTTAAATATTCATTTTCAACGCTCGCCCGTCGCGGACGAGACTGCAATTTTTATTGTTTTCATTCACTAGAATTATTTTCGCATAGGAATACAAATTCTTCGTCGTCTGATATAAAATTCTTCGGCATATTATTCGTTGAAACAGATTGGTATCTACTTTAAAACTTCTAGATTGGCGATAGTCAAAATAGATTTTTTTTTCTACTAATCACTTACATACATGTTCTCATATTTTCACATATTTTCGCAATCGATTATTATGTTTATTATTGTAACTATACTTATTTATTATGACCACTTCTTTACAAAAATCACATTTGTTATATAATAATTTGATTACATATATATTTAGTCCGTGGTGATCTCGTAAAACCGAGATCACCAGTACGGAACAGCTATTCCGGATGGCGCAAGATCGAAAAAAGTTTTCAGACCTAACGGCCAACCTCTAGGGAGGGGTACTTTAAGAAGAAGAAGAATATTTAGTCACTATAACCCTGATGGTATGGTAGTGACATATTGCAACTTGGTAATAAGCCCCACTATGTTGTATTCTATTATGTGTGCAATAAAGTTCTTCAATAAAAAATGTGTGCGTGTCAGCTCCGACGCGCGACTGGTGTTTACTCTTTAAGTGCGATTGTCATTGAATATACAATAGGCAAGTGTAGTAAATAAAAGATGTATTTATTTGTATGTGATTTGTATATGGCTACAAAATACCTAATATAACATTATAAATATATGCTTTATTATTCGATTCGAATCGAACATACTGTCGCCATCTATCGAGCTGCCCTCGAAATACGTAGGTTAAAAAGCCACCTGACAGCGGAAATTTCATTTATTTCTGCATTCGTCAGCGGGTTAAAAACGCAGCTTGATATGAAAGCTTTATCTTTTTCTCGCGTACGTGCGAAAGAGACGAGCGCAGTACTCGCTGCGCAATTTTTTATCCAAGACTCCGGAATAAGCGAATTAAAAATCACAGCTCTCTATCTCTATCGCACGTGAGTGCGAAAGAAACGCGCGCAGTCTTCGCTGCGCAATTTTCGATCCACGTCGCGCAATCTTTGTTTCAAAATCAAATCTATACTGGCATTAAACGTAACGCAAATGGCCAATTTCAAACTTGCACAGATTGTAATGCAGTTATTTGAGAAGCCACTTGTGTGTTTTTTTTATCATTAATGATCTAGGACTCGCAGCATGAGTAAAATAGAAAGGCTCGTTTTGGGTCAAAACACACGGCGCCGCCTTAACGTTCAATTTTACCAACCATCAAATTCTCATACCGGGGGCTTTAAATGAGAACGATTCTTAAGGAATAAACTTCAAAGACAAAGAAATATAATATATGAGAACTAAAGATTAGATTACATCGAAAACAATTATCAAGAAATATAGATCATTGACTCACATACTCAACATCTCAGCGATAACTGATTTTAAAAACGACACCTTTATTTTTTAATTTTTAAGTTATTTACCATCCGGCCGTCCTGTCCGCCTGACAACTCTTGCTCTCTCATTTTATAATTATAACCACCTCAGTTAATAAATCAAGCCATATTGTGAAAAGAACAAGGTGATGTCATCGTGCATATCGAGGTTTCTCATTGTGTGCAATAAGGCATGCATTGACGTGTGAAATATGGCATGCAGAAACGAGTCTCGGATCAAACATTGTCGAAATAAAAAATCTTTAGTCTCTGTTTTAGGGTTTCATTGCGGTAACTCAGTAGAAATATGAGATAAGGTAAACTGGATCAGTACAGAGTGGTTAAATGTTATAAAGGCGCGAGTGCTGCTAGTAACTGACATTTGGAGTTGTCGACTACAATGAGCAAACACGTCACCCCAAGAAGTTTTATCGAAAATGATAACTCTGTCTCCCGTGAGGTGAGCTTAGATACGATTTGGACACTTAGATGTGTCAATTACAACGGGCAAAACCGTCGCCCCAGAAAGTTTTTGCGATATTGATCGTTGTGTCTCCAAGAGGTGAGCGTAGTATACTTTAAGACGATATAGCCCACTGCTAGTCACCACTCGCCTGTAGGAAACCAAAGCCTTACCGCGAGATACTAGTTTTGTCACGAGTTTCTGCCAGATTTCTTCGGCCTCCTAAATGGTTACGGGTTCGAGGTCGCTTGCGCGGTTCTCCCCATTACGTATCGGTGATTCGATATCTACCGAATCTTTCGCGGACCACGGGGCCCATTGCCCGCCTACCACTTGAGATAGGGTGGCCGAGTTGATCGTTTTAAGATCGATTTCCATAAGACTAACAACCACCCTAACTCATGGGTCATAATGGCCCAGCTGCACTGGGCCCATTAGCTGCCATACGATTCGGAAAATCGGGAGATACAATTACTGTGCGCTACGCCCGTGAGAAGAAGCAAGACGACGTGATCCGACTACTCTGCGTGAAAATAAGATCGCATTTTTGTATTTTAATTTATTAAGTGCAATTATTATTTTTTATTCTATTTATCTATTTTTTTACATTATTTATTTTTATTGATTTTACATAATTCTAAAGGATAGAAGGGAGTGGTAGCATCAGAACGCTTTAATCACATAGGTTGGCAAGTTTCAAAAATAAGCATTTCAGAAAGAAAATATTTTTTTTTATGATTATGTTATTGATAACAGTTTTATATTTTAAATGTTACTTTGATTGTCCAGCTTGTAAGAATAAATAATAACTTTTCGTGTATACATTCTCTCAAAATTTCTATATTCTTCATTACTTAGTTTTTATATTAGTTCATACATACGAGTATATATACCTACAACAAATTAAATGTCTGCCTTAGAACAGGCTATTGCCTAGTTAGGTGACATAAAAATATGATCACTGGCGTATGTTCATTTACTGTAGATGATTGCCAAATAAATTACTTTAAAAAATATTACATCAAAAAATCAAGTAGTATTGTAAAAAAAATATCACTCGCGAAAATTATAGTTAATCCGAGCTAGGAGAATAGTTTGTGACATTTTAATGGTAGCCACAGTGGCCGCTCTTGGCTCCAGCTCGCTTCCGACCAATCGTATGACGTCACAGGCAGGCTGCCGCCCTCGAGTAATTAATCTCCACCGCGCTAATGAAAAACTGCCAAAAAAATGCAGCGAACATTAATTTTTATGAGTCATTTGTTACATCGGTCCGCTTGTTTCCGATAGTCGCCGGGAGCGAAGCCGACACACCCGATACATGGCCGAGCATATATAGCAGAACATTTCGACCACCACGCCGTCGGCGTGTGTCGGCTCGTCCGACAAATACAGCCGTTGTGATATTTTCACATTATATCGCGATGGTAGGGGACCACAACTAAATATGAAATATTAAATGATGGCTGATACTCGTGCTATTTGAATTGTTTATGAAAATATTATTTGAACAGCAGAGGGAGATTTCAGGTATATTCACATTAAATATAGAATAAAATAATACAGATATATGTTTTGAAATAAATAACCTAAATTTAAATCATCACCACAATATTAGGTACTTCTAATTGCTCTCAGAGAGAATTTATAATTTCTCACATGTTTTGTCTTCATATTCAAAATTCAAAATCAATTTTTTTTAATAAATCTATAAAGATAGTAGATATTTTACTTTCAAAGCCATCCTGTACTAAAGTAGGTCTAACCCCTAAGTAGCCACGCACGCCAATCAGCGTTTTTGTATTATCCGTATTTATTCAAGTTTCGGTTCTATTTCTTTTCCACTACAGTAGAATCCTGTCATTATAGCCTGCCACTGAATAAGCCACCGTTATATATTAGTATTCTTGCACACACCTCCTACAAACAAATTTTCGAGGACTTCGAATTTTTTTTGTGAAATGACTGGCTTCCGAAAGGTTCATTTAAGAGAGTCTAGAGTGGTTTACATAATTTGCGGTATTTTTCTTTAAATACATAGCATATAAAAAATGTAATAATAATATATTAAAGATAGATATGTATAGGGACATATAATAGTAGGTAATAATGTAATATTTAAGTATATTTACAGATATACACATACATGCATAAATACATAACATATGCTTTATAAATAAATATTATATAGTATTATATAGATTTCGAAAATCGTGCTTTATTTTAGTATGTATGTTATTAGTGTCTCCGTTTCTTCGCCACCCATAGTCAAAAATGACTTAGTTAGGTTTTTCTTTACTCCGTGACTAGTCCTGCAGGAAGAACACTATTTATTTCGTTGAACAGTCGAGATATTAACATTTGTCATTATCGTGTTAGTAGGTACTGGATTGTATTGTATTGACTTCTTGTGAAAAAAGGGTGATGTCAAATATGGCGTGCACAAATGAATTTCGATTCAAACAAACTTATTACATAATAATATGATACGTCATGAAACAGAACTTGATTATGAATAACAGTCACAAATATTTGAGGAACGAGAACCAAAACGCGAGAGCGAAAAGACATGATCCGTTAATCTATATTTAATTCAGTGTCTATATATATCACAAAATTAAGAGCACTGAATTTTATTTAATTAACGTTTGGCGTCTAGCCGCTGAATTTTGTTAATTAAATGTAACTATCGGAGCAAAGCTGATAGAGAATTTTAATTAGTTTTCGTATGGCTGAAATTATTATGTAACTATATAAACTGATGTTTTATATTTTGTACGGTGTGCATTATAATCCATCAGTGCGTGAAGGTTCAAGCGGCTAATTCTTCTCCGCATGAAGGTGTAGATACAATTCGTCATAGACAACGATATTCAATAGATCTAACATGCAGCAATTCTTTTGTTGAAATCACCCACGGTACAGTTCAAAAACTGTCAAGCTAAAAAAATGAAAATGGCTATTAAAATAAATGTAAAACCGATTCTATTCAATATTTCTTTTATTTTCGAGTATTTCTTCAAAATGTATGAGGGATATTGCAAAGAGCAATATGTACTCGGATAAAAGCAATATATTGCTTTTATCCGAGTACATATTGCTTTTTGCAATATCCCTCATACAGTTTGAAGAAATACTCGAAAATAAAAGTACATATTACGCGATGGAAATCACAGTATTCTATTTTATTTTACCGGCCCAACAACCGACGAGGAGGTAAAGTATTGTGATCGAGATTTTTTTTTTGTTATGAAGACGGATATATGTTTTTCTCCCCCCCCCCCTCCCTCGTTATGCTAATAGTAGGAGATTGGTGATGATGATGATTTAGACAAAGAGTAGCCTCTATCAATCCTATTCTCTGAATGATATCTAACTCCATAGGTGTTCTAGCAGAGTGAAAGTCTATTTTGAAGTATAACTTTATTGAAAGTTCTTTGTTCGACAAAGTGAAAAACAGTGCGCATACACTGGCCGTAGTTACAATATTAAAGAGACGCTTGAATGGTGACCTAAAGTATTTATTCGCGACTGTGCGCTGAATCGTTGCAAATGGTCGCTAGGCGAAATATTGTACCAATAATAACCAATAATAATAATTCTTTATTGTGAACTGTAAGTAGGTCGTACAAAATGGATAGGTACTATTATATGTGCTATACAGTTTACCAATCAGGCGTACAATATGTATTTTCTATAATTAAATATGTTCATTTCGCAGTTGAAGGAAAACAAATCCGAAAATATTACGTTTTAGACATAGGTATTAACAAAATAATAATTAAATCTACAAATTTAGTAAATTTCCATTACTATATATTAATCAAATGTCACTTTGTTTTTAAATTAAAATATCAATCTGGAATTATTAGGCTGTCTACTGTTTGTCAGATTTATAGCTAGAATTAAATATAAATGTTTAAAGTTAAAAATGTGGGAGAATTACAATAAAAATATGTTATATTATTTATTTGTCATTATCGTTTAAAAAGTCATTCACGCTGTAATAGCATTTATTTTTGAGCCAGTGCTTTAATGTCTGTTTGAATCCTGGTTGTTGCATTGATTTGATGTTTTGTGGAATAGCGTTAAAATATTTAACACAACAGAACTCAGGTCCCTTTTTACACATTTCTGTCCTCACTGAGGGACAATTTATGAGGTTTCTATTCCTCGTAGCCCTTGAATGTACATCTCTTCGTAAGGAGTGGATATCGGGATTGTTTTTAATGAATTCACAACATTCCAGTATATACAGAGAAGGCACAGTCAACATAGACATGCTAACGAAGAGCGGCCTACAGGGAGTGTCTGGCGCTACTCCGTTTAGAAGTCGAACACAGGACTTCTGTATTTTGAATATTCGTTGGACTTCTGTTGAGTTGCCCCACATTATAATGCCGTATTTTAGATGCGGATATACGTAGCCATAATATGTTGTTAGGCGAGTCTCTACTGATGTTATATGTTTTAAAATTTTAAGAATGTATATATATTTATTTAATTTTGAACATAAGTGTTGGACGTGCTGTTTCCAGTTAAGGTTTTCATCAGTGACGATCCCAAGAAATTTAGTCTCGCTCACAGTTTTTACTATTTTTCCATTAAGGTCGATATTAAGATCTTGGGGCTGCAGTTGACTTGGTCGATATTGTATAATTTTCGTTTTTTCTGCATTTACGTACAAATTTAATGCACTCAGCCATTCTAATATGGTACCAAGAGAATCTTCAATTTGAGTTTTTGGTGAGGTTAATGGATTGTTTTGAAAAATAATGGAGGTATCGTCAGCAAATAAAACATATTTATCCTTTGTCAGGGTTGGCAGATTATTTACGTAGAGTAGAAAAAGAAGTGGCCCCAAAATACTCCCTTGTGGGACACCAGCTTTAATGACCCTCTCATTTGAGTACTGTTCAAAAATTTTGCGGTTTTTTATAGCATTAACTTTTACACTTTGTGGCCTGTTTGAGAGATAAGATTTAAACCACTCATTTGTGTGACCCCTTATCCCAACAGCATTGAGTAAATCTAATAGTTTATTATGGGATACGCTATCAAAAGCTTTGGATAGATCTAGAAATACAGCTATTGTTGTCTTTTTATGGTCGATTCCATGCAGTATTTCTGTAAAGAGGTCATATATTGCGCGTGTAGTTGACTTTCCCTTTCGAAATCCATTTTGTTCCTTGCATAAGATTTTGTGTTCATCAAGAAAGCTTAGAAGTCGGTTTGACATTGCTTTTTCGAAGATTTTTGAAATATTTGAAAGAAGAGAAATAGGCCTATAATTATTTATACTAGTCCGATCGCCCTTTTTAAATAAGGGCTTCACAATCGCTGATTTTAATATCTGAGGGTAGCACGCATTTGAAAACGATTGATTAATTAAGTAGGTAATTGGTATAGCAAGAATGCCCGCGCAATATTTTAGAATGCATACAGGTATTTCATCAAAGCCACAAGAACTTGTATTTTTTAATGACTTAATAATTTTTTGTACTTCTTCAACAGAAACAGGTGGAATATAGAAAGATGGTACAGAGGAGCATAATGAAAAAGTATGTTGAGATGCTTGTAGGTTAGTTTTCGAACTTCCGATGCTGATGAAGAAATTATTCAATGCATTTGCTACTTGACTAGGTTCTGTAATTTTTGTATCATTTATAATTAGTTCTATATTTTTTTCAATCTGAGAATTTACTTTGTTGGTGTTTTCTTTTATGACTTGCCACATAGCCTTTGGCTTGTTGTCAGAGTTAGCGATTTTATTGTCATAGTACATTTTTTTTGCCATTTCTATAACACTTTTCAATGTTTTGCTATAAGTTTTATACATTTTTATGTCTACTGGATTTCGAGAAGTCCTAGAATGTATATACAACTCTCTTTTTCGTTTGCATGAAATTTTGATTCCAGTTGTTATCCATTTGTTTTCATGTATAGGATTAACTAATTTATTTTTAAACGGTATTGTTCGGTTTAATGTGTGATTTAATTTCCATATAAAATCTGAACACTTCTCATGAATACTCTTTGTATCATTGATACAGTCCCATTTTATGTTTTTTAACGCGTTACTGAAGTTTTCTAGGGAATCTTTTGAATATATCCTTCTAGCAGTCATGTGGCAACAATTTTCATAAATATTGTTGTTTTTTAAATTTAAGTGCATAATCTGGGCTTTATAATCTGACAAACCGGGGTCAAAAATAGTTATATTATGATCTTGGAAATTACAAGCTATATTATCTATTGCTGTACTAGATTGTCCCATTATTCGAGTAGGTTCCATTACTGTAAATTGTATGTTAAATGTTTGCAGTAAGAATGTCAATTTTAATTTATCAGTGGACTCTTTTAGTATGTCAATATTAAAGTCAGCACAGATAATAATTTTTTTCCTAGTTACACTGTTTCCGAGATTATTCAGGACTAGTTGTAGCAGATTTAAAAAAATATCAACATTTTCCTTAGGAGACCTATAAATACATAATACAATTAAATTTCTGTCTCGAATTTCTAAACCACATATTTCGAATACCATCTCGATATTATATTTATCTAAGTTTTGTATTTCTTCGTATTTAATATTATTCCTAATTAAAATACAGGTGCCTCCCCTAATATGTGCGCTCCTTTTATATAAGCTAGCTACACTAAAATTATTCATTTGTATTTGTACTCCGTTATTTTTTGTAGCCCAGTGCTCAGTAAGACATATTATATTTACATACATACGCATTTCTTGAAAATATAATTCTAGATCTTCTAGTTTATTATATGCTTTTAAACCCTGTATGTTGTAGTTTACGACGGAAATGTTATTTTTTGTCGTTTCTTCGTTATTGCAGTCCATTTTCAACGAGTTCTTGTTTATAATATTGTCATCGGGGATCGATTTCGTCGAATGCTCTTTTAAAAATTTCGGTTTCCATAGTAGGTACGTATGTGTGTTGTGGAAGCTGGCAACACTGTCATCTTCCTCTTCTTTAGCGTAGAAATATTGTCCTTGGTGATAATTGAAATCTTGTTGATGTCCTCTCGGAAGGTAGTTTCGGCATGCATTTGGTACATCGTTATGTTGTTTTTGCGATAATATTTGTCGAGTCGACTGGTCAAAATAATAATAATTTGCGTGTACGTCGGAGTTTTGATTGCTTAATTTGTTTATGTTACTTGATGTATTTCTTGAAATTTTGACAGTGTCCTCCATCATATTTTTTGATTTCGTGGTGACATTTTTGTTTTGTTGTTCATATCTCAAATTGTCGATTTCGTATTTGAGTAATTCTGCCATCTTCCTGGAATTGACCTGGTGATTATGCGGAATAAAGCGGCAGTGCTTATACTGGTGAGCAATATTCTTGATAGTCCCGTTTATGTAGTACTCATTCATTGTTTTGGTTTTTATTTCCAGTATATACAAATTAGTGTTTTCGAGCAATTTTATAGCCGCTGCGATCTCGGAAATGACTACAGATGGATTTGTGTCGTTAGAGCCCACCATCAAGAAGACATGATTATCTTTATTTAAAGAGATCTTGATGCTATCAATATGCCGAAGGATTTCTGACGACTTTGCTCCCGACTTAACGCAGGAAAATATATTTTCGTTTAACATATTTTTTAGATGTATAGCCACGCCTTTAAGTCGGTTATCACCATACATAAGTATTTTATTCATATTTTTTTGTGTAATAAAATTTGTTTGCCCTGTTTTCTTTGTATATTTAATTATTTTAATGCCGGTATCATCGCACAGTTTTCCATCATTTTTTTTTCAATATAGATTTTTGCGAGTCTGCTTTGCAGGTTATAAGGTCACATTGAAGAGTCGTAATTTGATGGTTAAGGTTGAAAATTTCGTTTTTCAGAGTTAAAATTTTTTGATTCAAATCTACGTTTTTTTTGTGTAGTTTTTCAATTTTTTCACTCGTGTCATTTACTTGCTCATCAATTTCAGATATTAATTCCTGTGATTTTTTTGACAGTACTTCTTCCGTCAATTTTCCATTGCAGCTTTCCAATGTGTGAATAGTGCTTAAAAGAGTGTGAATTTTTAATTTCAGTTGCGAGTTTTCATTCTCCACTTCGTCTAGTGCCAGCTGTTTGCCCCTATACTCTTCTAAAAATATATTTTTGTCAACAAGTTCCCTTTTCAATATATCAATGTTTTCATCAGATTTATTCAGCTTTGCCTTTAGGGTGTTGATTTGGAAGTGAGTTTCGCTTAAAATAGAGTCCGCGTTGTCGATTTCTTCTTTTAATTTTTTATTTTCTCTTGTCAGCGTTTTTACTTTTACTTGTAGCTTATCTAGAGTATCCATTTTGTTTGTTTACTTTCTTCAGTGACGTTTAAAAAATGTAGAGTTCGGTGGTGATGATTGTATGACAGTCGATCAAATTTTTGGATGCGTTCTCTCTATTTCGGTTGTGTTCACACGTCGATATATTTATGGCGCTCGGTAATGCTGTGCGCTTTTGCATATCGTGAACGGGTCACAGTGCTAAATGAGTCACTGTTGAGCGGGTCAAAGCACTGAACGAATCATTTATCGGACTCGATTCTTTTTCAAATAATTTGCGGTTTCGAGTAAAACGCTACTTTTGTAACAAAGAATCCACTTACGTTAGAGAACAAAATCGCGTTTTTACTTTCACTATTCGTTTATTCGATTCATTTCTACTGATATATCACTGTTTTTTGCCTTAAAACTTATTTTTTCGGTAGATTTTTGTATTTTATCAGGGAGCTATCTAATACTGGTAGTGATCGACTGAACGAAAGAACTGAACTGTACAATAGCAATCAACCGAATGTACGGATGTTGCATGATGTGATACTCGTTGGCACAATGCATTTGTATATTATCATCATCATGCGACACATACAATAATGATGATAGCCCGTCCTAAGTAGTATTGCTACAGGACTACTGCACCCAGAGTTGGCTTCAAATGAAGGGACTCCTCAACGGTGAACAGCACAGAAACGAAATTTTGTATAAGCATTCAATGTTGATAGCCCTTTCTAAATCACACTAGAACATGGCTGCCTGCACCTAGGGTTGGATCGGAACAGAGCGTTTTAATATTGCTTGTTTTAAAAAAAATGTTTTAGCTAGTGATTTATTATTACCATTTTTGAAAAAATCCTAATAATTTTGTCAATATTTCTTATGAGGGATCTTAAGGGATAACGTTACATTTTGCAAATGATGGTAATATTTAAATAAAAGTTTTCTATTGAGTATTTTTAAATATGATTACTCGATTTGAGGTCCATTTTTTAATATCATTTTCGAAAAAAAAATTATTTATTTGTCAATATTTTGTTTTTGGCCCCTTTTAAGTGTTATTATTAGTTTTTTTTTTAAATTGATCATGATAATACAAGCTACCACCACACCAATAACACCATTATATCATTTTACATATATAAATACTAAGTTCCTCTAAAACGTATTATTTTTATAAGAAATCGTCGATATAATCTAAGATTTTAGCTCTCGTGCCTGCCCATTATTGTTACTCCAGAATTGAGAAAATACACGAATCGTAAACGCTCTACCCGTCCCCTGGTTGCGACGATTTATCGTAGCAAACATATTAAAAGAAGACGTCTATGTTTACGTATTAGAAATCAGCGTCCGTCGATTTTGCGGCTGAATCTTTGTGGTGGATATTGCGTATATATCTTTGACCTCATGTTTTAAGCATCATTCTTTTGGGCGTTTGTGTACAAAAGGGCCTTTGTGGTGATGAACAGATCGGCCAATAGGTACTACCTTTCATACATATTCGATCGCGTCGGAAGCATTAATTCAAGAATATTAATGATATTATGAAAGCGCAGGTGAGCTCTATAAATACATCACAAAACGAGCAGGACTATTCCAGAATACGAATCAAATATTACTGGTAGACAATCTATTTTTGAAATATGAAATTGGTTATACTGAAAAAATATTTAAAATAAACGTTAAACTACTACCTATCCAATTGTAGCTAGAGTCGAGTCGCTAAATTATTAAACTAAATAACTCCGTCACCATTTTACAAAAATACTAAAATCTGGATTTGATATACGCTAGCTAGGGGACTACAACATTATCAGGAATCTATTAACCGCTTCGGAATAAATTAGTCAGATTTTATGAGAGCCATAACGAAAGATAGCCTTTATAATTTAATACATATATAAACGACATGGGGTCATGTTTTCTAAGGTCGCGACATATTTAATATGCTGACAATTGAAAAATAACCACTCAAGTGGTTGACGCGTCCGACTGACATGGAATTCAGCAAGATATCGATCGCCTCTTTTCATACTGCGAGCTGTATGCAAAGCTTGTATACTACAAGCTGTATAAACTGTCTCTAAACGCATCGAAATGTAATTGTGTTACATTTAGTCGCAAGAGAGTACCGGTCCAATTTATTTATAATATACACGGGGAAAGAATTCCAACCGAAAATTGTATACGTAATCTTGGTGTAGTATTAGATAGTAAACTATCATTCAATCAACACATCGAGAGTATGGTTGGTAAAGCAATGAAAACATTGGGCTTTATCACTAGGATTTCTAAGTCTTTTACAAATTTTAACTCTGTTATTTCGCTATAATGAGCTTATAATAATAATAATAATTAAACGCTTTTTTTATTTGCTTAAACAAAAAGGCGAGCTTATTGCTTAAAAGCAATATCATACAGCTTATGTCCGTAGTGTTTTAGAATTTGCGTCATCTATATGAAACCCGCAATACAGCGTTTATAAAATGAGAATTGAGGGAGTCCAGAAAAGTTTCCTGAGGCATCTTAACTTTCGGCAATATCTAGGACTTCACTCATATGATAGCAGACTGAGGCACTTCCATCTTCACTCGCTCGAAAAGAGGCGCACGGTTGCGGATATGGTTTACCTCTATAAAATCCTGAATAATAGCACCGACAGCCCATACCTCTTAGAAAACTTGTCATTTTTCGTCCCACCTCGAACCATTAGAGCTCCTCGAACATTCGAATTGCAACGCGCAAATTCTAATTATGCACAAAATTCCCTTATTAATCGTCTTATGACCTTATATGATACTAGGTAGCATCATATAGACATTAATTTATTTAATCGCTTATATAATATAATTATATAGAACCATTGAAAATGGGCATATAGAATTATTAATTTATTACTATTATTATTATTTGACGACTTATTTATGTATGTATTTATTTTTATATTTATTTATGTATTTTATTATTATTTATATTTTTTGTATGTATGTATATGTATTTAAGGATATGTATGTATAAGCATGTGTACGTGTATATGTATGTGTGTAAAAATGCAAACCATTCCCTTTCTATCCCTACTCCTCCGGATTGGATAACTTAAAATAATTAAAGTTATTTTAAATTGCTAAACACTTACTGTAATACCTTAAAAACAAGTATTACAGTAAGTCTGTATGTAAGCCTTCCATTGATTACAATGTAAGCCTTACATTGATTGTTACGATCGCATATGTAAAATAGTTAGCAACGCTGTATGTTTTCTTAAGAATTAAGGATTCCAGAATGAATAAGAAAAAAATAAAATAATTGCCAAAAAACTATGGTTCTCAAAATATTTTAAACGCGCGACAGTACACTTATTCATACTTATAAACAAATTATTATAACATTTGTTTCACTCCTTCGTAGGGACCACGGAAAAGTTTTTCATATTCTTCGGCAGCCTCTTCTGGCGAAGAGAATTGTCGACAACTGTGTTGTATTGTTTACAAAAGATGTTTAAATTCAAAAAAGATTATGCTAATGTAGCAATACTAAGCGTCTAAATCAATTGATAATATAGTTCATTTATAACGCGAAGAAAAACTTCAGTATATTTTGAAACATAGGTAATGTTCATCATAATGATTACCATTACGCTTCGAATCAATGTGTTCGTTTCTAAGTTTTCGATAGGCCTCCTCCAATAAAGGAAATAAAAAATATTGAGGATAGCGTTTCCCCTTTAGGCACACTTTATTAGGTGTATGTTTGTTTGTTTAATTGTCTCTTTATATTGAAATTTCGCAAAGCTCTCTTAAATCTGACTCTACGAAGTGATTTTTATATGTATGGTTTATGAGCTTGTAACGTGTATGTAAGTGGGTGTCTTGTTATTGTATTCATACTACAGAATAAAAATGCAATTCCTATAATTTAATCCCAACGGAAAAATGGCGACCCAGTCGGGAATCGAACTCGAAACTGACTGTAAGATTAGGCGACCTTACCACTATACCGCTGGGTCGTAACGTGTATATTTCAATCCGTTTTTCAGTCTAAGGGGCTCTCTAGATTATCATCGCGTCGTGGGCTGGGAGGGGATCGCAAGCCGGAGGATATATATGTAAATATATATTTTTTTTATTTACCAAAAATGCCTAATTTTGTAGTTGAATACCAGGGGGTCAGTTTAATTAGATATAATTGATTGATGAATGACGTGATTCCCTGGTACAAACTACAAAATTTGGCATTTTTGGTAAATAAAAATATTTGCATATTCCTGCGGTTTACGATCCATTCCCAGACCGCGATGCGATGCAAGCTTGCTTGATCCTCTAGTGAGCCCCTAAAAAGGTATGCGAATAATAGTTTACAATATCCATTTTAAAAAATTACAAAAATAATTACTTAAAAGAATTTCAATAAGTTTTGATGAATAATAATTATCGACGGAAAATTAACATTGCAATAAACACTGAAACTACCAAATCAAAATAGTCAGAGGATATATACACCGTCCAACTTCTTTGCTAATCACTTTTATTTTTCTTGGCTTTCTCAGAGGCTTTCCATGTTTACTTTATATTTAATCTGAACCTATATTTTTTTAAATAAATATGCTAATACTTCTTTATTTTTTTCCTTTTACAGGAAACTATTAGAGGCCTAATGTTTTCTTTTTTCTATTATTCTGTGTAATTACGTACCTATATTGTATGCACTGTATGTTTCCCGGAACAAATATTTAAAAAACCAATTACATGAATATACAGAAAGAGTTTTAATTAACCGGCATTCTTTAAGGGGTTGAGTCAACACGAGCAAGTAAGCAACATTTGTTTTAAAAAATGGGCAAAACAAAAAAAAATACGTTTTTTTTATTTGAGAAGTAAAACTGTTTAATAAAGTTTTTTTTTTTTTTAATTTAATAACCATTTTTTAAAATACAGCTTTGTATAAAATCCAGCCAAGCCTAAGGTTTACCTGCTGGAGATTATGATAGGGTGACTTTCAGTGCAACTTTAGTGGCCATTTTGACCATTTAATAATATATCTGCTGCATTATCTGCTATATTGATAAGGATTAGTCGGCACAGAAAGCCACCCCCTTGATAATATTTACATAAAAAAATAACGTACTTAATGCTAATAAAATAAAAACATGAATATTATTCGTATCATTCACACTTGTGTTTCACTTTAACTTATTTTAAAGCTAACTATTTTTAATTCTCTTTTTTGTTTTTTTGTACATTTTTTTTTTATTTTTTTAAATTTAAAGGAATTTTGTTGAATAAATGAGGGATTAGCCAATTCAATCTTCTTTTGCCATAAAGGTTACGAAGAGTGTCTGAGTGGTAGATAAAATATCTCTAATAAACAATATTAGCCATATTTTAGCTACCGATAGATAGCGCATCGTGCTCAAGGATTTTTATACTATTTTTCAAAAACGCAAACTATTCAAATTTTCAAAAAAGAAATATGTTTTTTTAATTTTATTTTTTGTATATTCCACAATTTGTTTATCAAAAGTTGCTTACTTACTCGTACTGATTCACCCCCTTCAAGGATGCCGGTTAATTCAAACTCAACCTGTATATACATATTACATATTACAAGTTCAAATATAATTATGAATATAATCAAACTATGACTGCCATTATCCTTTGGCACCATAGAAATGCTCAAAAATTATATTCGTAAATTACAATCAGAAATACTTCAGGAGAAAAATCCCGCGTCTCCGAAGTGAAACCGCCCCCCACTGCTCGACCTCAAGATTTCATCGGAAAATAAATAACGGCGTAACAACCAGATGTAACCTCCAGCGGCGTGACATGATTTAGCATTCAATTTCATTTGCGTTTATTTATGGCGCCATTGAGGGCGATGGTGATGCATTGAGCACTGCTCGAGTGGGACATTCCTCGTTATTTTCTTCCGGTTTGCCCGAGATGCATCGTTATCCGTTATCGTTTACGGAATAAGTCCGCTTTCGATGTTCGTCGAGCGAATTTGTGTATATTTCGGTGTAGATAGATGGTTCAAATAATTGCATCGGAGGATAGTATTCTGTTTGGGAAAAAGTATGTCGCCCGAAGGGTAAAGCATCACAAAATAAAACTGCACTCACGCGCGGACAGTTCCGTTCTATATTAATCATATATTCATTTCTCAAATAGCTTTTGTTTTACTCTAATTAATGTTCATTCTTCTGCTTGTACAATTTTGATTTCTTCATCTTGTACGACTTAACCTCACGGGAGACAGAACTATCTTATATCGTTAAAACTTCTTGAGGTGACGGGTTCGCCTGTTGTAGTTGACAGCTCCAGTTGTACGATTTTGATGATTTTCCTTAAGAGCCCTATCACATATTTTTTCCAGAAAGGCAAGAAAAGTGGATTTTTGGCGTTCTAATTCCAAGAAATGAAGAGATTTCTACAAACTTTAATTACTGAATTACCTGGACCATTTCTTGATGTTGACCATAGCGGCCTTTAATTTTAGATATAACGAATATTATTTACTTATTCAGCCCATTTTCCGAAAGTCGTTATTCGTAAAACGCTCGGAAGGCAAACTTTGAGCTCCTTAATACAGTAATATCACTACAACGAAAACCGTATACTATTTTTTTTTATGTCCGTCATGTATTCTTGATGTACACTACGGCTTTATTTTTTCGTTTTTTGACCACATATCCAAGGTATACATTACTTACAATTACACAAAATTAAAAAAAAATCTTCCTGTATCATTCTAATTTTCTCAGAAATAAAATAAGATTCTTATATAATACTTATACTATATTAAAGTTCACTCTTTTAGCAATACGACATAATATAAATTATTGTCATTAGAAAGGAGAAAACACTGCAAAAAACAATTAGAAATTGTGTATATATTTGCTTGCGCAAGAGAAGAGCGCTCAGTGCCGCGGTTTTCTCCCAGGGTTGAATAGTTATTTATTTATTTATTTATTTATTTATCCTATCTTTTATAGTTACATCCAAAAAAAAATGCGTTCATTTTTTCAACTCATTTTAAAAGAATACCTACGCTATTTTGTAATAAGGCTCTTAAATGTATCTAATTATATTAATTGTGAACGCTTCCTAATGTTCGTGTTTATTCCCTTACCGCATTCTTTTGCAACCAACCCTGCTATGAAATGTTTGTTTAAGTTTTCACTTTCAACTGTTGGACTAAGTGCAGGTAACGACCTTTTATGACTGAATCGAATTGACTTCGAATAATTAAGTTGATACTTTTGAAACAACCTAGATAAGGGACAGCGACATTTGTACGGCACCGTTTGTACGCTTTGGTAAGAAACCCTAATATATAATTTATGTGCTTTCATAAAACTTTATTGACATTTTTGACCGTATGCTATGTATTTAAATAATGCAAAAGAATAATACTATAATATATCTAGATAGTTATATTTATATGTCTATGAGTATCTATGTATCTATATGAGTACCTACGTCAGTTAGGCTTCTCCACCCAAGTCAGAAAATAAGTCGTATGCCCAGATACAGGCTATATTCGGCCTAGTTGGGTATGCGCTGAGGATGGTCATGTGAATGTGGGCCGTTGTTTACTTCGCACCATTACTTGGTATGAGGTTTTATCATTATGTTTGAAATAAAATTAAAAATTAAAAAAAATAAGATGAATACCAAGCACGGTGGCCTTCTTTTGTTCAAGTTTTTAACTTTTGCTTATAACTTCTTAGCAAAAGATTCTAACAGGGTTCTATATGTATTTGGGTTTGGGTGGGGAGAAATAAAATATCAAGGAAAAAGATAAATAAAATATTTTGTATTAGAAATGTAGTTGACTTGGTATATACAAATACAGCAATTAACTTTAATATAACAAGCAGCTTTAATAAAAGTTAAATGTTATTAACATTTTTAATAACATTTACCTTTTATTAAAATGCTCTGTCCCGAGGCAACCTTGAGCGCAGCAGCCATGAATAAATCATAATTTAATGCGTTTACAAAATTTCGTTTCTGTGCTGTTGGCCGATGAGGAGTCTCCTCGTTGGAAGCCAACCCTGGGTGCAGCAGACCTGTCGCAGCGAAACTTAGTGCGAGCTATCACAACTGGACGCGTTATATATAAAAAATCGTTTCTGGGCTGTTGACCGATGAGGTTTTCCTCTCGCCGGGAGCCAACCCTGGGTGCATTAGCCCTGTCGTGGTGAAACATAGAAAGGAATATCATAATTGAATGCGTATACGAAATTTTGTTTTTGTGCTGATGACCGTTAGGGAGTCCCTTCGATGAAATTTAGAACGGGCTATCATAATTCAATGCGTATAAAAAATGGTGTGTCTGTGCTGTTGACTGTAGAAGAGTAGCCTCGTCGGAAGCCGATCCTGGTTTTAGAATCAGGTCATGCTCGCCATAAAAATGCATTGTCATCGGAACTGAACTATCGTGTAAAATTTCAAATTCATAGGATAAGAGGAAGTGGTTTTAATTCAGATTGCAAAATTTTGATTTAAACAAACATACATACATACTAACTAGCATACATTGCAAGGTAAATAAAAAAGCTTGAAAAAAGGGCGTTTGTCGTAGTGGACAATGGCGTCTTACATCACTGATTTGTTGAGGTCTTCTTTCCAGTTGTTAGGTCTTGATATTGGTAACCTAAAGCATTTTCACGGTGTCCGGTTATGCACACATAATAAAGTTCATTTGTGAGAAGTAGATTGAAAACGAATTCAGGTAAATGGAATCCATATGAGGATCTTTATATCAATATGTTGGAGAAAAAAACACAAATGTGTCCTACTTTTCGTATAACTTAAGCAATACGTATTCAATTTAATTATTTTTTATTACTAAGCAATACTTATTCAATTCATCATGGAGTTTTACAATTATTCGATGCCACACATCCTGCCTTTTAGGCTATAGTGTTTATTTTTTTCAACATGATTGCATAGAGAGATATTGATTCAACACAAATTTTTTTAAAAGACTTATATTATAATAATAGTACATCAGTTATAAAAATTAAAATAGTTTAAACATAGTCAATATTGATATCCTACTGGTTTTTTACAAGGTATGGTGGGGTATAATTCACTCAAACTGCGCAGAGAAATGCTCACCATAGCAATGTTTTAAGCTGATGTTCGAAATCTCCAGATCTGGATATTTTTATTGAGAGTTCTCATCTATTCAAGGTATGAGCATTGCGCTACTTATTCAATTCAGAATGAGATCGACTCTTATTATGTTACTGGCTATGCTCCGACGTTCCACAAGCCGTTTAATTTAAAAGAAATCGTATTAATTATAAGTAATTTAGACTACTTCGGCATAGAAAATATTTTAAGTCATATTCTAGTAGGGTTTTAGTATATATCTACTGGTTTTCGCCGCAACCTGGTATGCACTTTTTGGCTCCTCGATAATGCTCGGTTCTCGTCAATCGGGCGCCCACGGCCCCCGACCTACCGCATAAATAATTTAGAGTACTTCGGCATAGAAAATACTTTAAGTCATATTCTCGTAGGTTTTTAGTATACCATATACTCTTCTCGATAATGCTCGGTTCTCGTCGGGCAGCCGCCTTCGGCCCCCGACCTACCGCGTCGCATCGCCGCCCCGCGTTAATACTTTATTTTCGCTTAGCGTGCTTTTTGCTCAGCTCCTGATGTTAAAATGCTTATAACCTTGCTCAATAAGTGGACTATCAAATGCAAAAATAATATTTTAAATCCGACAGGTAGTTTCAGAGATTAACGCGTTTAAACAAACTATTCAGTATTATTATTAGTATAGATGCAGCTGTTATCTAGCATTTGTAATGATAGTGAGCAATAAATCATGATATTTTGCAATCCCATCCGTAATGATATTGTGCAATAAATAAATAAACCGATTTAAATTATATTCTAGCGCGCGCAGCACCAGATGTCTTTTTTCCTGTTTTTTTAGTCAGACCACTTTTTTATATATTATAGCATGTTATATGTTCATCTAAATATGTTTTTAGCCATTTATTTTATATTATAATGTTTTGAATGGTGTATGGTTTATATTCTCAGTATAATAGTAATAAGTCTTATTTTATACGTTGCATCTTAACGACCTAATGTTTAGTAATGTTTATTTGTGTAATATAAATAAATAAATAAACAGTGTCTCATTTTATTATATATATATATATATATATATATATATATATATATATATATATATATATATATATATATATATATATATATATATATATATATATATATATATATATATATATATATATCGCATAAAATTAAATGTAATCTCAAACAACCACGACAGTTTTAAAGTTTATCGCAGATTAGTTACAAAGTTACATATATGTAGCCCATTACTACTTGCCGGTAATAAAACCATCCCTATTAGGTAGCCTTAATTAGGCGAACTGACCGAAGGTTAAATAGCGGAAATCAAAGACTCAGAATGTGCGAAGGGTCCGAAGAAAAGGAGATGGAAGGATAAGGGTCGAAAGGAGGTAGCGGGGGGGGGGGGGGGGGGTCCATTCCATTCTTCTCTTGACTAAGTATCTCCCATTCTACGTGTCAGTAAGAAATTGGGCATTTCTGCCATTGTTCGCCAACCTAGTGTGTAAACAAAATCGATTCTAGAACCCACGCAAGTTTAAATTAAGTGTATGTACCTACAATATCCAACAGTCAACAATGCTTCAAAAAATAGTAGTCGTTTTAAGGCATCCAATATGAATAGGTGGAAATTATCAGAATCTATAATACTAAGAGAATTAATTCATTTAAAAAGTTTTATTTTATAGTGTTTTTGACTATGGGAGAGTGTCCTCTTTTTTTCATTTCATTTTGGCTATGTTGAAAGCGATAGCTAACTTGACGTAAGTGTCGCGGAGCAATAAACATGCACAAAACCCACCTACTCTAAATACTATAAAAGGAAAGGACCGGAAGAAGACTCCACCCGAAGGCGGCAGGAAATGGTATCGCCGAGGTGCAATGGCAACACCGGAAATAAGGAGATGGCGATGTGCAATGCCATCACTAGGAATACCTACCCCGAACGCCCAATAATCAAACACGTCTTAAGTGCCTCCAACGAGGCGTTTATTTTATCATCACAAATAAGCCGTCAACGAGAAGCTAAAGCAAACATCGAAATAAATGGAAGAGAACAGTACAAATCGTCGCGAATCTATCCGCCGTGTTTCGCACGCAAAACGTCACGAAGAAAACAAACAACGAAAACCACATCGCAGCGACTTCTCAGCAGAGAGCTTTTCATCTTATACCACGGCAGTCCGAAGACTGGTGGCGAAGGGGGAGGTAACAACTGAGGGCGCCGCGACATAGTGTAAACTCAAAAAAACACGAAAAAACTAACGCGCAAACACGAATAACTTCTGGCGACTTTCCAGTCTAGAGCCTTTCATCCGGTGGCTACTCGAAGTAGGTCGGGGGAGGGGTCGACCAGTGGCGTCCAGAAGCGATAAACGTGCGAAACTAAATGTGCGAAACACGACACAACTTAAGCTCAACCGCCGCCCGAGGAACGTCAGCAAACGAGCGCAGACGGCGGGCGACTGCCGCACCGCGCACCGGACCGGTGTATATCTGGCGACCGACCGCGAGTGAAAGATACGGCGCGAGGCGCGAGGGAGATGACGCGACCGCGATCACGACGAATAATATATATAGGCGATAGTATGTAAGAGAATTTAGTCAATCTGTACTCGGCATTTTGATCAAAATAAACGGCAACTGCAATTCGAACATCGATCGCGAGTTTCATTCTGAACGACGGAAACCCACGCGACATGAGTAATACCTACCACCGAAGCTGTAAGGAATGGACCAACGGGATGTTGGCGACAGAGGAGGTCCTTCCCTAACAGAAACAGGATTTTTTTTAATGCTCTGGGCCCGGGAGTTTTAAAGCTATGGTTATTTTTAATATTTTCTTAACATTTTCATACTAGAAAAGAGAAAATTCAAGATTTAAATATATATTTTTTAATTTCATTATTTTTTTAAAGCAGTTAAACAACCATATGACTTCCTAATTAATATGCTACTCATGCCCAGTTACCAAATAAATAAAAATTACAAGTTTAAATCTGTTCAAATATGAAATAATAAAATATGCACTCTGGTATTTGAAGGACGCTGGTCTAAAAAAATTGTATGGTAGCTCTGTGGAACTTTTTTTTTAAATCTACATTTCATTCTTATTCTAAGAGCTATCACAATCTCACAGACAACAAAGGTGCACTTAAAAAATAAACAATAAACGCGAATAAACAATATTTGAAATAATTTACTTTTCACTAGATGGCGCATTGCGCTCAATTTATTTATTTTTATTTATTTATTTCAGAATTAGTTATATAAAACATTGATTTTCTTACAAAAATAACAGGAACCGAATGGCAGAACCTTAACCTTTTGCTTATTTGATTCAGTCACCCAACTGGGACTAGCCCGTTCTAGGGTGGACAGGACTCAAATATTACAATCATGTTTGCTTGATTGCTTACAGATGTACAAGTTTTAGTAAAAAGCTAATAACACTAAATTGCCCTAAAATTTGGTCTTCAAAAAAAAAATTATAATAATAATAATAAATATTAAAAGATAATATAATAAATAAAATGCAATAAAATTATATAATCGGCAATAATATAAAATTCGACTAAATAATATAAATAAAATTATATGTGAGAAAAGAAAGAAACAGTCAATAATATTTAATATATGTTAAGTAATAAAGGATTTAATATGAAAATATCTAGTCAAAAAAAGTACAATTCATTGTCAAAATAATATTATAACAACAAAGTCAAATAATTTTTGGTAGTTAGTTCAATGTTCAAATATATTCAATATACATGATTAAATTTGAGCACCTAAGTTTTATTTAACTATTATTTCTAACATTTGATGTATGGTTAGTCTGTCATGACTCGATAACCATTTCTTTAATTTATTTTTGAATTCCCTCAATGTCAAATTCATTTTTATTTCCATATTGATCAGATTGTAAAATCTTGGCGCAATGAAAGAGTAATGTCTTTGTCCAAATGATGTTTTCATTCTGGGTATTATAAGGCTATTTTGTATAACTTGTCTCGTTGGCCTTCGGTTCTGAATTATTCCTAGATTTGAGTTATTGTCCAAAAATGCTTTTTATACTTTTTCAAACAACTCATTTTTTCCCAGTTTATTTTTTTATTTGTTTTCTCTTATTTTTTATCAATAATTCCTTATTTGCTCGTACTGACCAACTTCAATTGTATACAGCATTACATTATAAAGTTTAAATACCACTGTTCAGATTAAATGGGTCACACTCGATGAATCCTTTGTCGTTTATATCCATTGAGCTGTAAATAATTGACCTGCTGAAGTAATTTGTATTAAACCGTGACAGGTGGAACAATGGCGGCGCTCGTATAAGACTCACGAAGGAGTTTATAACTGTAAACCAGCAAGCAAACATTGTCTGCAGGTCCTGCCATTGATTAAGTCCTAGGGAGGTTATTTTAAAATAGCGCAGACGTCCATCGTAAGTATTCAGATGTTGACAAAAACAATATGACATCTGTTTTACAAAACCTTTCTGGACAGAATCTAGATATCGATGTAGATGCCTGGAATCTGTTGAGATTAGACGCTGTCCTGAGAATTCCAAACGACTGTTTCGTATTCCAGTACACTCCTCACGTAGGCATTAGAGACTGCTTTGCTGGCGAGCACATTCATGAATGTCCTACAAATCCGAAAAACGAATCCAAACGAATTTTGTAGGATTTATCAATTAATTTGTATGTATGCTCTTTTATAAACTGGCATTGCATAATAATAAAATATTTACTATTTTTTATTTAGGTATGTACATTGTACATGATTGCAAAGCCTAAATTTTCTAATACACTTCTCCTCACCAGCACAGAATAGGTATACTGTGTCATCTATAGATATAAAATGTATACACATACATTTTATTTGAAGTTTATGAAAACAAGGAAAATCTCATTAATTAGTTTTAAAAATCGGCTGTGTGACCCTAAGACATTCCCGGCAATTAGCCAAGGACGTCGCATCATTCAAATAAAAAATCGAATTGCAAGCGCGTTGCCGTAAAATTCGTATTTAAACATTCGACACAAGGCAATGAGGCTCGATATCAAAACTCAATATTCCGCAAATTTAAATATTTCATTACCTCATACATTTGTATGGCGGACTTTAAATATTATTTGTGGCGCTTGTATATGAGATATTCCAACCAAAATTACAAAATATTATTTCGGCCCAACTAGGCATCTGTGTACCAAATTTTAAGTCTAATGTCCAATATTTCAAAATTGAAATTGACTATTTGCCCTCTGGTGGACCGACTTTAACCACAGTCTTTTCAATTCTTGCCATGACCAAATGATACCTGCATGCCAAATTTCTGCTCAATCCAATGGGGGCGTTGGGGCGCTATCGTAGAAGGATACACACAGACAGATAGACACACAGAGACACATACAGACTTCAGCCTGGAAAAGGCCTTAATGATCTCGGGGGGAGGGGGGTTCCAAACATAAATTTCCGTGTTCATATCAAAAAAAATGTTAGCGCGTTCATAATACTTTACCTACTTCTCGGTTGCTAAGCCGGTAAAATACAAAATAATGGCTGCATTGTCTCACGACAATCACTGCAAATAAATTGTGGCCTCAAACAAAATATCTGTTATTAAGGAGTAACCTCATCAGTAAGATAGAAAACAGTAAACAATTAATAATATTAAAAATAATTACGTAATACACAAATAAATAGATTTTTAAAAGAATAACATGGGAGTACTCGTACTCCAAGTAGTCCTCGTTTGAAAGTGATAATTTTAAGGATCTTTTAAAGCAGATAAGGGAAGTGTATCTAACGTTAGTGTCCAGTAGATTCCACACAATCACAGAGCAGCAAGATAAACTTCACTGTGCTTGGGAATGATGGAAAGATGACTACATGCTCTTGTATTTATTTATTTATTTTTATAAGTAATGCAAATATTTAAAAAATAAGAGTAAACAATTTCAGCGTAGGAATTATATATAAAAATACTTACAAAATTGAATCAGAAGCAGAAAAAGAATACATCGCATAAGAATACGTCACCTAACTAGGTGACGTATTCTTATCACGAAAAAAGAATACGTCACCTAACTAGGCCAAGACCTGTTCTAAAGTAAACATTTATTTTTGAATGATCTTGCAACAATACCGTGTTTATAAAAATGGCATATATTCCATGTATGCACATAATAATAGAATTGCAAAACCATATTAAAAATGACTAAATACTTAAATTAAATATTTAAATTAAAGTTAGAAGTGGAAAATTAAAATGTCAGCAAATACATTCAAATCAGAAAAAACAAAACAATTTAAAATAGTAAAAATTAGAATAAGAATTTTAACAAAATAGTCCTGTATTTTACTTATAAATAAGATAAAATAGTGTAAAAACTGAAACAAATTATCTCTTCATATACGTTAAAACAATAATAATAATAATAAGAATAATAATAATAATAAATAAAATAATAATAATAATATAACATAATATAATATAAGATTCAAAATATTCAAATGTCCGGGTTAGATATGAATCTCCGATTCGAATGAACTGCAAAGTGGCTTACAACACCATCTTTCAGTCACGTGCTGTCCGGTTCTTATGCTCCTTAGCCCATATTAGCCTTTCTGCCTTTATAATATCAGTCATAAATTGCTTCTTCATATACTCTTTGAGGACCATAAGCTTTGCGGTAAAGTATGGTTTTTTTTATACATAGGTAAAACTGTTAAAGGGCGATGTAAGTAACATGTATGTCAAGTTTTTTGAAAATTGCTTCAATCGATTTTGTATAAATTGATGGGACTCTGGTCTATAAAGATGCAAAATTACAACTTTTTCCATTTCGGTTATTTTATTATTTAACCCAGAAATCATGGGTACTTAAATATATACTTAAATAAAATAAAATCAAATTGAAAAAGTCGCTATAAATATTTTATTTATTTATTTAAAATCATCAGAGTTCGTTGGTCATTTGCGATATTTTAAAAAATACGTTATATTTGTATACATCTTTTTTTGGTAATTTTAAAATTCTGATTTATTAGCATGAAAAACATATAGTTATAATTTATTCGTATTCTATAATTTATAAAATGATTTTGAAATTCTGGGCACATTTGTCACATGGTCTTTAACCGGTAGGAGGCTAATACAACCGATCGGTGGTTTTTCCGTTGCGATAATTCGCGGGCGGCCGATCTCCATATTTATGCATTTATTCAATTATGTATATGCACTAAAGATCGCCTTTATTGAATAAGCCGCCATTAATTATTAGTATGCGTGCACTAACACCACACACATTTTCGAGGGTTAAAAACATGCCTTCGTGAATTTTATTCCCATTGCTGGCCTTCTAAGAGTTAAAGGGCTAATTGCTATATTATACTGTAATGCCTTTAATTACTAGTTATAATTGGACTGTTGTCCGAGGACTTCTGAGTCAGCTAGAAGTAATTTTGTTATCACCTGTAGTGCCATAGTTAATGTTGTATTATAAGGTGCCAAGCATTGCAAAACTTCACGAATCTCGTTCGTTTTCACGATGGCATCCAGTGTAAATAGTTGCATTATGTGACTATGTCTTCGTTAGTCTGTCGCACCAGCGGTTAATGCCGAAGCGTGTTTATTCAGGGGCACACAGAGATCGGTTATTAGCGACAATGGCCATTTACCACCGCGAAATGTCAACGGAGGAGATCGGGTGAACGTGCTATTCCCTCACGGCTCTCGCTCTCGCCGCATCCGTCCGGTATTACCCACAGGCCAATACTGCGCGTAGACAAATATTGATGCGGCCATCCACAAGACCGGGATATTGGCTTGACCGCAGCGGTTTGTTTAGAAACACTACACATTGCCGTAATGCGAAGCGAGTGAATCCACTCTAGAGTTTAAAGAAATGAATTCCGCCGATTTCATCTGATTGGATAAAAAAACGTAGATATTTTTAACTATGTAGGGCGTTAAGTATCTCTATGTTGGTTTGGTTAATATAACTCTGTTTGCTTATATGTAGTTTGTGATATATTCGGAATTATTTGATATATGCCTACATACCTTTCTCTTCCTAGACTCTGTCCCATTTCCTTTGGGTCTGCCTTCCTTGTCCTTCTCGTCCACTGTGCACGATCTTCGTTGTCATCGTTATGTTGAGATGAGTCGCAAAGACGTTGGATATATTGATTTACAGATCTAGTTACGACACTGCCTAGCAGATTCCTACCTGGCATAGCGAGTGCACAGTCAAGCCATTGGGACTAACTCAATCCCTGCTTTCCAGTCTTGGAAGGACTATTCTTCCCACTAGACTGGTCGTAGCTCGAAATCACTTACGTGAAACTCTACTCAGCATAAGTAATTTTAGCCCGTGGCACCCTTTGCCCGCTTTTGTCGCCAGGGTCGCCGAGGGAGTTCTTTCATTCAATTCACCTCTTGTTGCAAGCTTCCGGATAGGAGCTGAACCATGAGTTAGGGCGGCCAAAAAAGAAGCTGGCCTTGCGGCCCAACCTATATAAAACCATTACGGCCTCAATGGACTTAGCAATGCGGGCTACACGTGCAAGGGCGAAACGAACAGTTGCCAATTTTAGTGGGTAAAAATGACGTTTTATTTGTTGCGTATAATCGGTAGTAATTTTGGCGCCAAACAAGCAAAATTTCGCACAGTTTTGTTTTTTAATAATAATGCTTTATTTAAGAGAAAGTAGTATAAAAATTATGTCTCAAAAACTACCCAACTAGGTTAATGCCCGTACTAGGGTATATTTTTTCTTTTAAATTAAGATGCGCACGTAATTTTATACTGCAATTGAAAACTATGGTAATATTTTATATGTTTATATAATATTAAACGTTATACATATATTATTCTCATTTATATATAAATATATACATTTACCTACTTGTAATATTTACATACGTTTGCATTTACATACACGTTTTTATTAGTATTATAGAATTGTAATAATAAATTAAATTGATAACTTAACGTCTGCCACTATAAATCTATAGGTAGCATCTAAAAAGGCAAATAAACGCCACCCTACTTTAATCAACAAATCGATTTGAAACTTTACGCGAAGCGTAGCTTCGCGTAAGTTTTCAATAAAAAAATGAATAATATGAAGTAAAATGTATTGAGAGACCACATGTTTTGAGAGTAGACAACTATTACGACACCCGCCACTTCATAAAATTATAAAAATGATATCCGATCATTCTTTCTCCCATGAAATAAACGCAGAGGCTTAAGGGCAACACAATTTACCATCTAACTACGCGAAAGAGCCCGTGAGAGCCCAACGCCATACCGCGAGGCAATGATAAGATAAAGATAAAAGATAAAAAGTATTTATTTTTAATACAACCATACAATTGTGTAGGAATGACAGTAATTATACTTAAACTAGTTACTCAATTTAGACAAGAGATGATATACAATATATAGCTTTAAACTTACCAATTTACAAAAACATAGACTATATGATAACAGTTTACAACAAAACAATCGACAGTAAATAATATGTATTAGATTAAATGGGTAGATACGATGCTATGTATTTTCAAAATATTTTAAGAAGTCATTATGAGCATACATGTTGATTTTAAGCAGATAGACTCGGATGGATCTTTTGAAAATATCGACGTTTTTAATTGCTTTTAATCTTTCGGGCAATTTATTGAAAAGTTTGAGGCCTAAGTATCGACTAGTCGCCTGGAACTTGGCAGTACGTGCTACGAACGGTTGGAGATACAGGGTTTTATTCCTGGTGTCATGCCGATGTACTTCCTCGTGGGATATGGCCGAGCTCTTATTGCAATAGAATTCGCAAAGAGCTTCTTGTGCAAAAATCGCATATACGGCCAATATCCCTAGTTTTTGGAAGTGTTCACGACATGACTGCCGTGGACCAATACCTATCGCACGTATGGCTCTTTTCTGGAGAGTGAATACACTATTGATGTGCGCTGCATTATCCCATAAAAGAATACCATAGCGCAGGTGTGACTCAACTAGCGCGTAATAGGCCGATATTACTTCAGTTCTCTCCAAACAATTTCTGATGCGTAATAGAGCATAGCAGGGTGACGAAAGTTTTGACTTAACATGCTCTATATGTAGATTCCATGACATCTTTGCATCCAGATGTAGTCCGAGGAATTTAACTGATATTCCTTTAATGAGAAGTAAATTTAATGAGAAGTAAATTCTTATTCCTAGATATTCCTTTCTTTCCTTTCTTCTAGAAATTCTTATTCCTAGATAATCCAAGATATTCCTTTAATGAGAAGTAAACTGAAGCAGTCCGAACTCAAGCCCTCACTATAACGTTTTAGACAGATTTCTACGTACTGTAGACTTCACGTCTCACGGATCCGATCGATACGCAAGAGTTTCGGCGTTCCCGCATTTAATTTCGGCTAGATTAGATGGGGTACAGGCAGGGCCGGCTCGTCCATATTATAGGCAACCTAGGCGGCCGCCTAGGGCGCAACATTTTAGAGGGCGCAAAACTGTCAATTTTTTTTTAAGTTTTTCAAAACTTAAGCTAATTAAAACCAATCTGCCTAGTACAAAATGCCAGGAGAGACTTGTGAGTCTGGCGACAATTTCTATTGAAAGTAAGATAGCAAGACAGACTCTAGAGACCTCATACAAGAATTTACTAAGCAGAAAGCAAGAAAATTACCATAAGGACTTTAGGATTAAAGTGACTTTTAGACCGTAGTTACGAAAAACAATATCCTATATCAAAAAATATCAAGTAGGTATTTGTGTATTTATTAAGTGTTATAAAGTATAAGTGTCTTTGTGTATTTTTTAAGTGTTATAAAAACAGTAAAACTATTTGTGAGTTTCTGTTTGTTATTGATACAACTATAGATAATGCCATTATAAAACCTATAAACCCATATATACCTAATATGTGTTATGAAGCTTTCTAAAACTTATTTAGATTTCTAACTATTATTCTATAAGTGCAAAATGCAAAGCCATTGTTAGAACTACTTTCTCAACCGATTAAATTATATGCATTTTATGTAAAATTGATATTCGTTTTATTAATTTACCATATCCCAGTCATTAAACAAAGGTTATAAAATGAAATTCTTTGTTATAAAAAATATTAACAAAAAAAAAATACCGAAGTTCCATTCCATACCATAATTCCATAACCGGCAGACCTAGCCGAAGGCACTACAATGAGGGCGCAGAATTTGTTTTCGCCTAGGACGCCAAAAACGCTAGAGCCGGCGCTGGGTACAGGGGAGAGAGACCGCCGGAGAAGCAGGGGCTGCGCGAACGCAGTCCCCTAAGCTAGATTCGAATTACACTCAGATTAGTGTCAGATAGAGGGGTCTCACACAATTGAGTGAAGACATGTAGTGGAAGTCATACATAAATTTTTTTTTGTCATTATAACAAAGGAAAGAATACAAAGATTGATTCGGTTCTTGTTTTTGACTAATTATGAGAAAAACTAAATTAGATCTTCCTTTAGAATTAAACTCATTTAATCCAGTTTGAATTTATCGAAATAAATAAGCTTGGATTTCTTATAAATTTATACATAGACGAATTAATGGGACCCGATAATTAGTATTCATGTGCGATGTGCCGGTACCTTTATTTAGCCGGAGACCAGTGAGTCTCGACTCCCAGTTGTCCTACACAATCCTACATATCCCTCCTACGACAACGATCCTTCAGTGATCGTTCACAATTCATAGAATACTCTCGTAACGATACAGCTAAAGAATAATCGAAATAAGTGTTTAAGTGAATAATCACATTTAGTAATATCTCTCAGCCAACACGCGGTGTGGAAATATCATTGTCAACCGCCATTATAACATAGCATTATAAATGAATCGCGGAATACCAACTCGATCCGCGTGCCTTATTAAATATTGAGTAATTAAATGTCAAGGTGTACCACACCATAACGTAATAACAAGATGCGTTCTTTGGATAAAGTAGTAATAAGATTTAGTTGATTAATCGTTACATGCCTCCGTACACTCCGTTATGTTTGTAACTTTTCGGTAAATTAATATCATAGATGAACAGTTGAATTTTATTGGTATTGGTCGATAAGGAGTGGCTTCGGATAGGTATCAGCCAGGGTCGGCATCGGTGAGTCCAGTGCATGGACGGCCCCGTATAACCCACGCGTCCGCAGAGCTAAACGGCGGGGTAATCGGTGTCTAGGAACCTGGCATCTTGCGGTGTCGACTACAACGGGCGAGCCCGTCACCACAGGACGTTTTAACGATTAGTCGTTCTATCGCCCTGCAGTGAACGTAGAAGACTTTGGACAGTACAATCCTACGTCCAGCTACGTCACAACCCGTGAGAGTCCAACGCCTTACCGCGAGTGAGCCAGGAATAAACCCGGCGGGCTCGAGATACTCGCGCCCTCACTTCCAATTGTGACCAGATTTCTCCGGTCTCTCGATTGGTTCCGAGTTCCAGGTCGCTTGCGCGGTCCTCTCCCTTACGAAGCGGTGAAACGGAGTGCACCGAATCTATCGCGGACCAAGGCGTCCTTTGCCCGACTCTGAACCGGGATCGGATGGCCAATGGTCATTTCAAGAGCAGTCGCCGTAAGGTAGTCAACTACCCCCGCTCTATAGGAAACAATACAGTTCCCAGACTCCCCCGATTGTTAGTCGGAGAGCACAATCGATTGGCTTGCGCCGCTCGGTGCGCAGACCGTCCAGGAGCGCCAGAGGATTGATTCCCAGGGGAGACTGGTTGACCCAGTGTCCTACCCAGGCTCGCACCCCATGCGTGGAGGCCATCGGATGGGTGTTGACCCGTGAGTGTGACCGACCCTGAACACATGGGTCATTGTGGCCACCTCATCATGGGCCCATTAGCTCCCTGGCAGTGGTGAGGGGACCTGGTCCTTCCATCTGCACAGGGAAAGGGGGCGGGAGCCTTGCCGTGGACGAGAGAGCTTTTATGGAGAGGCCGGTCATGGCGCTCCAGGAATATCAAGTTGTTTGCGTTCGTTAGCAAAGTACCGACCTGCCCAGGATCGCATCACGAGGAGTGTCAGGTCTTACGTCAACGTCACCGGGTTCCAAAAAGCCACATTCCGCTTAAGAAAATGGAACCGTTTTCCTGGCATAAATTGGCTCAACGAGGCTTGTTTTCAACCACCTCGATGGCTTTTAATGTACTGATAGGTTTTACTAGCACTCACCAATGATCGTTTCAGAGCTTATATTCATTTACGAAGCTTTTTACATCATTGTCGCCAAGGAAAGCTTGTGCTATTTTCATTAGCGTTTCTTTTGTCAATCCGGCATCAGGTAGAAGCAATTGAATTTTTGCGACTGTATCTTCGTGGGGTTAAAAGCGATCATTAAGTTTGATAAGTACATGTTTGGTGAATAGGTGAAATACATTTCACAGATAGTAGACTTTAGCGGTCTCTCCTAGTACATTATTGCTCATGGCATGTATTTAGGCCATTCTTATAACAGTTAGGTTGCTCAATTGTTTTGCTTCATCAAGAAGGGTTGAAAAACACGCTTTCGTTGGAAAAAAATTGCAAAGCAGTTATTACTGCATTTGCATGGCTTTACAAGTCAGTTAAGTCAACATTGAACATTTTTGTTCAATGTTAAATGTTCAATGTTCAAAGATAGTTGTATAAGAGAAGTTTTTTCTTGAAATAACCAGAGAAGCGATGAATTGTCTGTATTCAACGGTGGCTGATTTTTAAATATCATATTTTATTGTAAACGGCTTTCGAATGGGAAAGGAGGGATTTGAAAACCCTAAAACCCTTCCATGTTGTTTATCAAGAAAGAATGGAATATCTTTTATCATTAAGGCACGGAATTCTGAGTTAAGTCGCTGAAATAATAATTGATATACATAAAAACACCGTTTTAATGACATAGAACTTATAGCTATTAGGTAGCAAGGATCACATATGTTTGTTTGTCATTCTTCTTTTGTCACGTGTCAAAATAACGATTCAAGCAAGAGCTGGTCACTTTTGATTGATAATTCGGATCGACTGTTGATATATTATTTATTTTTATTTCATTATATTTTATTAAAAATATACAGCATAAAAAATAACATATAAACATGTTTATGCTTTACTTCACATTTAACGGTAGTAAAGCCAATGATGTTTTAAATTATTTGCGACATAAAGGTTACAAAATATGTTGAATAATACAATACAAAGAAAACAAAGAAAAATTAATTAAGAGTTAAGATCGCTTTGTGTGAGTATCTGGTTGTTAATGTATGTTT
The DNA here is from genome assembly GCA_944548615.1 of Micropterix aruncella. Taxonomy (NCBI): domain Eukaryota; kingdom Metazoa; phylum Arthropoda; class Insecta; order Lepidoptera; family Micropterigidae; genus Micropterix; species Micropterix aruncella. The sequence goes on from OX155950.1 coordinate 24,431,581, forward strand.
TTGTAATGGACAGCACGTATGTGTGTATGTGTGTGTTAGTGCGCGCGTGTGTACGTGTGTGTAACTGTAGTGTGTATGTGCATCTGAGTGCTTGTATGTGCATGTGGAAATGTGGGATGCTAACTCAATCTGATCTGATCAACAGTTTTTCACTTACCTCCTTAATAAAGCATCGATTATTTTGGTGGTTAAATATGTCAATATCGTTAAAGCCTACATTGTACGCATGCATAGCACGTATATATTGCAGTAACGATGTCTATTGCACGTAACTATATATATATTGCAAAATATATATAGTTGTATACTATAACTATATATATTGCAAAGTATAGGTATATTGCACGTAACTATATATATATATATATATTGCAAAATAAATATAACTCTGCCATACCTCACCCTGTATACATCTTTGCCATCTCCTCCTATACCTAATCTAATAACTCTAATAAATAAACATCGCTTTATGCGTAGACTATCGATCCTACTACGGATAATGCAATAATCGTGTACCGCAGCGAGCGGTCGCATACATAATACTATGCTGTGATCACCGCATGGTGTCAAGAATAATATAGGGATGCAGCGCGCCGTCTATGAAGTGAAGCCCCAGCTAGGAGGGACTACGATGGAAATTGAAGGCGACGACGCCCAGTGGCAAAGTGGGCTGCGTCGGGGCTAATCGGCTTTATCCAAGTCGCCCACTTCGCCACCGCTTTGATTCTCGATCGATGCCACTAAGCCATTTCGACTAAGGCGTATTGTTTGGGGGAACATGCAGCATATGCCGAGTTACCCGTATAACGATAATAGCTCGATGGGGAAATTCGGATATTTGAAATCGGTTGTATCAGTCGAATCTCTCGTTTATACGAAACTGTACGTACATATAGGCTTGCCAATCGAATTGCCAACGTACTTTCAACAAGCGGCTCAGCACTTTTCGGCCTATAGTGAGGTAGCTCTTAATTGCAAAATAGCAATCCGAACGCAGCTTAGATGTGATCATGAATTATATGTGGTATTAGATAGTTTGATTGCGAACGGTTTAATGCAGCTTGGTTCATAACATCCATTTTGTTCTCGGATCTGCCCAACTCACGATTTAACTCCTATTCAGAAGCCTCCTCGTGTGGATGGTGATTGATTATTATAGCTCGACTGATTTTTATTTGTTAATGACGAGGACCACACTGACAGCCACACTGACGGACACAAACGCGTTTGAAATCTGCAAACCAGCTATACTTTGCGAACCAGCTATACATTAGGTAGCGAATGGTTTCGTGCAGCTTGGACCATAATATCCATCGTTTTCTCGGATGGACCTATCCTTCGGACCTATCCAACTTCCGTTTAAACTCCTATTCCTCCTCATGTGAAAGGCTACCCCGGATAAGACTCTCACGTCTCAGGCCTCACGGTAGTATTAGATTGCTAAATGCCATAGTGCGATTTGGCAACTTTCTGTCGCTGATAGCATTGTCCGGCAAAACTAAACTTTATTTATTTGGCCATCTTTAATAACTATAATAATGAAAAGTTTTTATAAAAGACTGATTGAGTACAAAAACTCAATAATTTCACCAACGATAACGATAATAACATTCAATTATAAATGCCATCTATCGCATTTTTATACAGGCTGATTACATCACAAAAATAATACGGAGAGATAGAATACCATGTATTGGTCTATCTGAACGTAAAGTTCGTAATGATTGCGAATTTAAACCTATATATAAAAATAAAATTTTGACATCCTTATGAAAATAATATTAAAATAATAAGAATTGAGATTGAAAAATGCGTTTGGTAATATATATTCTTTTTATTTTGAGATTGGCGTGTTAAGAACGCCATCTATTAAGCTACAGGATCTACGCCATCTATTAAGCTTTCGAGAAAGGTTAACTTGTAAAGTACATAATTATATGTAAAAAGGTATCTGAGCAGTTACGGGCTAAGTTAATTGGGTCAATAGAAAATGGCGACGTGTGCAACTTTTATAACTTAAAAACTAATAATAAAACTATAACTTAAAAACTATATATTTTAAGTTATAGAACTATATATAAAAATATATATAGTTAGTAAAAGTATTGTGAAAGCGCATTTTTTTTTCAGATCTATTCTAACCCCCCCCCCCCCCCGAAGACGATTGGACAGTTGTCAGCTTGAAGTATATCTGTGTGCCTGCGAGTCTGTGAGTCTGTGTGTCTGTGTGTGTGTATTACTCCACGATAATGCCCAAACGCTTTATCCGATCGATTTGAAATTTGGCAAGCAGGCATTATTTGACCATGGCAAGAATTCAAAGAAGTACGGTTGAAATCGGTCCACCAGATGGCGCTAGTCATACGTCAATCTCGAAAAATTGAACTTAGATAATTAAAATACCTTACACAGATGCGTTGTTGGGCCGAAACCATTTTGGGGTGAAATTTTTGTTTCAAAATCACTTTTTTTTTTAAATAAATAGAATACCCTTATACAAGAATAAATAGAGACCCAAGTAATTATAAATTGACGCGATATTTAAGAGAATACTCCATTATATTGGAAAATAGCCATTTCAATACCACGGAAATACTAAACAAATATTACAAATATACTAAATTTGCGATCGTAATCACTTGACACAATCAATATCGGGAAGGGTTATGTTGGCTGGGGGGGGGAGGTTAAATGGTTAGCGTGGGGAAGGGCTTTTATGCTTGCCGGGAAAGTCTTGGGGTGACACAACCGTTTTTTTTAATTTACCTCTGGACATCGATATCGGTGAGTAGGCTGATGAGCGGTTTCAAAGCGGTACGTTTTATATTTCCCGAGATTTTAGTAAAAATCGTGACAATCGTCTTCAAAACCACTTATAAAATCTAAGGTATTTTTCATATCAGCTTTTGTATTATTCTTTTCAAAAATGCTATGTTGAGAGAGTCGTATAAGGTTATCCGTACCGTGTCCCTTGTCGCTACCGATAGAGCTGCTTTCACAACTTTGGAAGAGAAATTAAAATATAAGATACATACTTTTTATGACACTTTATTAACACATACATTCAGGGTCTGTCCTGAAAGTAGTCATTAAGTTTATTAAAAATCATTTATTGAATTTATCGTTACAAGTGCTTCAAAATCTTCAAAATAGTTTCCTTTTGCATCGATATATGGGCTCCAGCGGGACTTCCAGCTCTTAAATGCGTTGCGGTAGTCCTCCTCCGAAATGTCCTTTAATGCTGCTTTGATCCAGTCCACCATCCCAAAATGCTTGCTTTTCAGGGGTGTTTTGAGGCGTAGAAACAGAAAAAGTCGGGGGGAGCCAAGTCTGGGCTGTAAGGGGGCGGGTGATCGTTGGCATCCCTGCTTTGACCAGGAAGTCGGTGACAATGAAGGCACTGTGGGTCGGCGTATTATCGTGGTGCAACTTCCAGTTGTCTGCGATGTCCGGGTGGATGCTTTGAACCCTGCGTTTTAGTCTTTTGAGGGCTTCCACCTAAAATTCGGAGTTCACAGTGGTTCCACGTTGTACAATCTCGTGATTAACAATGATCTTGATATTTGATTGGCTCAACCTGACTTTCTTCTGGCGAGGTGACGAGGGCTTCTTGTAAGCAGTCTTGGGAGGGAATTCTTTTTAAGCAGTTTTGATCATAGTAACAGTTTCCGTGGCGGTTTTGCCAAGTTTCACGCAAAACTCGACCGCAAATCTTTATTTTAACGAGCGCTGCATTTTCACTTGCACAAGATCAAAAAACAGCTGCCACGGATAGGCCCGTCCTCGCTCTCCGGATGCTTGGAGCACACTGAGCAACGGAGCGCTGCTTAGCTGGGTTAACCCACTACTAGTATCAACCGGTTAGATCGCGCTCCGATGTACAGTCGCGTCACAATAAATTCGCTGACATTACTATCAGGACAGACCCTGCTTTATACCTATAACAATTTAACATCACACACAACTTATTTTATCACAATGTATTTACCTACACTATAATGTGGAACATGGAGCGGAGAATCTAGTAGTTCTGTCAGGATTTTGAAACGAAACTCTACTAACCAACTCAGAGCAATCTCGCTCATTTTCAATCAGTTAGGTTAAATAGAATAACAAATATTCATAAAATGTTTCGATTCACACGCGCAGAGTAACGAATATCAGAAATGGTTCAATCAATAGGCATTATCTTGATAACTACTTCGTTATCAATATAAATATCAGCCGTTTCCACCCTCGTTGACCCGACTAGCAAAAGAGCTATTGCGGTGACCTACCGAATTCCTTCTCAACGTTAACTAAAGCGGGTCGAACGTTCCAGGAGTTGTTCTACTAACTAGGCGAATCGGAGGGTGAGACGCGGGGATGCCGCACCGCCCCAACTGTCCGGAGGGACACCTTATTTAATTAGACGTTCTGGGATTTAATTCATGGAACAAAAACTCGCCCGAGGCCGCCTCGGCCTTATGAATTTTGTATTATATTTCGCGCAATCGCAGAGGCGACTAAACGGCGCTGATATTCCTCGGAAGACTTTCTTTACGAAGGCTACACAACAAATTGTTTGGTGCCATGGTATTAGACCGAAATAGAGAAATTGTAGTTATTCCTAATGAAAAACGGACACAATTCCCTCGTAATGTTTTATTTTCCTTTCCCGCGGGTAAATGAATCCTCGACAAATACCCAATAAAAAAGTTGATTTTTTTTCAAGAAAAGTCTGTAATAAACGTTTATATTTAATATTACTTATTTAAGAAAAAGTAGGATAAAAGTTGAGTCTCAAAATCTACTCAACTAGGATAATGTCCGTACTAGGGTAGATTTTTTCCTTTACAATAAATTGCTACAATTGAGAATGTAAATATACTATAAAATTACACTAATTGAGGACTTTTCCCTCAAAGTGATACATCAGGCTCTTTTTCAAACATGAGTTTTGACAATTTCGTATTTTCCCTTCTAGTCGGAGACATTAGTGAAAAGAAATTTATACGAAACGATATAAAACATGTGTTGTAGCAGGCGCAATATGCCAGTAATCCGTAGTTCATCACCCATAGTCAATTGACTCTGTGTCTTGTGCATTATTTTATTGGCCTTAGCGAAGATGTTAATACACAGATATATTAAGAAATAATAATAATATGACGTATGAGGGAATATTGAAAGGATGATAATAATAATAATTAGGAAACTGGTCATTTTCCTTGTTTAATATATAATGTTTATCTTAGGATTTTGATAAATCGCATGCTGTCAAATAACAGTTAATTTAACGGTAAAGAGAGCATTTAGCCCGGTTGACAAGATACGAGGTTTCTCGCACGAAGATTATGCCACCTTCTCGATCGAAAAAACTCGTTTTCGTGAAGCGTTCGTTAAAGAGTTTATACTATTCCACATCTTGTTCGAGCACGTCTGTGTTTCTCTGACTCGTTAGTTGCAAAAATGAAGTATGTAAACGAAGGTGTAGCGTGTGTTGGTATACAATTTTAGCGTTTATCATAGCGCGGCGTTTGATCAGAAACAAAATAAAGATGAAAAAACACGAAAGAACTGCCTCATCTCCCTGTTTTTATATTCCACCGAGTCTGACATTTACAAGCATAGGTTTTCTTCATAGAGTTTGACAAACTTAATCATTTGTACATCAGTCGACTTAGTCATGTTTCCGTTAAACAACCAAACACCACAAAAAATACTAAAATAAAACTTTTTCGCACTTCGTGTGAGACGCCTCTCGAACGTCAACTAATAAACATACATAAACTCGTTCGCGCGCGTACAACGCTATTTTCGTGCACGCATGCGAGCTTTCGAGAACCGTCTACACTCTACACGATACGTGAATGCGTTCGATTGCGTATGAATAAAATAATTTACAAACCTATATATTTCAAAACTACATAATGCACAAATTCTTGACTTAGATTCCCATACGACTTAGAACCCAGCGATTGTCAACGAGTGGGTCGCGACCCCCGGAGGGTCTTGATGCGACCGCTGGGAGGATATATAAAAAGAAAAATCGAAAATATTATTTAATCTTTTTATATAATATGCTAACATTTACAAATTCAGAAGGGAAAAATATTGATTATGTGTTTTTCTATTGCTTTTACTAAACCTTATATTGAACTAATATGAAAACAGTTAGATGCAGCTTCGGAATTGAAAAACAGAATATAAACATTACTCCCGCGTTTAGCGGCCACGCTGATCTATTGAGTATCTTGAATATCTCCATGTTAATATATTGTAAAATAATGCAAATAAAGTAATTTCTCATTCATTTTACTTACAAGTATTTAGGGATAGACGGCGGGCGTTATTTTTTTTCATGAACGGGACCGCCGTTTAAAAAAGGTTGAAAAACACTGCAATAACCTATTCGCAGAATCAATATACTACTGAATCGATTGGCAATTGGATATGTCTTATAAGCAGGTTTATTGCATATAGAAGGTGTGATTATAAATTTTAATACAGGGCTAGTAATTTCAAAATGGCAGTACATACAAGCCATTACAATGGATCTCCTTTAAAGAGTCTCAAACGGTGTTTTCACTTTTGGAAGCATTCCGGGAAATTTTCTTTCTTAGGGGTAATTGAAATATTTATATGATGTATTCATATAAAGGTTTATTCTCCGTATTTGCCTGGAGGTCTTCAATGGATTCAAATCGCTTACCTTTCAGCGGGTTTCGACTTAGAAAACAGAGAAAAGTCGGTAGAGGCTTGATCAGGAGGATACTGTGCTTGCAAAATGACAGGAATTTGGAATTTTGCCATAAAAACTAATCGAGAACTCACAACTACGGTTGTCGACTACAGCGGGCTAGCCCGTCACCTCAAGAAGTTTTAACGATTAGTCGTTCTATCTCCCTGGAGTGAGCGCAGAAGACATGGACAAAACAGTCCACCGTCTAGCTCCGCCACAAACCCGTAAGAGGCCAACGCCTTAAACGCGAGATAGCCAGGACTGTTACCCGGCGGGCTTACACTCACGCCCTTGCTCCCAATTGTGACCAGATCGAGAACTCACAATAAACCGGCACAAAATCCGATTCTTTACTACGATAAAGCACCGACTCATTATGCTCTCGCGATCCCCCTAGTCCCCTGTTCTAGCCCCTGCCTACTTCTACTTGTTTCATAAATTGAAAACTTCGCTGAAAATAAAGCGATTTGACCCCATTAAGAAAGCCAGGCAAATTCAGAGAAGGTTCTTAATAACATACGCATTGTTGAATAAGTTGTGAACTACGCGAAGTTGAAAATTTTCCTTAAGCCTTAAGACAGGTGACCGATGCGAACGGTGGCGCGGCGATCACGGCGTCGCGGGACGCGCGGAAGTACATGTTTTGAATGCGATAATTCTGTGGAAACTCTCAACTATCGAGTATGCAGAACAGCCACCCTCATCTGTGCGTGCCTTGACCCAGCCGCTTCGTATTCTGCGTGACGTTGGGTAGCGTCGCGGCTTGGTACCACCACCGGGGACACCCCCCCCCCCCCTCGAACAGCGTCCGCCGTCTAAGGAGTTGAAGGTAGGCTGTAGTTGCCGATTCGGCGTTCTGCCGCCTGAGCACATGACGCTACCTGAGCTGCCGCCTGGGTGACTCACCAAGACCCGATCGCTTTGCGACATGAGAGCCGGGGAAATGGATCCGGCTCATAAGCATCACCACTGAAAGCATCATCGCTGGGGGAAAAGCTTCGAAATGATTAGCTGTGTTTATCGTTGTACATGAGCGAACTTTGAACTAAATGATGAAATAAGAAAATAGATATGATATCAAAAGTGGTTTTTTTGTCATCTAATAAAAAAATATGAAAATATATAAAATTTTATTTGATAACAAAGTCACCAATAACTAGAGTGAACCACAAAATAGTTACCTCTACCCCTACATAACAAATCGTACGCATTGCTGTACTAGCATTAGTAAATCAGCATTCAAATGGCAGGCCTCTTCCTTCCACGTAGCGTAATTGGAAATTTCGTTGAACGCTGATTTCTCCTGAATTCTATTAATACATGCTCGCCTTAAACTCGGAAATTTAATTACGATTATGAAAGCGTCGTAAATTCCGTTATCAGCTTCAGAAGATACCGATTTTTTAAATGTAAGTAAATGTAAAATCAAATACATACGATTTGATGTTTCTCCAACTTTTATCTGCGGTTGTTGAATTTTATGTTCTCACCTGTAATGAAGGAAATTAAATAACATTATTAATGTTTTTAATACTGAAGTAATAAGAGATGTTGTGATGGTACAAAAGAATATTTTGTGAGTTTAGTGAATCTTCAAGTTTTTTTAAACAAATGTTTTTTTTCATACTCATGTCCGTTTTCCGTGGTCAAAAAGCGATGTGGCTAGATTTTGGTGTGAGGAATTTTTAGGATTCTCTGCCTCCTTGGTATTATGTTTTTCGACACAAAACAATTAACTTTTTTAATGATATTTTGCATAAAGACAGCCGATTTGGATAGGTACTAATATCTAAAAACTTCGTAATCGGTTGTTACGTGAAATCACAGATTTTAAAAATATATATTTTTTATTTTATTAATTTATTATATTAAAATTTCTGGAATGGAGGTTCTAAGTACAGAATTAAGAATATATTGCTAGAATATTGCTCTGCTAAATAATAATAATTACGGGGAATTGTTTAATAAAATTAAAAATATTGCCTTAACCGCTCGAAAGCCAGCCTTCTCGCACAAAATACTGCGCTGCAAATTTCTGGTCGATTTTGTAAATAAATACTGACAATATCGTGTTTTCATCAATTCCCTCTTGTTACCTAGTAATTAATCTTGTTAGTCGTATATATTATATATTTATATAATATATATAATATATATGGGGGCAGCCGAAACGGTTACATGCGGATCTGTCAAACGACGCAAAGTGCCTAGGCACTGTTGGCGCACGACGGATTAATCATCCAAATGATTTTGTCACCTTTACAATAGACCTTATATGATGCGATATAATTACGCCGAATAATCCAGTCTTTGAAAAACTTTTTATGGGAATTTACTGATACCTAGTTCAATTGTGATAACTGTATAATTTACTGCTCCCTCCTCGATGTGTAGGATGAGGTATTAATCATAGTGCAATATTGCAGAATTATTGATCAACAAATGTGAACTTTTTGCACGAACGTTTTGTTGTTTGTACGAGCAATTACATACGTAAGTTACAAGAATCATGTTGAAGCTACATTATACCGATATATTCGTATTACTTGTACGGAGCATGGTGAAACATATAATCGAATAAAGGAGTTTTAACAAATTCCTTGTAATTCCGCAAAATTACGATTTAAACATCATTATTCTGTATAAAAACATAATAACTAAACGGTAATGTAGAAAGAAATCCAATAAAATCCAATCTCAATGAAAAAATACATAAAAATAAACCCAGCCATGCAAGCTCTCTATAATTTGGATGAATTTGACGTGTCTTAAATTGTAAATGATAATTTACATACCTACTTTTAAGGTTATATTTAAAAAGTCTATACTATTAACTATTTGTAGTTTTTTTTATTACCAATAAAATAAAATCTAACAATAAGGATCACATAGGTTTAAACCGTTCGGACCCAGAAAGCAAGTAAATCACATCTAATTAATTGAAAAAATATCTTATTTTATTGGCGCATTAGTCAACGGTTTTCTGTCGGAAATTCATTGCCCTTTCACGAGTATGCCGTTTCGTCTGCTCGCTCCTGCATTTGCTATTCGTTTTGTCGCCCGGCAGGTACCGCGTTTTGCCGAGACTGGCACTACACACACATACTCCCTACTTACTCAGTTACATACGGCCTGTCCATCCGTTTCACGAAGACGGACGCCTCCATAAATAAAATATTAGGCATCTTTGAAGAAGCGTCCTTTGAATTTCCTCCTCTAAATACTGAGTTTCCATTATGTCTTTATCTACTCTCGTTTACCTAGACAAATACCTATAAATAAACTTACCGTTAACTCCCTTGTCGTTGACATCAACAATAAAATTAGGTGATATTGAATTTTTATAAGCTTTTATTTACCTGGTAGTGTTTGTTAGTATTTAGATTTGTTCAGGTCAAATCTTACAAGCTAAATAAGAAACACTTTCTTTTATCCTTTGAAGTTTAAATTATACATGTTGATGAAATTATACAAAATGAAGAATTTTGGACTCCAACCTGCAAATCGCGAGAATCGCTATGCATTCGGTTGGTAGTATCATCACGACGAAATTTGAGAAATTACACTTGATGGATTGTAAAGGTTGATAACAAAAGTAATATATATTTTAAATTCAAATTCAAATTCAAATTCAAAATTCTTTATTTATCTATAATATTACATGTATTTTTAAAATTCAAAGCCATCCTAACTAGGCCTCGCCTGTACTAAGGTAGGCTTAATATAAAAAAAAGGTATAGTGGTTTTCGTACCTAGCTGTAATACATCTTTGTATATTATTATGGTACATTTGAGAAGTTAAAAATAGAATAAGAAAGATATATAAATAAATATATACTTTATAGATAAATATAAAAAAAATACTATATATATATACATATATCTCACAAATCGTGCACTATTTTAATATATATGTTATTAATGTCTCCGTTTCTTGTCGACCCATAGTCAAAAATACTTTATGACAGTAAAATCTCGATGAACTAAAACGATGACAATATAGACTGCCACGACGAATTCCTAGGCGAAAAGTAGGACTACGATCAAACAATTGATTTCTTAACATTTGACAGAATTTTCTAGATTACATTGATGTATAATTTCACACTAGCTACATAACAAATATTTCTTTTTATCATACTAGCTGACCCGACAGACATTGTTCTGTCCAAATTTCAATAAATTTGTTTGAGATCGTTTTGTGAATTTGTTAAAAGCTATTAGAATTTGTAAACCCAACCCCACCCAAGACTCCACCCCCTCTACCCCTCCACGACCACCCCTTTTAAACTCCACATACCTAACTCATCTCCAACCCCACTACTCCACCCCTCTAACCCTCCCCCCAACCCCACCTCCACCCCTTAAATCCCTTCCCTACAAACTCCACCCAACCAACCCCTTAATCCCCCCCCCCCCCAAACCCCCCTATTTAAACGAACACAGTTCTTTGAAAGGTTGCTAGTTGTAGTTTCATTGATTTGAATATTCAACGGCAACTTGAGTGTTGAATGAGCTGTTCAACACTCAAGTTGTGTGAGCGAAGAGGAAGGGGTTTGTCTACTTGTCGGGAAAGTCTTGGGGTGACCCAACTGGTTTTTTGTAAAGGGAATTGATTGAAAATTGTTTCTTATCGGGCATGGAATACGCCCCTGTGTTGTATTTCAACTAGGCTACTTTTTAAAATGGGGCAATAAAAAATCCTGCATTTCTATATTATGCATATGCGTCCGACAGCGCGTCACGTGAGAGACAGAGATCTGGCATCCAACTACCCTCCTGGGAAAGAAACTTTAGAGACTAAGTCAATAATGCAGGGGATCACGCGTCCTACGGTAACAGATGACTGACATCTTGACCTGGGTCCGCACAACTCTGATGCTGTTCACCAAAATTAGGTTTCGATGACTGACAAGTGATGTCGGTTGAATATGTTATTGCAGGCGCCTGGAGTTTGCATATTGTAGTAAAATGGTATTCATAAATAATGAGTACAGTTATATACGAGCATTTCCAATGTAGCCGCCTATTTCCAATAAAAATTTATCGCTACAATGTATTCTAAATAAATTGAAAATGCTTGGAAACAAACCACGTTTTACTTTCCCGGCAGAGGGTAAGTATTGTGAACGCCTGTGTGTTTGAGACTCTGTGTGTATTCCTCCACGATAGCGCCCAAACGATGTATCCAACTGAGCTGAAAATTGGCATGCAGGCATCAATTGGTCATGGCAAGAGTTGAAAACTCATTGTGGTTATTCGTTCCGAACCTATCACCAGGTTCAACAGTGGTATGGGAATAAACAAAATTGCAGAGCAATAGGAATGGAAAAGAAACAAGAATAAACTAATTCCTGTCACCACATTCTAGCCCCCAGGCCCGAAAAACTTGTTAAAACTTATTTCTTGGACATGCAAAAAGGTATGTCAGAAAGCCTGTGGATGCAGAATGGGTTAAAGTGCTCTGTTTTATGCACGAATTGTAGTGGTACATGTGATAACTCGCAAGTTCCATTACAAGATAGAGATGAAAAAGAAGAAACGGAGATTATTTTCGAGCAAACATCCGATGAAATCGAGAACAAAGAGGATTGCGATGAAACTGATATTCCCATCGCGAATGATGTGAAAGGAATTTCGGTCTGTAAAGTTTCGGTCGGCACTAAAGACTATGAACTCGCAACACCTGGTCCATCAAGAACAGCAAAGCGAAGGAGAATGAGCAAAATTTTGGAATAGTGAATTGCATGTGGATTAGGCCGCTTACTCTTTCTTAAAGTGGTGTGGAAATGAGTTTCTTTGGTCAAAACGCATGTTAAACAATATTTTGCGGCGCTCGTACGCTAAAACTACTGATTTTACAAATAAAAGGTTTTCAAATAAATTGTAGTAAATTTGTTTTATTTTGCTTAAAAGTTGAATGAGTCGGCGTGAAATGAGTCGGAAAGAAGATATTGTTTAAAAACTGCTTTTAGCGCCATTTTTTTTTAATATGGCATCGCGAGCGGCAAAGATAGGAGGTGGCAAAGTTAAAATTCGGAAAAGGCACATCAAAATCTATAAAATTACTAATTTTCAAAACTTTCCAGGTAAAACTATCAAATGACTGTACTATCATGGCAAAGTAGAAAATTCGCGTGATTTTCGAATATGAGATCCTGTGCCAGTATAATCCATTACAGCTTCTTGGGGTGTAAGATTACAGGTAACTGTGCATTGTCACTACCAAATGTGCACTGTCAAAAAATACAGGGAGCTAATAGGTCCAGTGCAGTTGAGCCATTATTACCCAGGTTATTATTATTACGTTAGGGTCGGCCCAACTTACAGGTCAGCACACATCCGGTAGCTTCCACGTAGAAGTGCGAGTCCAGGTAGGACTCTGTGCCTGTGGGCCAGTTCCCCTGTAAATCGCTCTTCGGGCGCTCCTGGTCGGATCGCTCACCGTAAGACGTCAGCCAATGGACTATGCATTCCGACTAAAAACGGGGCGTCTGGAAACGGCTTTGTTACCTATAGAGCGTGGGTTGTTGTTAACCTTACGGCAACCGCTCTTGAAACGACCAATTCGGCCACCCTATTCCAAGTGGAAGGCAGGCAATACACGCCATGGTGCGCTATAGATTCGATAGATACCAAATCACCCCTCCGTAAGGGAGAGTAGGCCAGAGAAATCTGGCCGAATCTGATAGTAAAAGCGCGAGGCTTCGTTGGCTTCTTACGGGCTAATGGCGTAACTAGACAGTGGACTGCTTCATCCCAAAGTCTTCTACGCTCACCTCACGGGAGAGAGAACGATCAATGTCGTTAAAACTACCTGGAGTGACCGGTTTACCCGTTGTGGTTGACATCTCCAAGTGTCGACAACTACAAGCAATGATGGAGAGGCTCGATATTAAAAAAAACAGCCTGGCCAATCGCTCTTCGTCAATGCTTCTGCACAATAACTTAGGACCAATTTTCACAGTCAACAGTTGCAAAGTTACGACTGGAGACTCTTCGTCACCCACCGTACTTGCCAGACTCCAACAGATTTGAACTGTTTTCAGATTTTGAATATAATTTTACACTGGCAAAAAGATGCGAATAAAACTTTTTAAAAGTTTTATTTGATTTCTGTCCGCGAGAGTTTATAGCGGAGGCAATAATAGAACGAACTTCCATTTAAATAACAAAAGTACCAAATTAATAGGGGCCAAAAATTCACTAAATATTCAATTTTCATACAAAATTTGTTAGTAATAAAATTCCTTTAGTTAAACGTGTAATGAATAGAATGTTTATATATCACATACTGATATTAAAAATATCTGATATTATACATACCACACTGAAAAATAACAGTTATCACATGGTAGCCCGCAGACCGCTAGCAGAATGAAAATATATGTATCATTCTGGATGACGTTTTATTTTCCCTCTATCTACACGTCTACGAAATAGTGCATTTTTGTGTTTCAGCTTGACGTTTTAATGGCTTTGCTGTTATAGGCTTACTGTGTGAAATATTTTTATGGAAACATTATTAAAAATGATGTTTTCTCAAACAAGTTATTCAATCTAAAAAGAGCATTATTATCGACAAAGTGTATGGTTTTGTTAAAATTAGGTAATATCTACAGCTGGAAAAAGCACATTTCCAAAACGTTTTTTACTATTTTGTGTTCATATTTCAATGAAATTTTAATTAAACGCTTAAGTTTATTTGGATTGAATGCCGAGGTACCCCAGGCTGTCTTCCAAAATAATATTTTCCTTTGAGTTTCTATCTTTGTACGCGTAATTCAATAAACAGGCTTTGCTTTCTTCAGTTCGAGGAAAGGATTTCTCAATTTTCGGCATTGAGTCGAAAATGTCTTTTAAACAAATTGAGTAAAACATAAAACTCGATATTAAGGCTTGGCATAATACATTCAAATTTAAAGTAATAAACTTATTAAAAGCTGCATTGGGTTATTCTGATTACGAACCTTGTAGCTGCAATAAATATTATTTATTATGTGGTTTTGCTTCTAAGGGAAGTTGTGTAAAAAGGATTTGCAAAATCCGACACAAACCTGGGTCCGAAATCCTAACCTGACAATCTTATCACAGGCATTGGTTGGCTATAATTTTCTCTGTCTCAGAAGAGAAATGTCGACCATGTCCTATGTGTTGAATCTAATTCGTGGTGAAATTGATAACCCTAGCTTACTAGCCAAGGTGGATCTTTTTGTACCAAATAATTATCTTCGCGCTCGATCGCACCATCTTTCCGCGGGGCCGTTCTCGCGCACTAACCTTACGAGATGGAACTTGTTGGCGCGTGCTTTGCGGCGCTTAAATGAAATTCACTCGATGGCACCAGATTTTGATATTTTTACCATCAACCCTCACTCGTTTAAATTGCAGGTTATTAATTATTTATTCTTATTTGATAGCTAGTATTATAAGTATCATTCTGTTTGTATAATTACTGGGATATCTTTTTTAATTTTACTTTCAATGCCTTGGTTTTACTGTAATGTTGATTAGCGAATAAACTAATAAATAAATAAATAAGTAAATAAAGTAATTAATTAAATATACATATAGTTATAAAATAGTCATAATGAAAGCTAATTTATTTCTTGGAGTTTTATAGAAAATAAATATGGATAAAAACCATTACTTTTAAATCTAGTAGTCACTATTGGTGTATATTTTTAAAATATTCATTCAGTGCTTCTTAAACTATAAATAAATAAAAATTATGTTGCCAGGTTTAGCTTCCTTGCATGTCAGTTCCGGTAGAAATCTTTGCTTTCTTATCCTGCTTCCGCGACTAAAACTGTAGTTTACAAAGAAGTAGTAATCTTCTTTATATTCTTAGTGAATGATATGTGTCGAAATGCGTCAATACTAATCATTGCTCTTGATATTCGTGCTTAGAAGACATTGTGCCGTTTATAATAAAATCACCTGCGCATGGTCGCTTAAGGCAGTGTATGATGTAGGATGAGTTTTTAGTTACCTACCCGTATCTTTGAAGAGGGTGAGTCAGAGCTGCAAACTTTATGGAGGCTGGTTGTTTTCGCGCTTGCGTTGTTTTGGCGCTTCCGTTTAAAGGCGATCGCTATGGATTGACCGGCGGGTGGCTACGCCTATGTTAAAACTATCAAAGCAAAATAAGTTTCAACCGAAACCCAGATTGACGATGTTCTTTTATTTTGTCTGTTGTGATTTTGTTTGTCTTGAATGAAGAGAACCGGGCGACTTGTTTTTTTAAAACTCGGATCAGCCAGTTAGCAGTTGAAACATGTCAAAAATGTCCGTATTTTATTTTTTTTTAAATCTTTATTAATTTACTTTTTGTACATTTAGCCCCATTGTTATCAATGTTATAAGTAACTCGGAAAAATTGAACAACGAAATGCAGCTAATGCTCAGTGCCCACCTAACTAGGAAAAAGTGTCCCGTATCTGGACGGGTTAGAGTAACTAATTAAAATAAGTAATACAACTTATGTAACAATTAGCCTAATTAACGTGAAAAACTTTATATTTTTATAATTAATGAATGTACAATTAAGATTGAATAATATGTATTAATAAATAAAAACCACTATAATACAAATCAAAATACTAAGTTTGAAAGAATAATACAATGTAGCAGGGGCGTAGCTACCGCCGTATCTGCCGTATTAATTATACGGGGCCCCCAACCTAACCTGACCTGACCTGGCGACCTGAGTAGTACCTATATTGGAAATATTACAACCGGAGAAACTCCTGTCTTCTTCAAACGAAGAGATAACAAACGCTTCCGAAAAACTGTCGGCTAAATAGAGTAAAAACATCTCAGTTATTCTTTATGACCAATTAAAGGTTTTAAAAACGTGCTTAAGACCAATTCAAGGTTTTAAAAACGATCTGAAATTTAAAAAATTCATTCCATTAAGGAACTCATTGAATTATTGTTGATAAAATTAAATAGTCTTGCATACAGTTTTCCGGGGGTAATAACAGCTTGCTCTTTATTCTCGGCCCTTTCAGTTACAACTGCAACTGTTGAAAGAAGTTTTTCAAAATAAAAACTGATGAAAAAACACCTGAGAAATTTGATGAGACATGAACGCCTGTCAGACCTGTCACTATTGTCCATAGGGGCAGAAACTTTAAAAAAACCAAAGTCATCATCAGCTATAAATGATTTAATAAATCAGTTTGCCGAAAAAAAGGCAAGGAGAGTGTATATTTAATTTAAATTGTATGTAAAAATTTTGGAAAAAGTGACAGATAATTATGATGAATAAATATTTCCTTTAATTTTATGCAAACATTTTTTTTTTCTTTTGGGAGAAATCTTTACCCTTCCTAAGGCCCCCAGACAAATTTTTATACGGGGCCCTGCCAAGGCACGCTACTCCACTGCAATGTAGGTAATACAATATGGCTACACATACACGTAAATACGATTTCAATAAACAATAAATAGTATATGGTATAAATATATTTATAATTTAATAAAATATATAAATATAATTAAAAAATCAGTGCTAAAAATGTAAAATAATATAAATAAAAATACGATATAATATACTAATTATTTTTGTAATTAACCGTTATACATACGCTTTACAATTTTAACAAAAAAAAATAGTTTAATTTACCAAAAGAAAAATATTTTTTGTGTCTTAAAAAGCAGTAATAATAATTTATAATATGATAAATTGCAATGATATTTTTCAATAAAAACACTAAAATACTAAAATAAATATTAAAACATGTAGTATATTTGTAGTATTTTGTAGAACACTTGTATTTTTCACATTTTAAAATATAGTCACGCCGTTGTGCAGTCAAGCATTGCGTCTCGAGCGAGCCGGATGGCTCCACTTTGATAAAACGCTTGTTTCCACTTTGATAAAACCATCTGTTGTATCTTTTTTTGTTCCACCGTCCTATTTGATGATATTGTTATTACTGACAGTAAGCTGATCACGTTTAAACACTAGCGGGCCTCCACCGTTGGTACACTTCTTACCGCACGATTTCACGCTATCGCGCTTCTCACGATTGATACAACAATTTGTTGTATCTTCATGTTTGACCACCCTATTTGATGTTATTGTTGGTACTGATAGTAGACAGATCAGGTTAAAACACTAGCAGGCCTCAACTGTTGGTAAGTACACTTCGTATCATATCAGACGGTTTGGCGCTCATCACGCTATTGTCCATGAATACAAATAGTCGCTCTTTCAGTTGCTATTTAATAATTTCGTTTTCATTTGGCGCCCGCTCGCTCTAGAGTCCAGAGCGTCGCAAAGACAATATCCATAAAAGTCACCTTCTTTCGCCACCCTCGACCGAACGGCATTCTTGGCAAACCTTCATACCTAGGCGCCGCGTCCTCACTTTAATATTCTATTCAATTGTTATCCCGCAACGGACTATCCGAAAGTACATGGAGAATGAATAGCTACGTTTTTATTGCTGTGTTTCACAAATATCCTTGCTTTTATGAACCCCCGGCACCTAAAAATGACCTTTAGAGCCTTTAGATTACTCTCAAAAGACAATTCTTTTATTAAATGTGTTACATGCTGCCTGTTTTGTTGGGATACTGATAGAGCTGCCTCTATTCCTTTACTGTATCCACCTCTGTTGCTGTATCCTTTTCTAGCGAACGGTGTTGTACAGCTTGGGCCTTATGACCATTGTGTTTCGGATCGGTCTAACTCGGGATTTAATTCCTATTTAAAATCGTTCTTGTGTGGAAGGCTAACCCGCGGGAAAGACTCTCGTGTCTTAGGCCTCTCGGTTGGTGGATCGGTTTCCCTTGGGGGAATTGCTTCCCGGCGTAACTGGACGGCTTCCGCACCGTTCGGCGATGCCAATCGGTTGTGCACTCTGACTAATTGCTGAAGGAGTCTGGAGGCTATGGAAATTTATTGTCTCCTAAGCAGCGGGGGTGGATGTTGACCTGTTGATATGCCATTCTTCAAACGACCTATCGGCCACCCGATTACGAGCGGTATGCAAGCAAAAGACGCCCAGATCCGCGATAAATTCTTATTGAATTACCGCTGAAATACAACAAGTAGAGGCCGCGTAACCGACTTCGGTCTCGTAACCAGTCGGGAGGAAGGCCGTATCTTGATCGTCAATTCCAGAAAGAGATATCCTTCCTGAGGTGACGGATTCACCCGTTGTAGTTGACAAGCCTAGTTGCTGTATCCACCAGAATATTTGTAACTTAAATCTAGCCACCTATCACTTTTACAATACCCTGTACAAGATTATTGGGTATTGCATTTCTTCTCGATATATCCTCTGATAATATCTGTCATATCGCAAGCACTGGAAGAAGAATACGTCCGATGATGATTATCCCATAATTCTTTCTAACGTATAGAGATAGATCGATATTTCTAGTTCATCTAAGCTAAGGAGGCTGGTTTCAGAGTTTTCTATTTTGAAGTGATATATTTTATTGTCAATTAGCTTTTTTACATACAACTTCCATTTGTTCAATTTGTAGAAGTACGGCTTTTCAACTAGAAATACGGTCCCATCTGGCAGAAAGCGTGAAACTAGTGTCGTAAGAGGATTTGTTCCTGATTTATAGCTCACCGCACAAACAGGCAAAGAGCATATTATAAACATTCATAAGAATCGGATCAGAAAAATGGGTAGTCACAATTTCTGTTAAGATTCAAAAAAACTTCCAGTGAATGAAAAAAAAAAAGAAACGAAAATATTATGACCATGGCTTAAATATACATCGCATATCGTAATCAACTGATTTCATTGACAATATTTTTTATAACAACATGATAACAAAAAAATAAAAAATAGCAAACGTAGCAAACATAGGCAAAATAAAACATTATGTTATTATAACACTATTGTTATATTTATTTCAAACAAGCAATAAAAACACTTATAATGGTTATACCAAGTAATGGTACGTACCTTATGATACATAAAAGTAAAATCTCCGCTGTCTTATAATATATCCAGAATATATTAGCTAAAACTAAAAAGAATTAAGTTAAAAGTAATAAGATCACTCAGCGTGACTTCCCTTTCAACACTGTTTTGATAAAACGTGTAGGTTTTTGACACTGATATTTTTAAGCAATTATTTACCACTTTTTTATATCACTCACGAGAAGTAACAGCATATTAGTTCAGTAGCAACTCCCGTTAAGACTGAGGCTATAAAGTTTTATTATCGCAATAATGGACTGCGACATCATAGTGGCTTTAAACCGTGAAAACAGAATAGCTATTCACTACGTGAATACTACTTTACTACGATGACACGAAGCAATGAAAATAGAAAAAGTGGCTATTTATGACGAATTACGAAAAAAGCTTTAAGCGTGGTAGTAGACATAATTGGAAAGATACTACAGAAGTTAATCTGATCCTTAGATAGTAATGAGCACGAGATGGGAGTTTGTTCTACGAGACTGAACGAAATTTTGGCCAAAATAGATCTGGTATTCAGCCTCAGTACTAAACAAAACTAAACGAAATAAATAAAAAAGTAAAAAACTTTTAATAAACAAGCTTTATTTCCTACAGGGAGTTCCAGTGGCAATCTCCTGGCTCCATCTTCAGATCCTCGTCATCACGTGTAATGGAAAGTACATTAGACGACAAAACAAACGAGCCCAAACTCGACTATCTTAGCATTTTCCATCATGGAGTTCCAGTGGCAATCTTCCTGCTCCATCTTCAGACCCTCGTCATCATTTGTAATAAGCACTCATGATAACAAAACATACTTGGTCAAATTCGACTGTCCTAGCATTTGCTATCAGGGAGTTCCAGTCCCTACATCCTGGCTCCATCATCAACTAGGGTTGTCGACTACAGCGGACGAGCCCGTCACCTCTGGATGTTTATTATTCGTTCTATCTCCCTGGAGTGAGTGCAAAAGACTTGGACAAAACAGTGCACCATCTAGCTCCGCCACAAACCCGTAAGAGGCCAACGCCTTAATCGCGAGATAGCGAGGAGTGTTACTCAGCGGGCTTTCACTCACGCGCTTACTTCCAATTGCGACCAGATTACTCCAGTCTCTCGATTAGTTATGAGTTCGAGGTCGCTTGCGCGGTCCTCTCCCTTACGAAGCGGTGAAACGGTGTGTACCAAATCTATCGCGGACCACGGCATCCTTTGCCCGGCTGGTCACCCAGGATCGGGTAGCCGATGGTCGTTTCAAGAGCAGTCGCCGTAAGGTCCGCAACAACCCCCGCTCTATAGGAAACAGTACTGCTTCCAGACTCCCCCGACTGTTAGTCAGAGTGCGCAATCGGCTCCATCATCAAATCAGCTCGATGATAGCACAATATTGCATTTATTTATTTATTTAATAATTTAATTTAACAACGCATTTACAATAAATATGCATCGCTAAAATTCATGTCAATATTTAATAAGTATTAAAAATTATTAAAATAAAAATAACAATTAAACACGGCCGACATGTGCATTAGCATGTAAGTGCTGCCTCTGCCCAACTAAGTGCCAGGACTTGTTCCAGGGCAGCGAGCTCTCTAGATTTGTATTGACATATATTCGGCAATTTAAATAAAAGAAGAGGAAATAAATATAAATATATATTACCAATATTAATTGTCCCCGAACTTACGTAAGTATGCAAAATTTCATCTTAATACCAGCAAGTGGTTAAAAAATGGTTTGCAAGTTTTGAAACGGATAACTTATAATACATACAAACATGGCAAGTTAAAATAAAACTTGTAAAATAAGTATTTTTGACTGTATGGATCACGCCGTATTTCGCTCAGTACTTTATTTTATTACCGCTTTTGCAATAAAAAATAATATAACCCTATATGTTACGTAGTCACGATTTTACAAAAAAAAAAAATATTGCTTAAGAAAACCCTGCGGGCGGCGCGCCTTTGCCCTGTTTGGCCTTATTCAGATTTTTGTTGCAGTTGCGACTTCGGGTTTTCGCTAAGATCAAAGTTTAGGAAAGCAATCATTTGAAACACTATTGTGGGCACACGTTTCAAACAGCATAACGTTGTATATCAAATTAATTTAAAAAAAATATAGCAATATAAAACGCTATAGTTAATAAAATTAAACATTCTCGATTTAGACAAATAGATACTGATAACTTATCACTACTAGTACAACTTATTAATAGCAAATAATTGAACATAAAATTAAATATTTATTTACCTACCTAATTATAAACCATACCTAACTTAACTAGGTAAGTATACCTAGAAATAAGTAGTCTTAGTAAAACAAGGTTAACATGCATAGAATAAAAAGCATATCTCGCGTAAACAACACAATTGAAAAAAAATGGATATAGAGTAAGTGCTTCACCAAAAAATGGATTTGCTCCTCGAGTCTCGTCGAGACTTCCGAGAGTCTCGTTCGAGATTCGAGACGGGACGATACAGATAGCAGTCTCGATTTTTTTCGAGACGAACTACATTTCTCTAGAGACGAGGCAAGACTCGTTCAAATCTTGTCCTGTCTCGTCTTATTATTTTCACTAGCCTGAGATATATGTCTCTTCAAATTATATACTATAATATGAGAGACTTAGCGAAGGTGTGAGAATATTTTATATACCCGATTAGAATTCCCTACAAATATTTTTAAAAATAAATAGCAGCGGCCACTCCTACGTCTGTTTATATAATTATGTTTTTCAGTCACCTGAAATAGAGCACGTTTCAGGTCGTCCATGAAGGCTCTTAACGGTGGACTGGGAGGACAATTTTACAACCGACCGACTCGATACCTTGTCACCCACCTCCCTAGTAGTTTCATTTAAAAATAATACCACTGAAGGTGTAATAAAACGAGTCGCGGCAACAGGCGGAGATGAATTCGCTGGGGGATACCCATTTGGATGCGTTCCGTAACGGCTTCTCCCGATGAAACTATGGGTAGGGTAGGATAGCTTTATTTAAAACTAGAGTTAGTACTGTACCCCAGTTCATCTGGATACAAAAAGACAGCGGTGTTCTGACATAGTACAGAAAAGTTGTGGATTGATTTAATTACTGTGGGGATGCAATTATATCACATATTCCCATTTTAAACGACAAACCTTTTAGAAATGATTGATACTATCAACTTATTTATTGGTATTGTATATTACTAATACATGACTATATATAAAACGTTTAACTTATAATTAAACATTTTATACATAGTTAACATTTTATACATAAATAACTCTATGTTGAACTTGTATTATTTCTACCCCCGTCAACCGAATAACCATAATAGTTTTGGCCATTTGGCCATAGTCCAGATTCTTAACTGAATATACGGTCCCATCCGACAGAAAGCGTGAAACTTGGCATGTATGTAGCTTTGATGTATATGCTTCAATGTAGAAGTAGGAACACGTTAAGGGATTATTGTCCACCCCCCTTTTTTTGTGTCCCTTATTGTGGTTTTCTTTTTTTATAAAAAAACGTTTGAAGCTACGAGAAAACTGTTATAGGCTAAGATGTTTTTCATTAAACTATTTACACAGCAGTCTTAGGATGTATATTGATAGGACTTATAGTTTTCACGTGGACTTAGAGTTCTCTTTGGCTGTTTATGAGTTAGGATGTGGAATTTCGCCAAAATATCCAAATGATGGAATTTAGTTGCCTGTAAAGGCCGGAACAATTCTTGGAATGCTTTGGTGACGCCAGGGAAGGAGTTTCATATTTTCCAAATCGACTTCTTTACTGAATCCCGATACAGTAATGGAAGGACGGCATGCCGCTGCATCTGTCTGGACCAAGTGTATTGACGATTTGGCGAATAGTAACAAAAGGGGAGGCTTTTGTAATAACGAACGATATCCTAAAATCCTTCAACCTAATTTTTGGAGGTCTGCGTACAGGGAAACTGCAATAACAACCATATATGTATCCACAGTTCTAATTATATTGTTTGTATGACCTTCCTGCAGAGCGTGAAATACACGGAGGAGAAGCCTGGAATCAACTTTTACTTGCTTCGACTTCAGGAAAGACATGTCCACGATACCGTTACTCAAAACTTCTTACCCTTTAGTAACGACAATAGTTTTAACAGGTTGAACCCGCTAGAGTCCGTCTGCTAGGAAGTTTGTTTGTTTGTCAACTTTGTTTTCCGAAGAACGAATATTTTTTTTTTCAGTTTTATGGTAGTTTCTTACCCATTAGTAACGACCATAGTTTTAGCAGGTTGAACCTGCTGGAGTCCGTCTGCTAGGAAGTTTGTTTATTTGTCAACTTTGTTTTCCGAAGAACGAATATTTTTTTTTTCAGTTTTATGGCAGTTTCTTACCCTTTAGTAACGACCATAGTTTTAGCAGGTTGAACCTGCTGGAGTCCGTCTGCTAGGAAGTTTGTTTGTTTGTCAACTTTGTTTTCCGAAGAACGAATATTTTTTTTTTCAGTTTTATGGCAGTTTCTTACCCTTTAGTAACGACCATAGTTTTAGCAGGTTGAACCTGCTGGAGTCCGTCTGCTAGGAAGTTTGTTTGTTTGTCTACTTTGTTTTCCGAAGAACGAATATTTTTTTTTCAGTTTTATGGCTGTTTCTTACCCTTTAGTAACGACCATAGTTTTAGCAGGTTGAACCTGCTGGAGTCCGTCTGCTAGGAAGTTTGTTTATTTGTCAACTTTGTTTTCCGAAGAACGAATAATTTTTTTTTCAGTTTTATGGCAGTTTCTTACCCTTTAGTAACGACCATAGTTTTAGCAGGTTGAACCTGCTGGAGTCCGTCTGCTAGGAAGTTTGTTTGTTTGTAAACTTTGTTTTCCGAAGAACGAATAGTTTTTTTTTCAGTTTTATGGCAGTTTCTTACCCTTTAGTAACGACCATAGTTTTAGCAGGTTGAACCTGCTGGAGTCCGTCTGCTAGGAAGTTTGTTTGTTTGTCAACTTTGTTTTCCGAAGAACGAGTAATTTTTTGCCAGTTTTTGGGCAGCTTTTTGACGAAGCGATGTTTCCCGGTTCTGTCGTATAGAATTTTTAAGACTGTTGTCAGGTTAGGCATCAAAAACGACATTTATTACATTTCCCTATTGTTTTGCAACAAAGTTAATAAAAGTGTCACGGTAACCATCAAATGTAACATTTGTACCCGGCCTTATCATTTGGACGATAGCAGACCACCCAGAAACGATGCAGTGCAATTCAAGGGATCTTCGGTATCTGACTCGTTTACACAAGTCACATTTTCATTTTCTTCATCTTCATTCATGTCTTCGAAACATTTGAGAAGTTCTAATTTTGCCACAGGTCTTAAATTTCCTATCTCCGAGAGAGATGGCGGAAATGGTTGATTTTTCATGTTTGAAAAATCATCCATATCCCCTCCCCTATGACAGGCGATGTGTAGATTGAAATTTCGCAATGGTAAGTTTGGTGGCCTATTTTGACTATGAAGACGTACCGTCAAATATATTGAAATTGTTTCTCTTGATATAGAAACATCCCTTGAAATAATCCGATGCTCCACAAATTTAGAGTATTATGTATAACCAACACTTGCTATCCCATTACAAGATAACTCGCAAGTTCCATTACAAGATAGAGATGAAAAAGAAGAAACGGAGATTATTTTCGAGCAAACATCCGATGAAATCGAGAACAAAGAGGATTGCGATGAAACTGATATTCCCATCGCGAATGATGTGAAAGGAATTTCGGTCTGTAAAGTTTCGGTCGGCACTAAAGACTATGAACTCGCAACACCTGGTCCATCAAGAACAGCAAAGCGAAGGAGAATGAGCAAAATTTTGGAATAGTGAATTGCATGTGGATTAGGCCGCTTACTCTTTCTTAAAGTGGTGTGGAAATGAGTTTCTTTGGTTAAAACGCATGTTAAACAATATTTTGCGGCGCTCGTACGCTAAAACTACTGATTTTACAAATAAAAGGTTTTCAAATAAATTGTAGTAAATTTGTTTTATTTTGCTTAAAAGTTGAATGAGTCGGCGTGAAATGAGTCGGAAAGAAGATATTGTTTAAAAACTGCTTTTAGGCGCCATTTTTTTAATATGGCATCGCGAGCGGCAAAGATAGGAGGTGGCAAAGTTAAAATTCGGAAAAGGCACATCAAAATCTATAAAATTACTAATTTTCAAAACTTTCCAGGTAAAACTATCAAATGACTGTACTATCATGGCAAAGTAGAAAATTCGCGTGATTTTCGAATATGAGATCCTGTGCCAGTATAATCCATTACAGCTTCTTGGGGTGTAAGATTACAGGTAACTGTGCACTGTCACTACCAAATGTGCACTGTCAAAAACTACAGGGAGCTAATAGGTCCAGTGCAGTTGAGCCATTATTACCTAGGTTATTATTATTACGTTAGGGTCGGCCCAACTTACAGGTCAGCACACATCCGGTAGCTTCCACGTAGAAGTGCGAGTCCAGGCAGGACTCTGTGCCTGTGGGCCAGTTCCCCTGTAAATCGCTCTTCGGGCGCTCCTGGTCGGATCGCTCACCGTAAGACGTCAGCCAATGGACTGTGCATTCCGACTAAAAACGGGGCGTCTGGAAACGGCTTTGTTACCTATAGAGCGTGGGTTGTTGTTAACCTTACGGCAACCGCTCTTGAAACGACCAATTCGGCCACCCTATTCCAAGTGGAAGGCAGGCAATACACGCCATGGTGCGCTATAGATTCGATAGATACCAAATCACCCCTGCGTAACGGAGAGTAGGCCAGAGAAATCTGGCCGAATCTGATAGTAAAAGCGCGAGGCTTCGTTGGCTTCTTACGGGCTAATGGCGTAACTAGACAGTGGACTGCTTCATCCCAAAGTCTTCTACGCTCACCTCACGGGAGAGAGAACGATCAATGTCGTTAAAACTACCTGGAGTGACCGGTTTACCCGTTGTGGTTGACATCTCCAAGTGTCGACAACTACAAGCAATGATGGAGAGGCTCGCTATTAAAAAAAAACAGCCTGGCCAATCGCTCTTCGTCAATGCTTCTGCACAATAACTTAGGACCAATTTTCACAGTCAACAGTTGCAAAGTTACGACTGGAGACTCTTCGTCACCCACCGTACTTGCCAGACTCCAACAGATTTGAACTGTTTTCAGATTTTGAATATAATTTTACACTGGCAAAAAGATGCGAATAAAACTTTTTAAAAGTTTTAATTGATTTCTGTCCGCGAGAGTTCATAGCGGAGGCATTAATAGAACGAACTTCCATTTAAATAACAAAAGTACCAAAATAATAGGGGCCAAAATTTGTTAGTAATAAAATTCCTTTAGTTAAACGTGTAATGAATAGAATGTTTAAATATCACATACTGATATTAAAAATATCTGATATTATACATACCATACTAAAAAATAACAGTTATCACATAGTAGCCCGCAGACCGCTAGCAGAATGAAAATATATGTATCATTCTGGATGACGTTTTATTTTCCCTCTATCTACACGTCTACGAAATAGTGCATTTTTGTGTTTCAGCTTGACGTTTTAATGGCTTTGCTGTTATAGGCTTACTGTGTGAAATATTTTTATGGAAACATTATTAAAAATGATGTTTTCTCAAACAAGTTATTCAATCTAAAAAGAGCATTATTATCGACAAAGTGTATGGTTTTGTTAAAATTAGGTAATATCTACAGCTGGAAAAAGCACATTTCCAAAACGTTTTTTACTATTGTGTGTTCATATTTCAATGAAATTTTAATTAAACGCTTAAGTTTATTTGGATTGAATGCCGAGGTACCCCAGGCTGTCTTCCAAAATAATATTTTCCTTTGAGTTTCTATCTTTGTACGCGTAATTCAATAAACAGGCTTTGCTTTCTTCAGTTCGAGGAAAGGATTTCTCAATTTTCGGCATTGAGTCGAAAATGTATTTTAAACAAAATTGAGTCAAGCATAAAACTCGATATTAAGGCTTGGCATAATACATTCAAATTTAAAGTAATAAACTTATTAAAAGCTGCATTGGGTTATTCTGATTACGAACCTTGTAGCTGCAATAAATATTATTTATTATGTGGTTTTGCTTCTAAGGGAAGTTGTGTAAAAAGAATTTGCAAAATCCGACACAAACCTGGGTCCGAAATCCTAACCTGACAATCTTATCACAGGCATTGGTTGGTTATAATTTTCTCTGTCTCAGAAGAGAAATGTCGACCATGTCCTATGTGTTGAATCTAATTCGTGGTGAAACTGATAAGCCTAGCTTACTAGCCAAGGTGGACCTTTTTGTACCAAATAATTATCTTCGTGCTTGATCGCACCATCTTTCCGCGGGGCCGTTCTCGCGCACTAACATTACGAGATGGAACTTGTTGGCGCGTGCTTTGCGGCGCTTAAATGAAATTCACTCTATGGCACCAGATTTTGATATTTTTACCATCAACCCTCACTCGTTTAAATTGCAGGTTATTAATTATTTATTCTTATTTGATAGCTAGTATTATAAGTATCATTCTGTTTGTATAATTACGGGGATATCCTTTTTAATTTTACTTTCAATGCCTTGGTTTTACTGTAATGTTGATTAACGAATAAAGTAATAAATAAATAAATAAGTAAATAAGTAAATAAATAAATTAATTAATTAATACATATAGTTATAAAATAGTCATAATGAAAGCTAATTTATTTCTTGGAGTTTCATAGAAAATAAATATGGATAAAAACCATTACTTTTGAATCTAGTAGTCACTATTGGTGTATATTTTTAAAATATTCATTCAGTGCTTCCCCTTCCTATGTGAGCTAACCATTTTTGGTTAGACGCTTTCCGCGCT
Organism: Micropterix aruncella; assembly: GCA_944548615.1. Taxonomy (NCBI): domain Eukaryota; kingdom Metazoa; phylum Arthropoda; class Insecta; order Lepidoptera; family Micropterigidae; genus Micropterix; species Micropterix aruncella. The sequence continues at coordinate 24,460,071 of OX155950.1, forward strand.
GTGCTAACTGTAATATTTATTCATTATTATCTTAATTGTTTTACGAGATAATGTTGTAACGTTATAATATTTCAAATTTCAATGTGATCATTTTGCAGTTATTCTTTTTACGATCCGTATAGTATTTTAAAAGTTATGCGCAAAACTATCCCGGCCAGAAATTTTACCCCGCCATAGGAGGGGTTAAACTATAAATAAATAAAAATGATGTTGCCAGGTTTAGCTTCCTTGCATGTCAGTTCCGGTAGAAATCTTTGCTTTCTTATCCTGCTTCCGCGACTAAAACTGTAGTTTACAAAGAAGTAGTAATCTTCTTTATATTCTTAGTGAATGATATGTGTCGAAATGCGTCAATACTAATCATTGCTCTTGATATTCGTGCTTAGAAGGCATTGTGCCGTTTATAATAAAATCACCTGCGCATGGTCGCTTAAGGCAGTGTATGATGTAGGATGAGTTTTTAGTTACCTACCCGTATCTTTGAAGAGGGTGAATCAGAGCTGCAAACTTTATGGAGGCTGGTTGTTTTCGCGCTTGCGTTGTTTTGGCGCTTCCGTTTAAAGGCGATCGCTATGGATTGCCCGGCGGGTGGCTACGCCTATGTTAAAACTATCAAAGCAAAATAAGTTTCAACCGAAACCCAGATTGACGATGTTCTTTTATTTTGTCTGTTGTGATTTTGTTTGTCTTGAATGAAGAGAACCGGGCGACTCGTTTTTTTTTAAACTCGGATCAGCCAGTTAGCAGTTGAAACATGTCAAACATGTCCGTATTTTATTTTTTATAATCTTCATTAATTTACTTTTTGTATATTTAGCCCCATTGTTATCAATGTTATAAGTAACTCGGAAAAATTGAACAACGAAATGCAGCTAATGCTCAGTGCCCACCTAACTAGGACTAAAGTGTCCCGTATCTGGACGGGTTAGAGTAACTAATTAAAATAAGTAATACAACTTATGTAACAATAACCCTAATTAACGTGAAAAACTTTATATTTTTATATTTAATGAATGTACAATTAAGATTGAATAATATATATTAATAAATAAAAAACACTATAATACAAATCAAAATACTAAGTTTGTAAGAATAATACAATGTAGCAGGGGCGTAGCTACCGCCGTATCTGCCGTATTAATTATACGGGGCCCCCAACCTAACCTGACCTGACCTGGCGAACTGAGTAGTATATTGGAAATATTACAACCGGAGAAACTCCTGTCTTCTTCAAACGAAGAGATAATAAACGCTTCCGAAAAACTGTCGGCTAAATAGAGTAAAAACATCTCAGTTATTCTTTATGACCAATTAAAGGTTTTAAAAACGTGCTTAAGATCTGAAATTCAAAAAATTTATTCCATTAAGGAACTCATTGAATTATTGTTGATAAAATTAAATAGTCTTGCATACAGTTTTCAGGGGGTAATAACAGCTTGCTCTCAATTCTTGGCGCTTTCAGTTACAACTGCAACTGCTGAAAGAAGTTTTTCAAAATAAAAACTGATAAAAAAATACCTGAGAACTTCGATGGGACATGAACGCCTGTCAGACCTGTCACTATTGTCCATAGGGGCAGAAACATTAAAAAAACCAAAGTCATCATCAGCTATAAATGATTTAATTAATCAGTTTGCCGAGAAAAAGGTAAGGAGAGTGTATATTTAATTTGAATTGTATGTAAAAATTTTGGAAAAAGTGACAGATAATTATGATGAATAAATATTTCCTTTAATTTTATGCAAACATTTTTTTTTTCTTTTGGGAGAAATCTTTACCCTTCCTAAGGCCCCCAGACAAATTTTTATACGGGGCCCTGCCAAGGCACGCTAAGCCACTGCAATGTAGGTAATACAATATGGCTACACATACACGTAAATACGATTTCAATAAATAATAAATACTATATGGTATAAACATATTTATAATTTAATAAAATATATAAATATAATTAAAAAAGCAGTGCTAAAAATGTAAAATAATATAAATAAAAATATGATATAAAATACCATTAATATATGCATATAAATATACAATATTATTTTTGTAATTAACCGTTATACATACGCTTTACAATTTTAACAAAAAAAAAATAGTTTAATTTACCAAAAGAAAAGTATTTTTTGTGTCTTAAAAAGCAGTAATAATAATTTTTAATATGATAAATTGCAATGATATTTTTCAATAAAAACACTAAAATACTAAAATAAATATTAAAACATGTAGTATATTTGTAGTATTTTGTAGTACACTTGTATTTTTCAAATTTTAAAATATAGTCACGCCGTTGTGCAGTCAAGCATTGCGTCTCGAGCGAGCCGGATGGCTCCACTTTGATAAAACGCTTGTTTCCACTTTGATAAAACCATCTGTTGTATCTTTTTTTGTTCCACCGTCCTATTTGATGATATTGTTATTACTGACAGTAAGCTGATCACGTTTAAACAGTAGCGGGCCTCCACCGTTGGTACACTTCTTACCGCACGATTTCACGCTATCGCGCTTCTCACGATTGATACAACAATTTGTTGTATCTTCATGTTTGACCACCCTATTTGATGTTATTGTTGGTACTGACAGTAGACAGATCAGGTTAAAACACTAGCAGGCCTCAACTGTTGGTAAGTACACTTCGTATCATATCAGACGGTTTGGCGCTCATCACGCTATTGTCCATGAATACAAATAGTCGCTCTTTCAGTTGCTTTTTAATAATTTCGTTTTCATTTGGCGCCCGCTCGCTCTAGAGTCCAGAGCGTCGCAAAGACAATATCCATAAAAGTCACCTTCTTTCGCCACCCTCGACCGAACGGCATTCTTGGCAAATCTGCATACCTAGGCGCCGCGTCCTCACTTTAATATTCTATTCAATTGTTATCCCGCAACGGACTATCCGAAAGTACACGGAGAATGAATAGCTACGTTTTTATTGCTGTGTTTCACAAATATCCTTGCTTTTATGAACCCCCGGCACCTAAAAATGACCTTTAGAGCCTTTAGATTACTCTCAAAAGACAATTCTTTTATTAAATGTGTTACATGCTGCCTGTTTTGTTGGGATACTGATAGAGCTGCCTCTATTCCTCTACTGTATCCACCTCTGCTGCTGTATCCTTTTCTAGCGAACGGTGTTGTACAGCTTGGGCCTTATGACCATTGTGTTTCGGATCGGTCTAACTCGCGATTTAATTCCTATTTAAAATCGTTCTTGTGTTGAAGGCCAACCCGCGGGAAAGACTCTCGTGTCTCAGGCCTCTCGGCTGGTGGATCGGTTTCCCTTGGGGGAATTGCTTCCCGGCGTAACTGGACGGCTTCCGCACTGTTCGGCGACGCCAATCGGTTGTGCACTCTGACTAGTTGCTGAAGGAGTCTGGAGGCTATGGAAATATATTGTCTCCTAAGCAGCGGGGGTGGATGTTGACCTGTTGATATGCCATTCTTCAAACGACCTATCGGCCACCCGATTACGAGCGGTATGCAAGCAAAAGAAGTCACCCAGATCCGCGATAAATTCTTATAGAATTACCGCTGAAATACAACAAGTAGAGGCCGCGTAACCGACTTCGGTCTCGTAACCAGTCGGGAGGAAGGCCGTATCTTGATCGTCAATTCCAGAAAGAGATATCCTTCCTGAGGTGACGGATTCACCAGTTGTAGTTGACAAGCCTAGTTGCTGTATCCACCAGAATATTTGTATATTAAATCTAGCCACCTATCACTTTTACAATACCCTGTACAAGATTATTGGGTATTGCATTTCTTCTCGATATATCCTCTGATAATATCTGTCATATCGCAAGCAATGGAAGAAGAATACGTCCGATGATGATTATCCCATAATTATTTCTAACGTATAGAGATAGATCGATATTTCTAGTTCATCTAAGCTTATTGGAGGCTGGTTTCAGAGTTTTCTATTTTGAAGTGATATATTTTATTGTCAATTAGCTTTTTTACATACAACTTCCATTTGTTCAATTTGTAAAAGTACGGCTTTTCAACTAGAAATACGGTCCCATCTGGCAGAAAGCGTGAAACTAGTGTCGTAAGAGGATTTGTTCCTGATTTATAGCTCACCGCACAAACAGCCAAAGAGCATATTATAAACATTCATAAGAATCGGATCAGAAAAATGGGTAGTCACAATTTCTGTTAAGATTCAAAAAAACTTCCAGTGAATGGAAAAAAATACAGAAACGAAAATATTATGACCATGGGTTAAATATACATCGCATATCGTAATCAACTGATTTCATTGACAATATTTTTTATAACAACATAATAACAAAAAAATAAAAAATAGCAAACGTAGCAAACATAGGCAAAATAAAACATTATGTTATTATAACACTATTGTTATATTTATTTCAAACAAGCAATAAAAACACTTATAATAGTTATACCAAGTAATGGTACGTACCTTATGCTACATAAAAGTAAAATCTCCGATGTCTTATATCAAATATATCCAGAATATATTAGCTAAAACTAAAAAGAAAAGAGTTTAAAGTAATAAGATCACTCAGCGTGATTTCCCTTTCAATATTGTTTTGATAAAACGTGTAGGTTTATGACACTGATATTTTTAAGCAATTATTTACCACTTTTTTATATCACTCACGAGACGTAACAGCATATTAGTTCAGTAGCAACTCCCGTTAAGACTGAGGCTATAAAGTTTTATTATCGCAATAATGGACTGCGACATCATAGTGGCTTTAAACCGTGAAAACAGAATAGCTATTCACTACGTGAATACTACTTTACTACGATGACACGAAGCAATGAAAATAGAAAAAAGTGGCTATTTATGGCGAATTACGAAAAAAACCTTTAAGCGTGGTAGTAGACATAATTGGAAAGATACTACAGAAGTTAATCTGATCCTTAGATAGTAATGATCACGAGATGGGAGTTTGTTCAACGAAACTGAAGGAAATTTTGGTTAAAATAGATCTGGTATTCAGCCTCAGTACTAAACAAAACTAAACGAAATAAATAAAAAAGTAAAAAACTTTTTATAAACAAGCTTTACTTCCATCAGGGAGTTCCAGTGGCAATCTCCTGACTCCATCTTCAGATCCTCGTCATCACGTGTAATGCAAAGTACATTAGACGACAAAACAAACGAGCCCAAACTCGACTATCTTAGCATTTTCCATCAAGGAGTTCCAGTGGCAATCTTCCTGCTCCATCTTCAGACCCTCGTCATCATGTGTAATAAGCACTCATGATAACAAAACATACTTGGTTAAATTCGACTGTCCTAGCATTTGCTATCAGGGAGTTCCAGTCCCTACATCCTGGCTCCATCATCAACTAGGGTTGTCGACTACAGCGGGCGAGCCCGTCACCTCAGGATGTTTTAACGATTATTCGTTCTATCGTCCTGGAGTGAGTGCAGAAGACTTGGACAAAACAGTGCACCGTCTAGCTCCGCCACAAGCCCGGAAGAGGCCAACGCCTTAATCGCGAGATAGCCAGGAGTGTTACTCAGCGGGCTTACACTCACGCCCTTACTTCCAATTGCGACCAGATTACTCCAGTCTCTCGATTGGTTATGAGTTCGAGGTCGCTTGCGCGGTCCTCTCCCTTACGAAGCGGTGAAACGGTGTGTACCAAATCTATCGCGGACCACGGCATCCTATGCCCGGCTGGTCACCCAGGATCGGGTAGCCGATGGTCGTTTAAAGAGCAGTCGCCGTAAGGTCCGCAACAACCCCCGCTCTATAGGAAACAGTACTGCTTCCAGACTCCCCCGACTGTTAGTCAGAGTGCGCAATCGGCTCCATCATCAAATCAGCTCGATGATAGCACAATATTGCATTTATTTATTTATTTAATAATTTAATTTAACAACGCATTTACAATAAATATGCATCGCTAAAATTCATGTCAATATTTAATAAGTATTAAAAATTATTAAAATAAAAATAACAATTAAACACGGCCGACATGTGCATTAGCATGTAAGTGCTGCCTCTGCCCAACTAAGTGCCAGGACTTGTTCCAGGGCAGCGAGCTCTCTAGATTTGTATTGACATATATTCGGCAATTTAAATAAAAGAAGAGGAAATAAATATAAATATATATTACCAATATTAATTGTCCCCGAACTTACGTAAGTATGCAAAATTTCATCTTAATACCAGCAAGTGGTTAAAAAATGGTTTGCAAGTTTTGAAACGGATAACTTATAATACATACAAACATGGCAAGTTAAAATAAAACTTTTAAAATAAGTATTTTTGACTGTATGGATCACGCCGTATTTCGCTCAGTACTTTATTTTATTACCGCTTTTGCAATAAAAAATAATATAACCCTATATGTTACGTAGTCACGATTTTACAAAAAAAAAAAATATTGCTTAAGAAAACCCTGCGGGCGGCGCGCCTTTGCCCTGTTTGGCCTTATTCAGATTTTTGTTGCAGTTGCGACTTCGGGTTTTCGCTAAGATCAAAGTTTAGGAAAGCAATCATTTGAAACACTATTGTGGGCACACGTTTCAAACAGCATAACGTTGTATATCAAATTAATTTAAAAAAAATATAGCATTATAAAACGCTATAGTTAATAAAATTAAACATTCTCGATTTAGACAAATAGATACTGATAACTTATCACTACTAGTACAACTTATTAATAGCAAATAATTGAACATAAAATTAAATATTTATTTACCTACCTAATTATAAACCATACCTAACTTAACTAGGTAAGTATACCTAGAAATAAGTAGTCTTAGTAAAACAAGGTTAACATGCATAGAATAAAAAGCATATCTCGCGTAAACAACACAATTGAAAAAAAATGGATATAGAGTAAGTGCTTCACCAAAAAATGGATTTGCTCCTCGAGTCTCGTCGAGACTTCCGAGAGTCTCGTTCGAGATTCGAGACGGGACGATACAGATAGCAGTCTCGATTTTTTTCGAGACGAACTACATTTCTCTAGAGACGAGGCAAGACTCGTTCAAATCTTGTCCTGTCTCGTCTTATTATTTTCACTAGCCTGAGATATATGTCTCTTCAAATTATATACTATAATATGAGAGACTTAGCGAAGGTGTGAGAATATTTTATATACCCGATTAGAATTCCCTACAAATATTTTTAAAAATAAATAGCAGCGGCCACTCCTACGTCTGTTTATATATTTATGTTTTTCAGTCACCTGAAATAGAGCACGTTTCAGGTCGTCCATGAAGGCTCTTAACGGTGGACGGGGAGGACAATTTTACAACCGACCGACTCGATACCTTGTCACCCCCCTCCCTAGTAGTTTCATTTAAAAATAATACCACTGAAGGTGTAATAGGTAAAACGAGTCGCGGCAACAGGCGGAGATGAATTCGCTGGGGGATACCCATTTGGATGCGTTCCGTAACGGCTTCTCCCGATGAAACTATGGGTAGGGTAGGATAGCTTTATTTAAAACTAGAGTTAGTACTGTACCCCAGTTCATCTGGATACAAAAAGACAGCGGTGTTCTGACATAGTACAGAAAAGTTGTGGATTGATTTAATTACTGTAGGGATGCAATTATATCACATATTCCCATTTTAAACGACAAACCTTTTAGAAATTATTGATACTATCAACTTATTTATTGGTATTGTATATTACTAATACATGACTATATATAAAACGTTTAACTTATAATTAAACATTTTATACATAGTTAACATTTTATACATAAATAACTCTATGTTGAACTTGTATTATTTCTACCCCCGTCAACCGAATAACCATAATAGTTTTGGCCATTTGGCCATAGTCCAGATTCTTAACTGAATATACGGTCCCATCCGACAGAAAGCGTGAAACTTGGCATGTATGTAGCTTTGATGTATATGCTTCAATGTAGAAGTAGGAACACGTTAAGGGATTATTGTCCACCCCCCTTTTTTTGTGTCCCTTATTGTGGTTTTCTTTTTTTATAAAAAAACGTTTGAAGCTACGAGAAAACTGTTATAGGCTAAGATGTTTTTCATTAAACTATTTACACAGCAGTCTTAGGATGTATATTGATAGGACTTATAGTTTTCACGTGGACTTAGAGTTCTCTTTGGCTGTTTATGAGTTAGGATGTGGAATTTCGCCAAAATATCCAAATGATGGAATTTAGTTGCCTGTAAAGGCCGGAACAATTCTTGGAATGCTTTGGTGACGCCAGGGAAGGAGTTTCATATTTTCCAAATCGACTTCTTTACTGAATCCCGATACAGTAATGGAAGGACGGCATGCCGCTGCATCTGTCTGGACCAAGTGTATTGACGATTTGGCGAATAGTAACAAAAGGGGAGGCTTTTGTAATAACGAACGATATCCTAAAATCCTTCAACCTAATTTTTGGAGGTCTGCGTACAGGGAAACTGCAATAACAACCATATATGTATCCACAGTTCTAATTATATTGTTTGTATGACCTTCCTGCAGAGCGTGAAATACACGGAGGAGAAGCCTGGAATCAACTTTTACTTGCTTCGACTTCAGGAAAGACATGTCCACGATACCGTTACTCAAAACTTCTTACCCTTTAGTAACGACAATAGTTTTAACAGGTTGAACCCGCTAGAGTCCGTCTGCTAGGAAGTTTGTTTGTTTGTCAACTTTGTTTTCCGAAGAACGAATATTTTTTTTTTCAGTTTTATGGTAGTTTCTTACCCATTAGTAACGACCATAGTTTTAGCAGGTTGAACCTGCTGGAGTCCGTCTGCTAGGAAGTTTGTTTATTTGTCAACTTTGTTTTCCGAAGAACGAATATTTTTTTTTTCAGTTTTATGGCAGTTTCTTACCCTTTAGTAACGACCATAGTTTTAGCAGGTTGAACCTGCTGGAGTCCGTCTGCTAGGAAGTTTGTTTGTTTGTCAACTTTGTTTTCCGAGGAACGAATATTTTTTTTTCAGTTTTATGGCAGTTTCTTACCCTTTAGTAACGACCATAGTTTTAGCAGGTTGAACCTGCTGGAGTCCGTCTGCTAGGAAGTTTGTTTGTTTGTCTACTTTGTTTTCCGAAGAACGAATATTTTTTTTTCAGTTTTATGGCAGTTTCTTACCCTTTAGTAACGACCATAGTTTTAGCAGGTTGAACCTGCTGGAGTCCGTCTGCTAGGAAGTTTGTTTATTTGTCAACTTTGTTTTCCGAAGAACGAATAATTTTTTTTTCAGTTTTATGGCAGTTTCTTACCCTTTAGTAACGACCATAGTTTTAGCAGGTTGAACCTGCTGGAGTCCGTCTGCTAGGAAGTTGGTTTGTTTGTAAACTTTGTTTTCCGAAGACGAATAGTTTTTTTTTCAGTTTTATGGCAGTTTCTTACCCTTTAGTAACGACCATAGTTTTAGCAGGTTGAACCTGCTGGAGTCCGTCTGCTAGGAAGTTTGTTTGTTTGTCAACTTTGTTTTCCGAAGAACGAGTAATTTTTTGCCAGTTTTTGGGCAGCTTTTTGACGAAGCGATGTTTCCCGGTTCTGTCGTATAGAATTTTTAAGACTGTTGTCAGGTTAGGCATCAAAAACGACATTTATTACATTTCCCTTTTGTTTTGCAACAAAGTTAATAAAAGTGTCACGGTAACCATCAAATGTAACATTTGTACCCGGCCTTATCATTTGGACGATAGCAGACCACCCAGAAACGATGCAGTGCAATTCAGTGGATCTTCGGTATCTGACTCGTTTACACAAGTCACATTTTCATTTTCTTCGTCTTCATTCATGTCTTCGAAACATTTGAGAAGTTCTAATTTTGCCACAGGTCTTAAATTTCCTATCTCCGAGAGAGATGGCGGAAATGGTTGATTTTTCATGTTTGAAAAATCATCCATATCCCCTCCCCTATGACAGGCGATGTGTAGATTGAAATTTCGCAATGGTAAGTTTGGTGGCCTATTTTGACTTTGAAGACGTACCGTCAAATATATTGAAATTGTTTCTCTTGATATAGAAACATCCCTTGAAATAATCCGATGCTCCACAAATTTAGAGTATTATGTATAACCAACACTTGCTAATGATAAGTTTTCAGCCACTTCTCCAGCAATAATTTGAATATCTATGGATTATAATTAATCATCCAACTGTTGGTTATCCATCTCCAAAAGTGTAGATACAAGACACTTTAAAACTTTACCACTGAAATCTTTTTTGATTGCTCTCTGATTCTTCGCGGTGGTCTTTTTTGTCGTTTTCTTTATTTTCATGATAATTTTCGTATAATGCTTCTTATTCTCGTAATATGTAAGCTATTTCAGGCCCAGCAATCATCCAGCGCCTCATCTCGACATCTTGTTCACGGACTTCACCCCCCGCCAAACAAACCCAACAGGCAATTTCTTGTCATGCTAAATGCGATGAGCTGTAAATCGGGAACCAATACTCTTATGACAATGTAGTAGGTCTCATATGGTAACTAATTAAATTAAGCGTTATTACGCGTTGAGGCCATTTTATCACAGCTTGTATTAGTTTCGTATAAATCAAGGACAAAAAAAACATTTTTTTCTTTTTCGTGAAATGAATTTGAGTATATTTTGTAAAATATGAGTCCTATCAATAAATGTCCAAGGACTCTTTTGTGGAAAATTTATTCGCAAACATTTTGGCCTTCAACATTTTTCTCATATCTATAGCCATTTTTAATAAAATTAAAAAACCACGAGGGGTACAGAAAAGAAGGGAGGGGGGGTTCAATACTTTCTCAAAGTGTTCCTACTTCTGCATTAAAGCATATATATGAAAGCTACATGCATGCCAAGTTTCATACTTTCTGCCGGATAGGACCATAACTTCTATTTTTTGAGCTGAGAAGCCATACTACCAGTAGATATTGCTACTAATCAATAGACCAATATATCTGTGTACTTTGGTGTACAATAAAGTTTTCAACAACAACAACAACTCTGAAATATTGTGGAAATATTATAATATCTTCCGAAAGGTCGAACATAAAATATTTTGAAGATAAACGTGTTGTTTCCATAAGAGCATATTCCTAACTGAACATGTTTGTACGAGTATATCCTTATTTTATTTGTCTTCATTGTAATCATTAAAATCCACACTATCACCTCCAACATGCCGGTGTAAAACCAAAATAGCAAGTTAATTTTGAAAAACCCTTTTTTCTTAAGGGCAAATGTCGCAATATAGCATAAAATAGATTAATAAGTATTAGGTACAGAAACGGCTAAATGTTGGGCGGTCGTCGTCGGCTAGTGCTTGCCGCCCATAAGCCAGCGCCATCTGTTCACAATAATTCACAAATTAATTGCAGTGGCCCGACGTGATTGTGACGGCGACCATGTCAAACCACTCAGACCGAATGACGCTAGTAATTCTGGCGATTCAAAATCGCCTACCCTCAGTGCCCCGCGCAATTATTATAATCCATGCATTGGAAGCAGTGAAGTGCCTATAATTCGAGGCTGACCGCATTCTTATACATTATTCTATAGTTAAAAGCATTGGAAATATAAATAAACTTCCATATGGTAAATGGAGTTGATTGCATTGCTTCTTTTACTCATCTACTCGTACTTCTAGCACTTGCGATTAAGCTTATTTGGCCACAACAATACACAACAATACACAACAATACAAATGCATGTACGTGTGTGTTTTGTATACACAAAGGCTCCTTGACTGGAGAATAGTAAAATAAGAACAGTATAACATCTCCATAGTACGCACCGATTTCGTACTCATACAAGCGCCCATTGTCCGTACGCTACCACTTAAATCGATTCTCGGACGCCTCGGTGCTAACCAGTCAGGGCTGTCGCGCGACAGCTAAGTATACAAAAGTGCAATGTTTTCTGTACAGGCTGTAATGCAAACCTATCAGAAATTACAATTACGAGTATTTACATTTACGTTACGAAATTACATTTACGTGGTAACGTTTATTATTCATTTGCGTAGGTAAGTAAGTGCATAGGTATGTAAGTGCGTGGGTAGGTAGGTAGATGCGTTTTTGTTAAGTACCTACTTTAACTTACTAAAATGTAGGTATTTTGAACACATGCAACAAGTGATGAATGCTGTCACACAAAGTCAGCACTAACTCATATATTCTGTTACAGTACAATTTTGGGAACCGACTCTTGATCTATAAACCAAAAATACATATACGTACATAATAATTATAAAGAATTGCATTTCTGCTTTAATGGGATCACAACTTATTAATTGTGTATTTGTTGTGGCAACCCTGGTGGTTCGGCGAAGCGTATGTACTTATTTCGAAAACGGGCTCAAGATGTCCTACTGATGTTATTTACTATGACTGGGGTATGTATTCTACCTAGCACGCGATGAAAAGGGTATGGACCTACCTATATAGATTGCTCGTTCCCATTGGATAGTAAAGTGGAAAATGGAGAATCAGGCTGTGTTTATTTTTAGAATCCACTGAACATGTATATAATTTATTGCGGGTTGGGTTGTTGATTTTGTGCTTTTTATTTGTTTTGTTTCGAAGAGATTTATTGACCGAATTTTGCTACATTTAGTGCTTCTGTATTTCATCAGCCATTAATGATAGGTTCCTGGCGAGTATTTACTTTGGTTATTTATTAAAGGAGGACAATCTGTAAATATATTGGGCTCGATTGCGTCTCCTTTGAACTAAAATCAAAAATTAGTTCATGCAATGAACGTTTGTCTTTTTCCCGCATCAAAACTACCCACCGAAGAGAAAACAGCTAAATTAAACACCGCACGAAATGTGTCCAAAATTTATTCGGGCATCTATAACTTCGACAGGTAGTTTTGGTGTAGGGAAATCGAGTTTATTTTATCTTCCGTTCTAACTTATTGCTCTGCCTCGTTCGGTTGAACTAAGTTCCTATTTTAGTTCACGAAGAAGCGCAATCGGGCCCAATGTCAGTTTACGAATGAGCTTCAGCACCGATAGGTACATAACTATCAAAATTAAAACACATTTACCTATATACACAATCCTACCATTTTTATAAATAGGTATTAATTTTTCTGAAGATTTGGTTTTTATACCCGATTTAAATAGAAAATGCATGCTAATTTAAATTAAACTCCTCTAAATATCAAAAAATATTATTTTTTTGACACCTCTAATGTGTATTATTTTAGATAAAATAATTACAAAGTGTGTAAATGGTAGAAATATTGTAAAGTTGCATTTAATAAAATAATAAATATTATTAAATGTAATTTACAAAATTAAAAGATGATTCAAAAAAAGATTAGGTACAGTTATTATAGATCAAATGCAGTTTTATTTTTTATTTTATTATTGTTAAGGAAACATACAGCTGTTACAATAAATTTGGTACAAAATTATTAAGTTAAAAAAATAAAGCTAATTACATGTTTCCACACATTCATAATTTAAACACAACAATATCATTTTTTAACAGAATAAACACACATAGGGAGAGATGGGAACTGGAAGGAAAGGAGTTATAATAAGTAAATAAAATTTTATGTAAATACACGTTCCATAATATAGTCATACATATTATTTAAAGATATTCTTGAATAAATATTATTTATAATATATTATATATTGCGATTACAGTGATAAATCAACACCGTCATAAATAATTACTTTCTTAAGAGCGAATGATGACGCATTGAATACGCCAATATCGCCGACCTGTGTAATACAAATTTTTCATACCCTATACATGAAACAGTTTTGTGCATAATTAGTACTAACCTGCGGAAGGTGGAATAACTCCGTTTGGCAAATGAGTCGCGATGGTACACGGAAAGATACCATTCCAAGAAGATCAGAACAATCAATGTAACCAATAATTTATGGAAAAACCCCAAGTCTGCGCATTTTTTTCTTGATTGTAAGGATTGAAGCCCATGAAAGGGAGCTGCTTCGTTGTAATTGGGAAAGGACAAGAAGGAGCGATAATTCAAATGTTTCAGAAACACATTTTGAATACGTTCGAATCTCTTTACGTGAGCATTATAGCTAGGAGACCATATTTGAGAAGCATATTCGAGGTGACTGCGGACGAAAGCGTAGTACAAGACCAAGAGAGAATATTTAATTGCGAAATGTTTTGAAGTTCGAACTACGAATCCTAACATACTATATGCATTTTTCGTGATGTTATCTATGTGGGAGTTATATAATAACTTAATTTATTTTTTCTTGGTTATCGAGAAACCATTGACAGTATAAATAAATGGTAGAATATTGTTTTTCCGCGTAAAACTAACGGTAGGACATTTCGCAGCATTCAGGAATAAGCGATTCGAGGCGCAATAAAGAGATAGCCTATCTAGATCATCCTGGACCAATTGACATTCGTCAAGGGAATTAACAGGTGCGTACATTTTCATATCGTCAGCAAAAAATAAAAAGTTACAAAATTTAAAACAGGTATTTATGTCATTGATATAAAATATAAAAGGAGGGGTCCTAAAAGGCTACCCTGTGGTACACCCGAGGATATACTTGTCCAGTCGGACTTAAATCCTCCAATAACCACACGCTGGCAACGATTTTGTATGTACGATGCAAACCAATGTAGTAAATCACAGTGAATTCCAGCGGCACTTAGTTTTAAGATAAGATTAGTATGGTCCACCTTGTCAAAAGCTTTGCTGAAGTCAGTGTCAATAGCATCCACTTGATTGCGTTTACTCATTTGTAGCGACAGGAAACTCGTAAACAAAGTAAGATTAGATACCGTAGACCTGCCAGATCTAAATCAATGCTGTTGGGGTAGAATACAATGAGTAGTTGCCGCGTATAATTGATCGTAAACTATTTTTCACATAGCTTACTTATGATGGGGAGTTTGGAAATGAAACACAGTTGAAACATTCTGTGTTTCATGTTGGTACTTTAAAATGGTGAATTGTTGCCGCATTATGGTGGAACAGATGAATACAATGGACAATGGTAATAAGACGGTCCCGTCCCAATAGAATAGGTAGTCGCCTAGACCTTTGTAGCTGTGTTTGAAAACAATTAGATATGATGTTTTATTTTTAGTGCTGTGTAACTTACAGCATTCGTTCGCTGTGGCTTACGGCGTTTGCACATCACTGTCTAAGTGCATTGTGCTATTTACTGTACAGTGGATAAAATAAAATATCACTTAATGTTTATTAATTTATTTGTAACATTTATTAAGCTCAGTGTAAGGTTTAAGCCTGACGCAGTGTAAAGCGATATTTTATTCTTAGGCGAATTGTCGTCAGACCTATTCTCATTTCTTCTTCGATGGATAGAAATCGTTTATATGAATCGTTATGACACTTTTCATATTTGTCTAAGCTAAAAATCCCTGTTCGCACAGATACGAGGTTAAAAATGGTAAAAGATTTATCAACGCTTTTTTACTCAACTCTGGGTATTCCAAATGACCAACTCCTTGTATTTTAATTGCAAAGTGGGCTCATTTTTTATAGCGTAAAACTTTTAATATTCTGCCAAAGTGAAACCAACCTAACTGCTGAGAGAAATATTGAAGAGGTCTTTTACTCAGACGAAATCTTTGGCGTCAATATTAGGAAAATATTTGACTACCTTTTCATTCTCACCAATCACGTGTCATAGAAATGGTTGCAGTGTCAAATTTCTCAAATCAGAGGTCGAAAACATGGACAGGGTGCCCTGATGAATATGGCGTGTCTACAAGGTACCTTTTTCAGTGAAACCTCTCATATTTCGACCTTTAAAAATCTGCGGCAAAACGGCATACTGGTTGAAGACCACTGATAATAATAGCGTTAACAAACACCCATCTAAACGTCCATTGCAGGTTTTTAAACTTCCATATTTTTTTCTACTTGTAATAAGTAAATATATTAAAAGGGGATATAAAACACGACTGCCGTTGCAAAAAGTGAACTACTGTATTCATAATTATTTTTGTTACGGTATTTTATGAAATATTAATGGTACATATAGATACATACCTACATATTTTCGGAATGTACTCAATCAGACTTTTCATTTCACACTAATCACAATACATTTATGTTAATTTATTGACATTTGGTGATGTAATTATTTAGCCAACTATTTACTTGATATTTGGACAGTTAAGGCGCCCTATAATACTCGAGGTGACATAATGATTCTAACAATACCACGCACTTCTAAATCGGTTTGAGCATTTAGAAGTTATGGTGAAAAAAAAACAAAACATACAAAGCTGAACTCTGAAAGAATTACAATCCAAATTTGATGGGCAGTCGTGTAAAAGGCGAATATTCTGTATATAAAATATGTATCTGTGTGGGTATTGACTGTAGCCAATTGTGGCCAACTTAACCCGGCCGATCTGTACTTGCGCTTCACAAAAATAGTAACGAGCACAGGCGACGTTCTCTTCTATAGTGTCTACCTTTAAATAACATCACGTACATAAATGCGTAACCCTTCATTCTATATGCAGATTGAAAATACTAAAAAATCTTTCCGTGAAAGTCCATGAATGCTAACAGGTAATGAAGAATAACGTAGCTCTACCCCTTTTTTACGATGGCAGGGCAGCGACAATAAACCCGAACGCCGAACCCCTTTAAACATACAATGAAGAATTACGAACGTGACTTTTTTAGTAATTTAACGAAAATAGCGGAATGTATCCGTTACTTTTAGATTTCAGCGCTCTGTTGGCGAATTCATCTAATAGCGCGCGGTTTGCGTCTTTGCATTTAATTTCAGACGGGGTATTTTCACGCTTCATAAATAGATGGCTCTGCTGACTTGATTGAAATAATTCAAAATGCTTACCATATATTCATGTAGGTCCAGTAAAATTTAATTTAGTTATGTCAATGTCTGTGTACATTTTTTTTCAAATTACAGTTATTGAAAATCAAAAAGGCACCCTCTCCAACACACCCAATATTCCGTCGCATTACTCTTCTGTTTACATGTACTTTTTTACAGTCCATTCTGCTTGTTTAAGAAATCAGCTCTCACACTGTCAGGCGTGCACTTTTGTTGCTCACTTTCAAGAAGTTGTTCAAGAAACATTTGCTTTCAAACAGCCACTAACCTAGTCCTCCACCACCACCCCCCCCCCCCCCACCTCCCATCTTATCCTCTTATTTATCCTTCCCCGGACAAATATAGTAAAAATGGTATATTGTAACCCTCATAACGTGTTTACATATATTTGTATTAGTTTATTTAAATTTAACTTTATTATTTTTATGTGTACTTTTTTAGAGCTGTCAACTACAACGGACGAACCCAGGAAGTTTTAACGATATTGTTCGTTCTGTCTCCCGTAAGGTAAGCGCAGAAGACTTGGGACGAAAACAATCCGCCATCTAGCTACGCCACCTGCCCGTCAGATGCCAACGTCTTATGGCAATGCACCGGGAAAGGTGAACAGTGGGCAGCCTCGCCCCCTGACTACCAGTTTGGGAGGATATCTCCGTCTGGAAATAACCTTCAGGATACCTCCTACCTCCCGACTGCTTAGAGGATCGAGGTCGCTCGCGCGTTCGGATCGAGGACCTTATGAAGCGGTGATTCAGTGTCAACCGAATGTATCGCGGACCACGGCATCATTTGCCCGGCTTATTCACCCGGGATCGGGTAGCCGAATAGTCGTTTCAAGAGCAGTTGCCATAAGGTTAACAACCATCCCAGCTCTATAGGGAACATTACTGTTCCCGGACTCCCCCGGCTGTTAGTCGGAGTGCACAATCGATTGGCTGACTATAAAATGTATTTTTTAGCATAATAATTCCCTTCTTCTTTCTAGATATAATGGAATGAAGAAGACCATACTTTTAAATATATTAAAAATAATATTATAGTACTCATCTGCTGCTACTTCCAAAATCAAATATTTTTAGCATTCGATGTGTCCAATTTTAATATTAGCCATCGAAAAATTCATTATCGCAGTTCATTTATCGTTAATTTCGCCACATTGAGTACGGGCGCGCATAATCCCCGCCGCATCCGCGAATGAATTTGCATAGCATACTCATATTTATATGAACAATAAATTACTGGCAAAACTCAACAATATTTCTGATCGACGGCGCTGCATTTGAAATGCTGGATTACCACCGCATTCTGCATGCAACTGATACTGGGGAGCGCTCGAAAATTCCAATTTTGTAAATTTCCCTAATAATTGCAGTGCCTCGCGCGCCGCACCATTCGCATAGATATTTACTAGAGTGCATGCCCTTTTACATCATGCGGAGTAAGTATGGTGTTACACATCTAAATATACCACAATCCTGTACTATTTAACTGACCTGTTAAATACAAATTCGTTTAATATTACAGGTTGAATTTTAATTTTGTGGCATGCTTGACGTGGGTAGACCAGTACGAGCATAAAAGCATATTTTGATAGTTTTTTTAGGAAAAACTAAAAAATATATAATTTTTACATTTTTTTTGTGGACATTTGATAGCTTTTATTTTCTAAAAATAATATAAAAGCCCTGAGCACGATGCATTATCTAACGCAGAGGTACCCAAACTTCCTTGACTCGTAGACACCTTGCTGTTTTCCGTAGACCCGTGCCTGAATTTTCCTGAACTTACTAACATTAAAAGTTTCTTGACAGCTGGAACAGTACTGATCGCCTACATAGAGTTTTTGGTAATGTGGACACTTGTAAAAAATAAAAAATATGTACATTTTTTATTTGTTTATTCCTAGGCCTACGACCTTAAAGTACGTATCATTTGGGAAAGCCGCACATAAGTGCACATGTAGCACTATCTCGCTTGCTCATTCATGTGACGCGTTTATTCTACTCACTCGCACGGATACCCGAATTGAAGCGCAATTTTTTCACATATCTCATTCGCACCCCTTCAATCGACTAGTGATGCAATTTGAGTTGAGTATTGATTTCATCACGTGATACTAGTGACGCGCGCGTTTGTTTATTGCTATTATTATAATTTTAAAATACTATGTTGTATAAAAAATCTGTTTAAGAAGTGATACGACATTAACGGATCGCCTGAATGCTTATGGTGACCTGCCTAGATGGAGTCCACTAACGTGGACCCCCATTTATATCTCGTGCACCCCGATTTTTGTTTCTCGCTGACATGGACCCCTGCGAATCGAAATCGACCCCTGGGGGTCCATATAGACCACTTTGGGAATCACTGATCTAACGGTACGTAAAATATTGGTAATATTGTTTATTAGCAGTATATTACCTACCGCTAGATGGTGCAAAGGGCTCAACTCTTAAAATAATATTTTTTAAACAAATTTTCAAAAAAAAAATGAACCTAAAGTGGATTATAAAAATTGAGCCATTAAATGAGAACACGATTAAGACCAGATACAGATTGAATTCTCTATGTTTCTCTGTCTGTCTCTCTGCCTGTCTATGATAGCTAATAAACGCATAATCCGATTGAGCTGATATTAAATATGCTGGCATCATTTGGTCATGGCAAGAGTTTGATATCAATCTCGAAATTGTAACAAAAACTGCTTATTTTGTTGTCTTGTTTTTCGCACCTTTGTGCAGATTATGTTCGCTGCACCCGTTTTTCCATGTTTTCCCCGTGTTTAGTCATGTTTCCTGTTGGTTTTCGCTGTTTTCATGACTTTCTCCCATATTATGACAATTAAATGAACCTTTTACGAAATTTCGTAAACATCAAATTTTTGACAGATAGAGCTGTGCAGTCGTAATTTTTATCGCTCTAGGCGATTCTGGCGATTAATCGCGGTTGTGCTGGTCTAGCCCTACCTGTTATGGCTGACTTCCGCCGTCCTGCAATCATTCTATTTCGCTTCAACATGGCTAAGAGACAGACAGAGAGATTGGGCTGTGAGAATTGGCGACCGCCGTAAGGAGTAAATCGGAGAGTGACCGCCTGGCGGTAAAAAAATTTGTTATGTGAAGTGTGTGTGTGATTTATCTGGTAAGCATTTAATCTCTTTTTGGGTAGCTTTTCAAGTAGGATCCTCGCGATTTTAACGGATTTTTTTTTATTGATCGCAGCTTGCGGCATCTATGACCTTCTGACACATGCGTATTTTAATTGCTGCTAATTAAGTAACGAAATCGTCACTAAATGTGACGAGACTTGCCTCCACGTCAGGAAATTTGCCTTCATATCCGGAATTAACCTCTTTATTTGACTGAACACATGTGACGTGCCGATAAGCGGAATTTGAAGAAAAGGGTGCCTGTGGGCGAATAAACACGGATACTTTGCATAACCTTGTGTTTCTTTTTGTGCTGTAGTCTTTTGTGTCTGAGGAAAGGGGTTTTCTGTTGGCCAAATTCAGTGCCGATCAATATAACCCACTCTCTGAGATCGATTTTTTTTTAGGTTAACTTTCTTTCGGGTATCTTTCAAAATTTCTTTCGGGTATCTTTTTTTAATATAATTAGTTTCCTTCTTTTTCTTTAAAAGGAGGTGGCGTCCTTTTTTTTGCTTTCATTCTTTTGGGTTTTGGGAGTTTCTACCTTGTTTCTTCCAAACACGGAAATTAGTTTTTTGAGGTTATAAAATTAGCGCTCCAACGTTAGGCCTGTAAATTGGATTTTGGCTTCCAGAATATTCTTTTCCTCAGCCATTGAAGCACGATTTTTTAAGCACTTTGTTTTAAAATTGTATAAAAAAAAATTAGAAGCATTTTTTTTTGTTTTTATATAATTTTCATTCATAGCGATTACCGTGAAAGAGGTTTATAAGCACCGTCTTTTTGTTTTTTGTATTGAACATCATCTTTTGTCATTATATAGCAGCATTCTTTTTGTAATTTAAAGCGGTTACCGCAAAGAAGTATTTTGTACTTGCCGTTTTTTTTATGGTTACTATATTTTTTTTGTCTGAATCTTAGATTTAAAGGCAATTGTTTAGCAGCAGATTTTGTTATTTTAAGGCGGTTTCCGCGAAAAAGTTTTACGCTTGCCGTTTAAGTTTGTTAATATCATACTAATTATTTTTTGTTAATTTTCAGATGTGAAGGCAACATATCTTGGTGGAGGTAAGCAGCAAATTGTGATCAGAAGTGCCGCAAGCAGTAAAAAAA
Source organism: Micropterix aruncella (assembly GCA_944548615.1). NCBI lineage: Eukaryota > Metazoa > Arthropoda > Insecta > Lepidoptera > Micropterigidae > Micropterix > Micropterix aruncella. The sequence continues at coordinate 24,481,082 of OX155950.1, forward strand.
AAGTCAGTTTATTCCATTTTATTTTTTTATTATTTTTTATTTATTTTGGTTTTAATTTTTTTGGTGGGATTTAAATTATATATATAGTCATGATGGCGTCTCCAGCGATAGTGTATTATGCTGCGTCACATTTAGTAAAGGCAGAACTCGATTATGAGTTCACGATTCGTGAGGTCACTCCAACCAATGTTGAAGCGATGAGAAAACAATTTAATTCACTCTTAAGGGAATTTCCCGCAGAATCAATTACCTCAACGGATTTAGATCCGGATTCAGAATTTCAAGAATGTTCGATTAGACTTTCATGTCTCCAAGAACTTATAGAGGAATTTATGAATAGCAAACAGAAACTTTTATATAAACGAATTAGCACTAAAACTGCACATATCTTTCATAGAATTTCACGCATAAATCCTGCTAATTCAGACTCCAAGAAATTATTAGATAATTTAAAGGAGGAAGTTTTGGAAATTGTCGTTTTGTTAGAAAAATATTTAGATATTGTTCGTTCGCCTAGCCCGTTACCAAATCCTGTAGTTCTTCCGATACCTTCTACTTCATTGCACGAGGGTGAGAAGCTTAGTCCTGAGGTGGTTCCTTTGGGCAGGAATTCTGAAGTGACGTCAGCTCCGTATATACAGCATGTTGATACGAAACCAGTTCCTTTGGACAATAACTTTGTCATTTCTGATGAACGCATTCTTAAACCTTTAAATCTTGGTTTCACATTTGACGGCGATTCCTGTGTGGTCGAGTTCTTAGAACGATTGGATGAGATTAGGTTTTCGCGTAATATCTCGGATGCCAGGATGCTGAAATCGGCTTGTGAACTATTCCAGAAACAAGCGCTTAGTTGGTACCGTGCTAGAGCTTCGAGCATTTCCAGTTGGAAGCAGTTAGTTGCTGCACTCCGCTCCGATTTTGGCAGTTTAAATTACGATGCTGAAGTTTTGTCATTTGTACGGGGACGTAAACAAAAGTCGGATGAGAGGATGCATATTTTTGTTTCCGTCATGTTGGGCTATTTCAACAGGTTGTCAAGGCCATTGTCTGGTGAGGAACAATTAGGAATTATCCTTTCAAATATCTCAATTTCTTACCAACGACATTTCATGCTAGTTGATATAAATTCAATCGACGAACTTCTGCGTTTAGGAAAAAAAGTTGAAAATGCACAACAGCGTATCAACGCATCTAATGCAGCCACTCCTGCCCAAGCGAAGGTCAAGCCTTCCGGCTCGAAAGCAGTTTATGCGGTCGACGAGTCTCCTACCAAATGTGCGACGGAGGAAGTGAAAGTTGAACAGAAGTTAAAAGAGTGTAACGTTTCTTCTGCTGGTCCATCCAATCGTGGTGGTTTTAATCGTGGTGGTTCTCATCGCGGTGGTTTTCATCGTGGCGGTTTTAATCGTGGAAATTTTTCCCGTAATGATTTTTCTTATGCTAATTCGTCTTCTGGTAATTACAACCAAGGAGCCAATAATAGTTCGCGTGGTTCACGCGGTGGCACTCATCATGGCTATTCTAAATATTGCTATCGTTGTGGTAGGTTTAACTACACGGTAGCCACTTGTCCGGAATGTTCTAAGAATAACCGGCCTGGTAATTCCCCGGTTTCAGAGCCAAAAAACTCGAAAGGCGGGGCAGAATAGAGGATTTTCTACATTCTGCCTCGATATTGTTTGCAAATGAGAAGGATAACCGTCGCCCTTTCTTAGAAGTTTCACTTGGTGATATAACTGTTTGTGGATTACTCGACACTGGATCGAGTGTAACGATTTTGGGTGCTGATTCACATAAATATTTAGTCGATATCGGTTTTACTCTTAATAAGTCTCCGTTGGTGACTTTATCCACTGCTAATGCAAGTTCGGTTAAGACGATTGGGTCTATGTTTCTTCCTTTTAAATTCAATAATCGATGCCAGGTTATTCGAGCTGTTGTAGCTCCTGATATAGGTACTTCCCTTATTTTGGGAATTGATTTTGTCCGAGAATTTGAGTTGGCTCCGGAAATATTAAAATTCGTCAAGTTTGAGTCCTGCGATGCGATTGTTTGGCATCGAGTCAATGAAGTGAGGGCCTTGCGGCCTTTTGCTTCATTGACTGGAGACCAGCGATCGCTAGCAGACAGGATGATCAATAATTTTAAAAAAATTTCTTCCGAAGTCAAAGGTCTCGGTCGTACTAATTTGTTGTCCCAGGTTGTTGATACTGGAGATCATCCTCCAGTGAAACAGCGTTACTATCCTTTGTCTCCAGCTAGATTGGCGCTGTTGAATGAAGAAGTTGATAAGATGTTAGAGTTAGGTGTTGTCGAACCTAGTTCCGGGGGTTGGAATAATCCAACAATTTTTGTTCCAAAGTCAGATGGTACTCTTCGTTTCTGTCTCGATAGCAGGAAGCTGAACTCTATCACGAAACCGGATGCGTATCCCCTGCCGAGAATTACTACTATCTTGGACAGTTTGAGAGATGCGAATTATTTATCTTCTATCGACTTATCCTCTGCCTTTTGGCAAATCCCTTTGGATCCTTCTTCACGAGAGAAGTGTAGCTTCACTGTTCCTGGTCGAGGATTCTTCTGCTTCAGATCTTGCGCCTTCGGCCTAAGAAACTCGCCGGCGTGCATGCAAAGACTGGCTGACAAATTGTTCGATCCCTCTTTCGAAAACAAAGTTTTCTGTTACCTAGATGACATAATTATTGTATCTGCTACTTTTGAAGAACATATAACTTTGTTAAACAAAGTATTAGATCGCTTGTTGTATGCCAACCTTTCTATAAATTTCAAGAAGTGTCAGTTTTTCCGTCAGGAATTGAAGTATTTAGGGTATGTAGTTGATTCTCACGGTCTACATACCGATCCCGAGAAGGTAAAATGTATTCTCGATTTTCCTACTCCAAATTCTCCAAAAATGGTAAAGAGTTTTCTTGGTATGGCCGGTTGGTATCGTCGGTTCATTAAAAATTTTTCTAGTATTGCTGCTCCCTTATCTCGGTTGACAAGTACCCGCAAAGGTGCTCCCCCTTATGAGTGGACGCCCGAGGCGGAAGAGGCATTTCAAAAACTGAAATCGGCCTTAGTTTCTAGTCCGATTTTGGCCTGTCCGGATTATTCAAAACCGTTCGCTCTTCATTGCGATGCATCGTTGTACGGTTTAGGCGGAGTTTTAACCCAGGAAGTGGATGGCGTCGATCATCCTATCGCTTTCACGAGTAGAACACTTTTACCCGCTGAGACGCGATATTCGGCTACCGAACGCGAAGCCCTAAGTGTTATTCATGCTGTCGAGCATTTTCGCGGTTACTTGGAGGGCGGTCCCAAATTCACTATCTTTACAGATCATGCCAGCTTACGTTGGTTTTTGCGCTTAAAAAATCCTACCGGCCGTCTGGCTCGATGGGGTATTCGTCTATCTGCTTTTGATTTCGAGATCGTCCACAAGAAAGGTGTCGATAATGTGGTTCCCGACACGTTATCTCGGTTGCTTCCCGTTTCCTCTCTGTCTGTTGTTTCCGACTCATGGTACAACGATTTGTTTAAGGCAGTGTCTGAAAATCCCGCTGGATATCCAAATTTCCAGATTAAGGACCATGAATTGTTTAGGTACTCTAAAAGCAAGTATCAACTCACCAGTTGTTACGATTGGAAGTTAGTTGTTCCGTTGCAGCTTAGAGAAAAGCTTATTCGAGAAAATCATGAGTCTGATTTGGCTATGCATTTTGGAATTTTTAAGACACACCGTCGTCTTTGTCTTCGTTACTTTTGGCCTAATTTACACGGAGACGTAGTTAACTTTGTTTCTAAATGTGAAACTTGTCAGCAATACAAACATTCAAATATTTCCCCTTTGGGTCAGTTAGGAAATCCTAAGTCCTGTGCCTTCCCGTTCCAAATGGTCTCGGTCGATCTGTTGGGTCCTTATCCGATGACGAGGAACGGAAATATGCATATTCTCGTGGTGACAGATTGTTTTAGCAAATACTGTTTACTTTTTCCGTTAAAACGTGCTACCAGTAAACTTGTAAGTTACGTCGTTGAACATAATGTATTCCTTCGCTATGGTGTTCCGCAGTATTTAATTTCAGACAATGGAAAACAGTTTATCGGAAGGGAGTTCACTGAACTGATTGCGAAATATAAAATTCCAAAAGTATATTTAAACCCGAAATATTGCCCTCAAGTTAATCCAACTGAGCGTCAGAATCGTAGTGTGGTCACTGCGTTATCGTTGTGTGTAAAAGACGATCATCGCAGCTGGGATCTCTACCTTTCTGAGATTCAGATGGCCATTAACGCGGCAGTCTCGGAATCAACAGGGTTCAGTCCATTTTTCCTAGTCCATGGTCGTGAACCAATAATGAATGGTTCTTTTTATGCTCAGGCGCCGGAATCTCAAGCAGAGGTTATTTTTGGTAGTAGGTTGTCTTACGCTCAAAATTTGAGTGAATTATCTAACATTTTTCATGTAGTGCGGCAGAAATTGTTAAAATTACATGCACATAATAAAGTTTACTATGATCGAAAACACCGTCCTGCGGAATTTCAAGTAGGCGATACGATCTATAAAAAGACTTATTATCTAAGTAATGCTGGGAATTATTACATTTCCAAATTTGCCCCAAAATATGAAAAATGTAAAATAATTAAAAAACTCTCTGCGTTAGTGTACGAGTTAGAAAATGCTACAGGGAAGAATATAGGTTCCTGGCATATTAAAGATTTTAAGCTAAATCCGAATAGTTCAGAATAGTAGTATCGGAGTTCTTCGCGTTAACATTCTATTACAAAAATTGTCTATCTTGGGTGAAACTAAAATGAGCCCTTTAAATTGTCTTTACAAAGGCATTGTACCAAGTGGTATCAATAGCTGAAATCATTTTGTTTTGTCAGTCATGCTAGCATTTCTATCTAGCATTATTGTTGTAAGAATGTCTCATGTCCGGGATGAATGAATGGGGATTGGTATGAAAGGTAGTAAATGACAACTACTATAGTCTCTTAGTAAGTAAACGTTTAGTCGAGGTCTAACGCTAGAGTTATTGTTGTTTTCGGTAGGAGTCGGGTATCCGCAATGAGTTGATCCTTCCTTAGTTGTTGGAAGTTGTCGGAGTTCCATAAGTTTTTTTTTGGTTATGTTGGTGTTGGGTTTAATTTCTTGATTTTCTTTTTTTACTCTAGTGATAAGAGTAATGGGTGTAAGTTTTAGTTGGTAAAAGTTTGCCTCTGCTATTGTTACTGAACGGATTAATTGATTATAGTTAACGTGAAGAAGGTTTGTTAAGTTAGGAGTTGTTAGTTGATGCTTTGACGTTTTTGTTATCCTATAGTAGGATAAATTGAATCGGGACGATTCGTCTGAAATCGTCGTTGGCTCTTCCGATTTCTTTTTTTGGAGGGGGCTGTAACAAAAACTGCTTATTTTGTTGTCTTGTTTTTCGCACCTTTGTGCAGATTATGTTCGCTGCACCCGTTTTTCCATGTTTTCCCCGTGTTTAGTCATGTTTCCTGTTGGTTTTCGCTGTTTTCATGACTTTCTCCCATATTATGACAATTAAATGAACCTTTTACGAAATTTCGTAAACATCAAATTTTTGACAGATAGAGCTGTGCAGTCGTAATTTTTATCGCTCTAGGCGATTCTGGCGATTAATCGCGGTTGTGCTGGTCTAGCCCTACCTGTTATGGCTGACTTCCGCCGTCCTGCAATCATTCTATTTCGCTTCAACATGGCTAAGAGACAGACAGAGAGATTGGGCTGTGAGAATTGGCGACCGCCGTAAGGAGTAAATCGGAGAGTGACCGCCTGGCGGTAAAAAAATTTGTTATGTGAAGTGTGTGTGATTTATCTGGTAAGCATTTAATCTCTTTTTGGGTAGCTTTTCAAGTAGGATCCTCGCGATTTTAACGGATTTTTTTTTATTGATCGCAGCTTGCGGCATCTATGACCTTCTGACACATGCGTATTTTAATTGCTGCTAATTAAGTAACGAAATCGTCACTAAATGTGACGAGACTTGCCTCCACGTCAGGAAATTTGCCTTCATATCCGGAATTAACCTCTTTATTTGACTGAACACATGTGACGTGCCGATAAGCGGAATTTGAAGAAAAGGGTGCCTGTGGGCGAATAAACACGGATACTTTGCATAACCTTGTGTTTCTTTTTGTGCTGTAGTCTTTTGTGTCTGAGGAAAGGGGTTTTCTGTTGGCCAAATTCAGTGCCGATCAATATAACCCACTCTCTGAGATCGATTTTTTTTTAGGTTAACTTTCTTTCGGGTATCTTTCAAAATTTCTTTCGGGTATCTTTTTTTAATATAATTAGTTTCCTTCTTTTTCTTTAAAAGGAGGTGGCGTCCTTTTTTTTGCTTTCATTCTTTTGGGTTTTGGGAGTTTCTACCTTGTTTCTTCCAAACACGGAAATTAGTTTTTTGAGGTTATAAAATATTGGACTCGGTACACGGATGCGAAAATTTGTTACACGAATGGCTTTTTAAGCAGAAATCACATTGTGAAATTTTGTATAGAATATCTCATATACAAGCTACCCTTATATTATTGAAATTCCGGAATACATTTTATTCAAATATTAACGCCGAGCAGCCCGAGGCTAGCCGAGATACGAACCGCGCCACCTGAGGCCGTTTTGTAACAGAACTCAAACGGGTTCGTCCGCCGGCCGATAGACGGCGCTAATCGATTCTATTTATGAAGTAAATATTGAGATGAAATCAGTCCATTGCCGGGAAAATCTTGGCGTGACACAAACGTTTATTTTTTCTAAACATTTGCATAATATTCTATTTAATTATTAAATGCCACTAAGCAAAAATACCGTTAATGCTATCAGTATCATTTACTGGCCACTCCGGTGATTTGTCTAAAAATCAGCATTCAGCGGCTATAAATAGCAGTTCTAAAATAGTACGCTACGCGTCATTTGCTTGCGTTCACGTCAACGTAGCCAAAGCAGTGCGCATTCATCAATTGTTTACGAGTAGACCTTCAGCTTTCAACGAGATTCGGGGTGTAATCAATTTCTAATGCAATCTATATTTTATTACTAAAATCTTTAAAATTAGGACCATCAGCTAATTTTAAGCATCAACCACAACCATTCCGTAGTGGTTGGTAAAGTCAGATTCCGTACCAAGTAACTAGTTTATGGGTCTTGGTCCTATGGAATATGAGAAGTGCTTAATTACTTTCGCCTATTAAAAGTCGTTGAATAGTATATATAGGTTACGCATTTAATATGTAGATTACAATGTGTAATGTAACATACCTGATCATATACATACGTTGTTTTTTCCAATTTTGTTTTGATACTTCCTATTGTGTGATTATTTTTTGTATAAAGTGCTTGATGACTATTAATATTCTTATAATAATTGTCTATTTTATATAAGTATACTCATTTACATGGATTCAGCTCTAATTTTTTTTAAATTATTATTTGTCTGCCGTGTAAAGCCGACTTTAGTCAACGCTATTGTCGAATTAATATATTTTATGCTTTAATCGTTTTATATCTACATTTAAACTGACGAATTCTAATATGCGATAATTAGCTTTAATTCATAACTCATGCTTTTATTGTATATTCTGAATGAATAAATTGACTACTGAATACTGAATACTGTGCAATGTAAATACAATACAAAAGTTTTCGGAGTAATTCCTATTTCCTACTTTTCAAACCGTTGTAAAACTCCAAAAGTATATTCTCCAGCAATATTCTGAATGCCTGCATGTCTAAGGCCTTGATATTTTTGCACATGGCTTCGACCTAGGTCTATCCCTCCAATCCATATAGACTTTGCTAAACATATAGGATCATATCATCTAGTAAATGACCACTAAAATATCTGACGCAAAGAACTGTTTAAGGTTTTGAGTTGCATTTTGAATTTACTTCATATTATATCAATGATCATTGAACAGGCATTTTATTTTTAAGCGGTTATTTTTCCTTTTAAATCATATATTAGAAGATTAATGCAATCTCATATCGCCTGTCTACTTTTAAGGTCGAAATTAGTTTTTTGATCATTCGGCAACCGTCCCCGAATTGTATAACGTCGTTCTATAAATACGGTAATATTTTAATTAAGACTAAGGCAAAAACACGTTTTTGAAAAGGAAACGGAATGAAATTAATAAGAGGAGAGTGTAATTAATAACGTAATTATGGAGACAGATATATGACAAAGGTATATTGTATCCGATAGATCGGTGCTAGAGCTTTAAAATAATGGAAGTTATCATTTAATCAACATATCTACCCCCAAAGTCCGTTTGACTATAATCCAAAAGCCGTTTGTGTATTTGGCCTTTGAACTCTTCAATAACCATCCAAAGTCAATACGAGATTTCGAACCAAATATATAGAGTTAAATACTGGCTCATCACGCATAGTATTTATAAGGTAAACGACCTCGAAAAATATTTAAATGTCTTTAAAATTTACTTATTATGAAAAGTAATATCATCTCTCAAATAATAGATGTCTCCACTATTCTTATATTTAAAACATACAAGGTAAAATTCATTGTTTTTTCTGCTTTTGATTCAATTTTGTAAGTATTTTTGTGCATAATTCCTACGCTGAAATTGTTTACTCTTATTTTTTTAATATAAAAGAAATAAAATAAAATAAAAGGAATAATGTGATAATGTTTGATTATTCATTATAAGTATTATCGTTTTACATAAGTTTTTATTTTGTCTGACTTTAGTTATCATTAGTATTATTTTTATTGATTATTTGTGGCATTAGTTTTAGGTCATTAATTTATTTGATATATTTTTTTTATTTTTTTTATTCATATTTTAAATGTTTGTGTTTCAAATATTTATTATTGACATATCCAATTGTATTTGCAATTTTGGATAAACAAAAGAGTAGCTTTTTGTAGCCGCTTTAAATGAATATGCTTTAATAAGGCTAAACCTCAGGTTGGATTCAAACCTTACCAAAAATTATGTTACCACCAACAGAAACATTCAGTCGTATGCAGTACAGATTAACTCGATTCTGCACAGGCTAATTTCAACAGCAAATAAGACGCTACAGAGCGTTATGGGCAAATTTGACAAACTCCTAGGTTAAATATTGTCTAATCAAATAATTCATGGGTTTTTTAAAAAGTTTCAGTAGGTTTCAAAAGTTTCAAAAAGTTTCAATATAAACCCTAACTTTCAAGTCGACAACCAATGAATATAAGTGAGGCTCTCCACCGTATGCATGAAAAAGGTCCTGCAGTTCTTCGGCCATGTTGCCAGGAGAAACCCAGAGAATCTGGAGAAAATGCTTTCCGGGGTCAAGTGGAGGGAAGAAGAAGCAGAGGCAGATCACCGGCTAGATGGATCGACCTCATCAAAGAAGTTACAAAAGGGTCAATACAATCTGCAACCCGCCATGCTCAGTAATAAAGGAACGACGGAGAAGAAGAACCAATGAATCAATTTATTTGCAGTATTATATCCCTAACTTACTAATGTCTGTGTATGTTTGCGCTCGCAGAACTCAAAAGGTAGTCGGTCTATTGACTTGAAATGTTTATACAAAGTTGCATTCGAACACATTGACACAACGTCGCATTCAACTTCCGCAGTTCTTCTCGCATTGAATTCAACAGAGCCATCGCACTGTGTTTACAGTTATTGTTTACGAATCGCTCGACGCGTGACAAGCGACAATGCGGCGAAAAAATCCTCATCTAGCCTCCAAATCAAATTCCCAGATTTAAGGATTTGATCAAACTTTCAAATGCGTTTTTCTCGAAACTTGAAAAATGGCGCTTGGCACTATGTTTCCACCACCTCTTCATTTGAATTATTGTCCAAAAAAAGCTTTATTGGCCTCTGATAATTAGATGGTTATTTCAGTGAATATTCGTCATCGCCGAACGAGCAGCAATTTGTGAAACGGTGCTCGAGAGCGCTCAGAGAGGGAAAATTGTCAGAATTAAGAGGAGGGCTACGTCTAATTTTAGGAGCGATGCTATCAGCCGGTGTTTGCCGATCTGCTCATCCTCCCGCGACGCCCTCATAAGAATTGATCTTTAATTAACGAAATTCCCCGGATGCTGGAATTTATTGCGACGTTTCGCGCCCCTTTTTAATTTGAGTGGGGGGGCTTCCGGTGGGGGGGGTGACGCCTCTGAAAGCGCGGGTAATCGCCTTCGCCCCATTTCACCCATAATACGCCATATTATCGTCCCGTTCATATTCAGCCATCCGGCTATTATAAAACGATTAAGAGGGGGAGTATAAACGCTTTATATTTTTCGTACTTAATTTTGGGGCAATTCATTGAAATTACAGGCTGGTGTCATTGAATATTACCGACGCGACGCGACGTGCCGAACCTTACATTTTTCAAACGTGCTCTAAAAACAATAAATTATAGAGCGGGACATTTAAATGAACGATATTAAACTAACACAAAAAAAAACCAATATGTTTATTGATATGTTGTATTAGATTTCACTACCCTGCCCATTTCAAAAGCGTCCATTTCAATACCCTGGCCATTTAAAAATCGCCCATTTCATTATACTATAATATTCAAACAACTTGGAGAGAATAGAAAGCTTGCCGAGTGCTATAGATTCTACCGGAGGTCGATTTGAAGAAGGAAGACGCTAAATACCATCCTACCTGACCGCTACGTAGCCAATACGCATGCTTAACGTTAGACTTGACTGCTCTAAATTGCTGCAATTATTTCCATTAATGTCCCCTAAAAAAATCAGAACCGTCAGCTTCATATTTTTCACGCATGTCCCTGCTTCGATAATAATGCTCAGGAACACCCCCTCCCCACCTAACCCCAGAAGTTTCGATCACTTTAAATATCGTATAGATTGTCACGATATTTATACTGACTTCAGCAAAGCTTCTGACAAGGTGGACCATACTAATCTTATCTTAAAATTAAGTGCCGTTGGAATTCACGGTGATTTACTACGTTGGTTTGCATCGTACATACAAAAACGTTGCCAGCGTGTGGTGGTTGAAGGATTTAAGTCCGACTGGACAAGTATATCCTCGGGTATGCGACAGTATAGCCTTTTAGGACCCCTCCTATTTACATTTTATATCAATGACATAAATACCTGTTTTAAATTTTGTAAGTTTTTACTTTTTGCTGACGATATGAAAATGTACGCACCTGTTAATTCCCTTGACGACTGTCAATTGATCCAGGATGATCTAGATAGACTATCGTTTTATTGCGCCTCGAATCGCTTATTTCTGAATGCTGCGAAATGTGCTACCGTTAGGTTTACGCGGAAAAACAATATTCTACCATTTATTTATACTGTCAATGGTTTCTCGATAACCAAGAAAAATGCAATCCGGGATCTAGGTGTTCTGTTAGATAGTAAGTTATTATATAACTCCCACATAGATAACATCACGAAAAAAGCATATAGTATGTTAGGATTCGTACTTCGAACTTCAAAACATTTTGCAGTTAAAAAATCTCTATTACTCTTGTACTACCCTTTCGTCCGCATTCACCTCGAATATGCTTCTCAAATATGGTCTCCTAGCTATTTGTTCACATAAGGAGAATTAAACGTATTCAAAATGTGTTTATGAAACATTTGAATTATCGCTCCTTCTTGTCCTTTCCCAATTACAACGAAGCAGGTACCTTTCATGGGCTTCAATCCTTACAATCAAGAAGAAATTGCGCAGACGTGGTGTTTTTCCATAAAATATTGGCAGGTTTCATTGATTGTTCTGATCTTCTTGGAATGGTATCTTTCCGTGTACCATCGCGACTCACTCGCCAAACGGAGTTATTCCACCTTCCGCAGGTTAGTACTAATTATGCACAAAACTGTTTCATGTATAGGGTATGTAAAATTTGTAATACGCAGCTCGGCGATATTGACGTATTTAATACGTCATCATTCGCTCTTAAGAAAGCAATTATTAATGACGGTATTGATTTAACATTGTAATCGCAATATATAATATATTATAAATAATATTTATTCAAGAATATCTTTAAATAATATGTATGACTATATTATGGAACGTGTATTTACATAAAATTTTATTTACTTATTATGACTCCTTTCTTCCCAGTTCCTACCTCTCCCTATGTGTATTAATACTTCAAAAAAATGATATTGCTATGTTCAAATTATGAATATTTAAGTGGAAACATGTAATTAGCTTTATTTTTTAAACTTAATAATTTTGTAACAAATTTATTGTAACAGCTGTATGTTTCCTTAAAAATAATAAAATTAAAATTAAAAAAACGATGTTTTAAGAGTAAATTCAATGAGCTATAAAAGAAATTGCACATTATGTAGTAATATTTTATTTTGACTATTTCATTTATTTAATATTAATTACATATACAGGTTTGCATATATTGGTTTTGCAGTGTACTGGTATAATTATAAGGGTATATGTTATGTCTAAATACTTTTTAAATCGGGTGATTTATTTTTTTTATTAAACAGATAACAACTACGAAAGTATTTTTTTTAATCAGCTTACTTTTTTTAGTAGATAATACATCGACTATACACGGCACAAGATGCCAGCCGTGTGCATCAGCTGTTTTTCAGTCTGTCAAATGCGAATTTCAGGAGAAACTGTAGAAAATCCTAGGCGGGCGGTCAGTGTTACAGTGTCCCGCGTACCGCCCGCCCTCTTCCTCGCCCACGCCCCGCCCGTATCCGGTAGCGTCGCCCGATATAGTGAGCGCCGAGACGCCGGTATTATTATCGCCGTCGCATCTCCTCTTGCCCCCTCTCCTTCTTCCTCCCCCCTCCCCCCTTTCGACGCTTATTTTTGAGCGCCTGCAGCCCAACCAGACAGAGTCACCTGTAGCCATTAGAGATAGATATAACATTTCATATTTTATTCAAACGTATAGCCGTAGAACTAAACAAGTTAATTCTTCATAATAAAAAACCTATTTTTTTGTAACAATAATATTAACTTAATTAAAAAGATAGAGGTATACTTTGACTTTGATGATAAAAAAATAAAAATAGCGATATGAGATCAAAAACTATATCATTGAGTTAAATCCCTGGTTAAAGAAATAACCCTAAACATTAGCATTTACATAGTTTATCATAAGCAAGTTTACTACTCTCACATCGCAAAATCGAAATACGAGTGAAAGGTATAATTACAAATGTTTATTCTACAAACTTTCATCGCATAGTCAGATAAAGGTCTATTGTTTCATATTGTTCATGTGTCATTAATCATCAATAATCTTATGAATAATAAGTGGTAAAGTACATAAAAATTTGTTAAATCGCTTTATGACATGTCGATGGCGATTTATTTAAAATAACAATAAAACAATTTAAATAACATATTGTTAATTTAAACAATCAAAAAAAACATATTGTCAATTTATAACTAAATAAATTGAGCAATTCTCCAATGAGCTTTAAAACCATTCAAAATTCATTCGTTCCCAGTAAAATTCCGCTAAAATGTTCGGCTTACACTTACCGATTTCGTAAAAAAAACAACAAAAAATTTGCTTATTGCTTATTGCCGAAATTAAATAAAAAAGTAGTAAATTTTAAAAGGGTTCCAATTTTATTACTGTTCGACATTTTTTTACTCTCAAAATGAAATATTTTTCATTCCATATTTCTTCAGCGATTATTAAATAACCCTCACAGGGAAAACCTTGAGAAGCATTTGTGATTTGTAAGAACGCTAATATCATCTCCATCGGAAGTGCCTTATGCCTGTCGGGCCTAACCTCAAGTAATTAGGAAAATTGGTACAAATGTATAAAAAAACTTTTTTTTTATGATGAGACATGCGGAATACTGATAAATACTGAAAAGATGTCTTCTATGTCTGCTTTAAGTATTTTTATATATTAGTCTTCTATATAGGTATATTTGTATTTTTTTATTCCCTTTTAAAAAACAATCACATTTTAATAGTCATCGCAGAAGTCTATCTAGACTGAGGTAGAAAAGCTCACGCTTTTCACACAACTGCCCAACAAAAATGGAGTGTAATGTGTTCACGATTCGTCTATGTATGTTTTTCGTTTCTTTATTCCACCATAACCTCTAAACGCTTGAACCGATTTAAACATTTTATAGTATTTTTAGAATTGTTATGTCATTTTGAGTATCATAGGGTACCCACACTGTTTAAATGTCTAGTAATTACATATTTTTGCTATCAGTATTGACTGCGTTTAAGTATCCTTATCACTGCTCCTTGACTTGGCCTCTGATAATTACATAGTCATTTCAGTGAATATTCGTCATAGCCGAACGAACGGCAATTTGTGAAACAGTGCTCGAGTAGAAGTGTGTGGTATTGTTAGAATCGTTATGCCATCCCGGATGTCATAGAGCACCTTAACTGTCCAAATAGTAAGTATGTCTAAATATCCGATTGTCCAAATATCAATAATTAACATACATATTTCGTGTTTATCTTGTTTAGTATCAAATGAAAAGTATTTTTTAGGAGATTCCAGAAATATACCTACTTGTATTTACATGGATAAATACATAAACCACAAATTTTTCATACAAAACCGCAATAAAATTATTTATAAATACAATAGTTCACTTTCTGTAGTGCTCTTTATTCTTTTTATTATATTTACTTGTTCTTATCCAAGTTTAATAAAATACAACCAGCGTATCCACCTTCAGCCTTTAGCAATGGCCTGTGTACACCACAGCGAAGTGACTACAAAGTAGCAAAGATTGTTATGCAAATGACACCACCGACCACGTTAAACTTCAAGTGGAAATCTAACACTAAACTAGAATAGCATTGTCTTTTCGCGGGTGGTTTAAAATGTGAAAATGAGTTCCTGTATATAATGCTTGCTACTGTCACCCAAAGCAGTTCCTGTTAGCTATGCAGTCGTTAAGACGTTACATATGTACCGAATAACGCGAGAGGATTGTCTTCAGAACCGGCGCGATTTCGTGAACATGTAACGGGAATAATGCCAAGAATAACTTACCCATAAATTTGCAACATCGTGCTATTTTTTACAAGGCTGCCCAAAAAAAGGAACTATAATTTCTAAACGCTTGAACCGATTTAGAAGTGTGCAGTGTTTTTAGAATCCTTATATTATCCCGAGTATATAGGGTACCAAAACTGTCCAAATATCAAATAAATAAATGTTTAAATGTCAATAAATTAAGATAAATATATCGTGTTTAGTATCAAATGATAGGTCTGAGTAGGTATATTCCGATAATATATAGTATGTGTCTATATGGATATATACATAAACTACAAATATTTCATTAAAAAACTGTTTCATTACTTAAGCACCGGGGGCGACGACTGAGTGTAGCGGCGGCGGTGAGCGATCGTTTCGAGATACCTGCCGCAGGGCGTAAACTCTGCAACGCCACACTTAGAAAGCCGAGTCTTCTGCTGGGCAATTGCCCTAAGGGGCAATTTCCCCGCGGAAGACGTCACGGGCTTCGGATAAGGTCCGTCGACTGACTGACAGAATGCGCGATGGTTCATAATAACTGGATGTTTATAGAGATAACAAGCGTCAACAGAACCGTAATGGAACTTCTATAAATTGAATGTTATATGAAAGAATATTTTTTTAAACAAAGAGATTTATTCTCTAAAAATTCTGCTTTTTAGAGCGAACAACTTGTACATAACTATTAATTATAAATACAATAGTTTACTTTTTGTAGTTTATTTTTCGCAGCTGTGTTTTGTAATATTTTTAAATTACTGTCTTATTAGGGGAAATTGTCTGAAATCTTACAATTTCTGAGGAGAAAGCATAATGATATTTTCTGTATAAAAAGAGGTGAAAAATAAAATTAAATGTCCAACAAATTATTCAGGACGTACGTTCTTAAAATAACTCTTATTGACCTATCATACAAAACGTAAACAGCTGGCAGCAGTAGCCCGTAAAACTGAATATAAACAAATGGGGTTTTATTTTCATAGTGAAAAACGGACGGCCGGGCGTCAGACCCACTCATTCTCTGAATAGCAAACGGTCCCGGCAACAAAACACGTAGTCAGATGCAATATTCGTGTCAGAGCGAAATTTATAAGCCTGCTCTAATTTAATGAGATATCGTAGATGGTTACTGGGCGTAATGTCGACATTCTTTAGCGAAGTGGAAAGTTTTAGAGGTGTGTAGGATATTTCAAACTCACCCACTTACAACTCATAACATAATACAATGCCCATTAGGAAGTTTAATCTTTTACGTATAGATGACGGCTATAGACAGTCTGTGACCATACTACAGAAGAGTGTCGCACTCGGTCAAGAATACTGCAAGACTCCACTCTCAGCGCACTGCTTTTCCTGATATTAACGATATACTATCAGGCGAAAATACTGCTATATATTTAATTTTTCTCTGTGACTATTTAATTTTTTTAGAAACTTTACTATACGTAGTATTTTAAATTTATTGTGACTTTTTATTTTTTTAACAAATATTACATATTAAATTCATAATTTTAGTTATGACTATATAGCTTTGTATTAACCGAAGGTTAAGTGTATTTAATTATCTATTTATTTCAATATTTAATTTTATTATATTTATACATTTTATTTTTATATATATATATATATAATAATACTATAATAATAATAATAATACAAGCCTTTATTCGCTGACCGTATTATACAATTTTGCCTTAAGTATGTGGTAAAGCAATATATTTTATTATTTTTTTAATCTAATTTTTAAATAAGGTATCATAATATTATTCTTCAGCAGCCAGTGTTTTGGTCAGGTTGTCCTTCGACATAGGCCTCCCCCATTTTCTTCCATTCATCTCTGTCCCAAGCCAACCTTCTCCATCCTTTCGGTAAGTCATCTTCCCATCTTTTAATTTGACGTCCTTTTTGTCTTTTCCCATTTCTAAGATACCATTCCATTACGTCCTTCGTCCATTTTTCTTTGTTGGTTCTCATGATGTGACCAGTCCAGTTCCATTTTAGTTTTCTAATTTTGTTTAAAACATCGTTCACCTTTGTTGTTTTCCTTATTTTTGAGGTCGTCCACCTGTCCTGCAGCCTTATGTTTAGCATGCTTCGCTCCATGTTTCGTTGGCATACTATAAGTTTATGGTTGTTTTTGTTCGTGGCAGGCCAAGTTTGACACCCGTAAGTAAGACATGGGAGAATGCATGTATTATAAAGTTTACTTTTTATTGACATTGGTATCGTTTCATTTTTAACTATCTCTTTTAGTGACCAGTACCGTTTCCAACCGCTGCTTATTATTCTATCGATTTCTTTTGAGTATTGGTCTTTTTTTGATATAATCTGTCCTAAATATATATATTCATCTACATATTCGATAATTTCTTGTCCTATTTCTATGTCTTCCTTTAATGCATTCGTCATTGCTTTGGTCTTCATTGGATTCATGGCTAGACCTGCTTTTCTGCTTTCGTAATCTAGTTGTTGTAACATAGTTTGTAATAGGTCTGGTCTCTCAGCGAATATCACAATGTCGTCGGCGAATCTTAGGTGATTTATGTTTAATCCGTTAATGTTTATTCCAAAATCTTCCCAGTTTATATTTCTGAATATGTTTTCTAACACTGCCGTAAAAAGTTTTGGAGAAAGTGGATCGCCTTGCCTGACGCCTTTCTGTATACTAAACTCTTCTCCTTGTTGTTCCAGTCGGACCGTTGCTGTGGTATTTTTATAGATTTCTTTTATTATTCTTATGTATTTACTTTCTACGCCCTGGTTTTTCAGCGTTTTCCAGATATAGTTATGATTCAAAGAATCAAAAGCTTTATTGTAATCGACGAATGCCATGTAGTAGCGTTGACCGTATTCGATAAGTTTTTCGATGACTTGTTTCACAACATGTATAATAATATGATCGATTGTAGAATAATCGGCGCGAAATCCCGCTTGTTCTCTTAACTGATTTAGTTCTAGGTGTTTCATTATTCGGCCAAGTATTATTTTAGAAAACGCTTTATATAGATTGGGCATTAGACATATGGGTCTGTAATTGTTTATTTCATTTTTGTCTCCTTTTTTATGTATCAGGACAATAGTGGACTTCGTCCATTGGGTTGGTAATTGTTCAGTAGCCATTATTTCATTAAATAGATGTGTCACCTGTTTGGATGTTACGGTTAGGGATTCTTTCAGTAGTTCGTTTGAGATGTTGTCGTCTCCAGGTGCTTTTCCATTGTTTTGTGTATTTATGGCTCTTATGACTTCGGTCTCTAATATGTATGGTATTTCTTCTTCGTAATCATCCTTCTCCGTCTCTATTGGTATTGTTTTGTCAGTCTCTGTATATACACTTTAATAGAATTCTGTCGCTACTTTAGCTATTGATAATCTTTTTGTCGTCGATTTCTCATTTTTCTTCGTGTTATTAGTCTTCATGTTTGGTATCCATTGAGTGTGTTCTCTTAGTTGTTTTAGACCTTTCTTTATTCCGCCTGTTTTCTCTATTTGTTCTCTCAGTACATTCAGTCTTTCCGTTTTTCTGTGTTTTCTTATTGATGTTTGAATTTTTTTGCTAATGTTTGCAATGTTTTCCGATTATCTTTTCGTCTCTCTAGCATTATGTTCCTCTCTTCCATTAGCTTTAGCGTTTCTTCTCCTAGTTTATTTTTCTTCTCTTTTTTTGATCTTGATTTGTTTAGGTTTCTCAGTTCTTTCTCCAGAAAATCGTACTTTTCTTGTATTGTTTTGTGTTCTTCAGTTTCATATAATGTGTTTTCTAAATCATTTAGTACATTTTGTGGTATAGGCGATGTTATTGTTATGTTTCTGGTTGAGGGGATAATATGTTTTCTTGATTTTCTATTTTTGTGCTGTATAACACCTCTTACCATTCTATGATCTGTATTAAAATTTAACTAGTTCACTACATCGACGTTACTGAAGATCAAAAAAGCAGGCATCTAAATTTATTTTATATTAAAATTCAGTATTTGTACGCAATGTAAATAAAATGCGTTGAACTTCACAAATTCCGAACTGATCAGTCAATGAAATCAAATCAATCAATTAGTAAAACGAATCAAAATTCAATCAATCACAAAGTTTCTCTCAACGTAAATACGTCGAATAAAAACCTTTTATTTTCATTTTTAATCCGATTTTTCCGTGAAATATACTGATTACAAAAATTTCATGATCCATTTCCATTCTCTTCTGCGCTGCACAACTCTGATTTTCACTGCTAACTTTGGAGTAACCATCATGGTCTCATACCTCCTAAACTTAATACAGGCAACCTAATAGTTTTGAATTTAACTACAATAAAACGTAGGAAATCTCAGTTATTGAAAATGTTATTATACTTTTATTTTCAACTAAAATCGTCTATAATAAAAGTATAATCGAAGTTGATAGGTGCTGAAAATTAACCTACACATTTTATGTCAATATTTTTATTGACTTTATGCTTAGGTAAATTTCCTAAATATCGCAAATGTCACAATTCAATCATTCAAAAATAACACGTCTGATTATAGATAGTTTCTATCATCACTATATTTTAGAGGTCGCATCACTACAATTTATCTGCACCAACTTATGCTGCCGACCTAATCGTTTTATTTTGTGCTATTTAAGTTTATTCTAGTTAATAGCGTTACATCGTAATGATCGGCATAAAGTTGGGTATACATTTTCAAATTACAATGGCTATGAATAACGAATAAAATAATGAAAATAACACGGTACTAGTTGAAAGTATAATTCATTAAAAATATGTATAAAAACTGAAACGATTAAAATTATAAGGAATAACCATGAATGAGTTGTTTTCGATTAGGCCATCGGTGCAAGTGTACCTAAATGAATGGTTGAATGAACGTATGTGTGTGTTCAACTATTAATGGTTAAACTTTTGCAGGCGGGGTATTCCTCGCCGTGAGGAACTCCATCTTATCGTATCGCATACCTAGCTATGAAACTGATGGTGAAGTATTGTGTGTGAAAGTTATATATAGAAATGTACCTGTATTCTTTTTTGTAGTTTACTTTTCCCCTAAAACCGCTGATGAAGTATACATGTCTTTTTTAAATAAAGTAGAAGAACTTTTTGTTGCAGATAGGTTAAAAAATATTTGTATTATTGGCGATTTTAATCTGTTTTCTGCGTCGCAACATGTAAATAAATATTTTGATTACTTTTTATCTTTATGTAACTTTAAGCAACATAATAATATTTTAAATTCTAATAATCGATGTCTAGATCTGGTGCTCTCGAATTTCCAACCTGATACCGTTACGGTATCCGAAGCCTCGATAGAGTTGGTGCGAGCTGACGGCTATCATCCGCCGATTGATGTGAGCATTGTACTGCGCCCAGCGCGTACGCATATTCAGCCGAGCGACAATCAAAAGTATAGCCCTACTAGTGGTAATTGTCTATTCCGGAATGAATGGAACTTTAAAAATTGTAATTTTACTCAGTTGTACACTTTTTTTGAAAATTTTGATTGGAAATTACTATACGATTTAAGTAACGCTAACGATTGCGTTGATTATCTCTATAGTGTCATCTACAATTGTTTCGATAGCTGCATTCCAAGCAAAAAACGGACTGCATTGACCAATAGGTATATTTATCCTAAATGGTTTAATGGCGACATTATCCGTGATATTCAATCGAAGTCGTATCATCACAAGTGCTGGAAGCGGACCGGTTCTCAGTTTCACAGGGAGCTTTTCGAAACTTTACGGTGTAGAGTTAAGCATAAAATAAAAGACTCTTTCAATTTGTATATGCACAATATTGAGACGTCTATCCGAGAAGATAGTTCACGCTTTTGGGAATATGTTCGTAGTCAGCGAACTGCTGGTGGGGTACCCCTGAATGTGGTCTATAATGAGGCTACATATTCGGGTGCTGCAGCCGCTGATGTTTTTGCGAATTACTTCTCATCAGTGTTTCTACCGAACATACCGGCCTTAGACGCTGTCGCCGCTGAAGCGACTATTATGTCGAGTGACGCAAATTCTTCATGCGTCAACGTCCACAGTATCACTAAAGATGATATTCGGTTTGCAATACGCAAGCTGAAATCAGTCCGCACTATTGGACCTGATGGAGTTCCTCCTTATGTTATTAAAGCATGTTGTGAGTCTTTTATACAACCCCTGATGTATATATTTAACAGATCGTTGGAATCTGCAGTATACCCCTATAAGTGGAAGATATCTAGAGTAGCTCCAATACCAAAAAGTGGCGATAAGGTGCAGGTTGATAATTACAGGCCGATTGCAGTGTTATCAGCCTTTCCTAAGCTTTTCGAGACGATTCTTCACCGAGAAATTTATACCCAACTATGCGGTACACTATCGGATGCCCAACACGGGTTCCGTCCTAATCGTTCCACAACTACCAACCTATCCGTTTTTACAGATTATGTTACTGATGAGTTGGATAGCACCTCAAGGGGACAAGTGGATGTCGTGTATTTGGATTTCAAGAAGGCCTTTGACAGAGTCGACAACGATGCGTTACTCCGAGAACTGGCTGCTGCTGGATTCTCGAGTAAACTGTTGAAACTTTTCGCAGATTACTTGGGGGGCCGCCAGCAATTCGTTAAATTTGGCAATTTTGAATCCAAACTATACAACACTCAATCGGGGGTTAGCCAAGGATCAAACTTAGGGCCTTTGTTATTCAACTTATTTGTTAATAATCTGAGTAAAGTAGTCACATCTGCACGTTGTCTAATGTTTGCTGATGACGTCAAATTGTTTTTATCAACTGGAAGTGCTGAGGCCTGCGAGCTCTTCCAGCGTGATATTGATGCAGTTTATGCATGGAGCCAAGCTCGTAACCTTCACTTCAATATTAACAAATGTGCAGTGATGACATACACAAGGTCGCCTGATCATCTGATGTATGATTACTCCATCGCTGGATGTGTGCTTCCCAGAGTTACTGAAGTCAAGGACTTGGGAGTTTTTTTCGACCCCAAGTTAAACTTCAAGGAACATATTAGACAACTATCTACAACTTCTTTCAAGCTTCTAGGGTTTGTAATACGGCAATCCAAACACTTCAATAATATTCGGGTTATGCGCACGTTGTACAACTCGATTGTTAGAAGTCGCATGGAAACGAATGCACCTATTTGGAATCCACATGAAGATACTTATACCCTCATGCTGGAAAAGGTACAGAAGTGTTTTTTGAGATTTCTGTACTTCAAGCAGTACGGATATTATCCATTTTTGTATCCGACTGCATTTATCACAGGCATGGTTGGCTATAATTCTCTCTGTCTCAGAAGAGAAATGCTGACCATGTCCTATGTTTTCAATCTAATTCGTGGTAAAACTGATAACCCTAGCTTACTAGCAAAGGTGGATCTATTCATACCAAATAATTATCTCCGTACTCGATCGCACCATCTTTTCGCGGAGCCGTTCTCGCGCACTAACCTTACGAGGTGGAACTTGTTGGCGCGTGCTTTGCGGCGCTTAAATGAAATTCACTCGATGGCACCAGATTTCGATATTTTTACCGCCAACCCTCACTTGTTTAAATTGCAAGCTATTAATTATTTATTTTTACATGATAGCTAGTATTATACGTATCATTCTATTTGTATAGTTATGGTAATATCTTTATTAATTTTACTTTTCAATGCATTGGTTTTACTGTTATGTTGATTAGTAATAATTGAATAAACAAAAATAAATAAATAAAATAAAAAAAAACCTTAGTGTATGTGTGTATGAGTGTAAAGGATGTTGTATGATGGTTCATGTCTGAGAGAGTGTATTTAGTGGATATATCAGTCAGTAATGTTTGCTATTTAACTTCTTATTACTCTTGCATCAGATTTAATTTTATTAGAAAGCTCGTTGTATGTCTTTATTCTGTGCCGAAAAGCGTTTTGGACATAATTTGTGTTAGCTCAATGCATACGAAAAGGTTATGTCACCTCGCACCTGGCTGGTTGATTTTACGGAACACAGCATGCTATATTATTTACCATATATGAACCGTCTACATTATATTGTACAACATTATTAAAACATTATTAGCGGCAAATAACCTACTGAGCTCCAACGTCTCCAAGTTATTCTATAATCTTTATTATTTCTTCATTATTGAAAGCACACAACATTTTAGAGGAATATAGTAGTAAAGATAATAAATATTATAGCCTTAAATGTTTTTGCATGTTACTTATCGCGGTTATACAGCCTTGGACAAAAACATAATATATTTAAAGGTAATAGGAACAAAAAAAATTACAGTACTCTATTATACGTATACAATTAGTGTGCCTAGTCTGTGTGAGAGTGATTGAGGGTGATTGTGTGATTTGTTAGAGGGTGTCTGTGTGTTTGTATTTTATTATGGTTGCGGGTGTTCTGATGCATGTATGTGTATTTGTATTTATATATGTATTGTGTGTGTATTACATGTATATACTTATTTGATATAGGAGATAAAATATACAGGTTAATCTCATTAAAGTATTGAAATTATCTCTTGAACCGCCATGAAAAAACCAACTCACGATAGGTAAAATAAATCCTCGTTTAAAAATAAAGGATTATTTGCGATCACACTGCGATAAAGTAAGAATTCTTCAGCATAGTAATAGTTAGGTTTATGCATTTCATTTATTATTTTAATTGTAGTAGTTCTAGCGGGTTTGTGATAAGATTTTTTTACTGAGTAAAAGCTGTCTAGTTCATTATTAATAATTCTGTATAGAAAGTTCTTTGCAATCTTTATAAAAACACGGTGTAAGTATTGTTATCTGTATTTCTTGTATCGTCGCAATCGTTGCAAGCGAGCAGCAGCCTCGTGCCACAGTTACTGTTATTTGAGCCATTCGCTCTGAATGTGAGAAGCGAGCGCGTCTCTCCCACTTACCGATCCAAAATGAAAATATGGAAATGTGCATATTTTCGGTAGCAGGTCAGCGGCCCCAGAGACCTACCGCAAGCTACCGTCCCTCTCTTACTTTCTATTTTCATAATATTTTTTTACTGTCTTCTATCTACTTCGCATGGTTATTCTTTGTTCTGGAAATACTACAATTGGAAAAGGAGACGCATCTATTTAGTACACCATGTTATGTAGACCTACACCTATGTACGCCTACATGTATAGGTACTTCTAAAATGTGTGGCTATATGCCTGGTCGAAGTTTTACATACCTACTCTGATTGAGGAATACTAAAAAAGGAGAATGCGACTCTTTGGGCCTACCCTCCAATAAAAATAAACCATATGTCATTTGAGTTATCTTTTTATTTATTATAATTATTTATATGACAGATCTTCGTAATTCGTTGTGGGTAAAAAAAATGTATACGGCAATAGATGACGAACGCGATTCGGCGATAGTCGTTTTTTTTTACTTGGCAAGTCCCATCATGCCCGCTCTACAGGTTGGCCAACATATGTGCCATTGCCTATTTCTATCTCGATCTTTCCCATACATTTTTTTACTTCACAGTGGTGCTGACTCGCTTATACCTTAGCGATGTGGCCCAGCATTAGCCAAGGTGTAAATCGGGAATCAAAGAAACGAAAAGAAGCGGGCAGAAGGGCTGCAATCGAAAATGCAGTCCTTCTGCTGTAAATAATTACTTCACTTTTTTGTCTGGAAGACGAACAATTGGTAATTGTGCACATATTTTTTCTATTGAACTTCGAAAACATGATGAATTTAATACTCCAGCTACACATCTATCTGAGATTATTAGATGAGCATTTAAAAGATTTTGTTTCCATTTGCCTATAATATCAATGGTTTAGTAGTAATTATCGATGTATTTAGTACTAACTTGATTCTCAAGCTTTTTACCATGAAAAATGTAATACTTTGTAAACCACAGTTTAATCTCTTTTCTATTTTAATATTAGATTTTTTTTGCTTTTTTATCCTTAGGGAATATTGTAAACGTGGGAATTTTATTACAATCATTAGTTTAATTACAATGATATTGTTTGAAAAGTGGTGTTTTATTTATTTTATAGTTATCCCATAGTTTGACTGGTAAAAAAGGCCTGCGGAATTAAGTCTGAATTTGTACAAGTTTACTTTTTATATGCAATGCAGAATAAATGGTAATAATAATAATCAATAGATAATAATAATTGTAAATAAACATTTGTTATCAGAGACATGATAATTGAAATATAGAAAACTATATTAGCACTAAGGCATTTAAGATGAGATTTATGTAAAATATGAGAATATATGTAAAATATGACTAAATATATAAACCAATCGCAAGCTTATTGGTTCAAGTTGGCTGGTAGGCCTAGGACTTATAAAAATAGAAGCATGTACTATTATTGGTTAACTTATTTAGTGGTATATTTTGGTCTCAACCTTGGCAATACTCCAATGATTTCTTCAATTTCTCAGTATTTTAAAAAAAATATTTGTATTGTTTATTAATTATTTAGATAAATCGCAACATTTTTTACATATCTGTTTTTTATGTTATGTAATAAATCAAACACCGTTTATATAAAGTATTCTCTTAGGCTATTTATTAGTAAATACATCAAAATCAGTTGATGATTTTTCTAGATATATCTTTAAATGCCATAAAAGTCAGAGCAAACATAAGTTACATAGATATGAAAGTAAGGTGTAAATCAAAAATGGAGAACAGAATTTCCGATTCTCCTCTCCTTAGGGAAGCAATCGATCGAAGGCCCTGATAATATAAAACCAATCACCCCCTCCCCCCCCCCTTTCTCCTAACTAAATTAAACCCCACTTTAAAACACGAAAAGAAAATGGGTAATAAAGCACACTTCGCGGTCTCATTTTGTCGTCCGCCATTTCCCTGGAGAAATTTGCATAACGGCACATCCCCAATATATTTAATCAAAAAAAAGTCGCCCATGATCGCAAAGTTTTAATTAATTTACAGCGAATACCGGTACAGAG
This sequence comes from Micropterix aruncella, assembly GCA_944548615.1. Classification (NCBI taxonomy): domain Eukaryota; kingdom Metazoa; phylum Arthropoda; class Insecta; order Lepidoptera; family Micropterigidae; genus Micropterix; species Micropterix aruncella. The sequence goes on from OX155950.1 coordinate 24,507,029, forward strand.
CTGTCGTTTTGAGGTCAAAATAAAGGGCTGTTGCGCAAAAAACGCGATAAAAAATTACAACGAGGCTAAAATTTTCCAAATTAATACTCAAAACCCCGATTAACAACGATAGTAGGTAATCAAGGATATACCGGATAAATTATCTATGTATTTAATCTTGTACCGGGGAAAAGAGGTCTAATGTACATATAATAATAACAATAAAATCGATCTAACAATAAAAACGTAAATTATAGTTAATATTTAATACAATTATAAGTAGCTAAAAACAAAAAAATCAAAGGAAAAAATTAATTTTAATTAATTGAAGCGAGCCTATTTAATGGACAGACGAAACTAGTAAAGCATAATTAAAAAGTAATCTTTATATATAAAAATTCAAACTGCGTATGTTCGTGCTCGCAAAACTCGAAAATTAGTCGGTCGATTGACTTGAAATTTTGACACAACGTTGCCTTTGAATAATCGCGTTTTTATAATAAATAAAGTAATCGGTTTGCTTATAGGGACTTATTTCTTCTGAATATTGACTTCATAAATAAAATCGAAAATCTTGGCAAAAATTCTTGTTGTAAATATGCGACGCCACGCAATAAAAATTTGAATTCCAAACGCGCGTCACCTCATTCAATTTAAAAATCGAATTGCAAACGCAGGGTCACCTCGACCATTCGAAATCGAATTTCCAACGATACGCGCATCGCAAGCGTCGCCGCTTTTAGGAATTTATTGTTTAATTATAGTATGGCGCATTTTAAATATTATTTGTGTCGCTTGTATATGAGATATTCCAACCAAACTTTCACAGTCTGATTTCAGACCAACGAGGCAGAATTTCGTGTCTGTAAGTCTAATATTTCGATATTAAAGGATGACTTGCGCGCCATTTGATGTACCGATTTCAACCACAATCTTATCAAATCTTTCCATGATGCCTACATTCAGCGCAATCGGATGAGGCGTTTGAACGCTATCGTGGAGGAATACACACACACACACACACACACACCCATACACATATAGACAAACACAGACAGACCCACACACAGACAGACATACACAGACAGATATACACACAGACATACAGACAGACATACACACAGATAGACAGACAGACATACACACACACAGACATTTACAGAGACAGACACACACACACACAGACAGACATTTACAGAGACAGACACACACACACACAGTCAGACACAAACAAACAGACACACCCAGACAGACACACATATAGACATACAGACAGACACACAGACAAACTTCAGTCTATAAATGGTCTTAATCGGCTTGGGGGGGGATGCCATGATGCCTACATGCATACATTCAGCGCAATCGGATGAGGCGTTTGAACGCTATCGTGGAGGAATACACACACACACACACACACACACACACACACACACACATACACACCCTCATACACCCACACACACACACATACACATATACACAGATAGACAAACAGAGACAGACACACACACACAGCAGACATACACAGACAGATATACACACAGACATACACACAGATAGACAGACAGACATACACACAGACAGACATTTACAGAGTCAGACACACACACACACACACACACACATAGTCAGACACAAACAAACAGACACACCCAGTCGGACACACATATAGACATACAGTCAGACCCACAGACAGAGTTCAGTCTATAAATGGTCTTAATCGGCTTGGGGGAGGGGAGGGGGGACAACATGTATATATCCATCTTCATCTCGAAAAAAAACGCGTTTACTATACTTTACACTCCTCATCGGTTGGTAGGCAGGTAAATTTACATCAATGGTACAGCGTTGCATTCGAATAAGCGCGACAAAAGTTTTCCTGCACCCTTGAAATCTTTGGTGGGCCTTGACATCGGTGCGTTTCCCATTCATATCCTATCAGACTGAGCTACAGCAAAGCGCGGCCTTGTTCAGCTAGTGTTTAATAAAAATTCATGTCAAAAACAGTGCCTAACGCAGATCTTGAATCCTAATATATCCTCGAATAGTTCGCTTTCGGCTAAAGTATTGTATGCTTCACCTATTTATAACATATTGGAATTTTGTAATAAAACTAAATCAGATTTCAAAAAATCATTTAGTAAAAAAATATATATTATTTAAAAAAATATTTCAGTAATAATATGGCAGTAAGAATCAAAAAAATAAACTTTTTTACATTGTTTTTTCGCTGAATTATTATAATTAATAAACATATGGTCTAAAATTATTACTCTAACATCCGCATAATTTTTGAATAATTTTAAAGAACAAAAAAGGTAATTTAGCTTATATTAATTAACCTAAAGTTTACAAACTTAGAAACATCTGTAATCTGTAAATGTAATCTTTACTAGAAATTTTTGACATTTTATTTTTTTTATAACTATGACTATTTTTAAGCGCTCTTATTTTTATTATTAAAACTTGTAAATTCAATTGATTTTGAATAAAATGATTTAGATTTTTTTCTTGCCTATTCTTTTTAATCATTTTTACCTATATATTAAATAACGTTACTCTAAACGTTTTAATTTTTGTACTCTAAATAATGTAACTCTATGTTTATCGTGTCCACCCAGGCTTTACTTAGTTAGGCAATATCGGACAGTAAACATCATATAATAATGAAGTTTAATTTATTGCTATGGATGAAGTAATTTAGTTACTAGTTAGTTAGGTAATTTGTAAATTTCTTTAACAGAAAAATAATAATATGACTAAAATTCGCTAATAGATTTCAGTGAAAGAATAAAATGTATCCAAACGATTATTGACTACAAATATTGCTATAAGAGAAAATAACTGCAAGAATTAATAATATTCTAAATCATAATAATGCATGATCACTTTCAACACAATGATCAGGAATATTCTCGGTCTAAGAAAAATATTTTACTGGGCAGGAGGAGTCCCGGGGATCATAACTGTTTGCAGCACGAGCGAGGCGCTAACTGACATGAATTTACGTATGTTAAGGCGACGACTATTGCCAACGGCTTCGGGCGATTGGGCGGAGCCAACGCGTGATAAGAGAACTGGAATCGCCGCGCGGCCGATAGCGGCTTGTAGAGTGACCATACGTACGAAAATAGTGTACGTTCAAGATTCTAAGGTATTAAATAAATAAAAGTTCGTAATGTGAAATAATAATCGGATTTGTATTGTAATCATTCTCTTATTGTTAGAAAATTTGGTAAACAAGAATTACGTAATTACGTAAACAAAAACGCCCGCAATTAGCAAAAAAACATAGGATAAAGGTAATAAAAAACATAGGATAATGAATTAGTCGATCCTAGGCATACGAGGAATATGATCATTAGAGACCCCTCTTATATAGTTAGTGCTATACAGGGGCGCAAATAGAAAAGGGATGAGGAAAAAAAACAAGAAACGAAAAATGACGATTTTGAATGAAGTCAATAAAGACGAAGACACGCTTCGTAATCATAGTCCTGGTATAGTTGCTGAATCGGCAAAGGTGTTGTGGCGCTGCGTATATTAAATTGTGCATTTCTATGCTTCTTTTAAATCCTTCTACCAAGATGGTGGATTCCATTCCGGTTGATGGACCTGAAAATGTAATTGACGTAAATGATAAATAAAATTGTTTTAATATGAAATATATTGTGGTAATAATTGCTATTTCAAATACCAGAATAATTTTTGTAGCAATCATGCTCCTTAGGCGTGACATATTTCTTCGAAGCTTGGGCGCATATGCAGCAGTATTTATTTTTGACAGCCATAAAGAGAATTTTCCCGGTTCTTTTCCCTATTATTGCAGCTGCGCCTGATAAGGCTGAGTAATTTTTCCTATAAGACCTTTTCCCCAGCAGCCATCGGCTATAACGTCAATAAATGGTATGCCGTTGTCAGTAACTTTATCATCATCAAAAGCCAATCTACGTTCTTCTTTAGCGGCTTTATTCATCGACTGGGTTGTTTCTTTTTCCCAAACTTTGTTTATAGTTTCCAATCTTTTATTAAATATTGTATATGATATTTGGGGCAAGTCCATTGCGGCTAATAATTCATTTAGCTGTGAATGGCCACAACCTATTGCTATTGTGCCCGCAACTGTGTTAATATTTATGTCAGTTTCAGGGTTATTGCAACAAATGACAAAGGTTTCACTACACATCTTACATTTTAGTTTTAATTTCGAAAGTAGCCCCAATTTACGTTCAGATATTAATTCTATTGATTTCAAACCACAGTCTATACTCCCATGTGAAGATATTTGTTGAAGCTCTTTAAAAAACTGTGTTATATTCAATATTCGCATTCCATTGATTACTTCTCCATTCTCTCTGAAAAGAAAATACACCTAATAAGAATTCTGTAATTGACATTGTCGGTGTTCTACAAACAAAACATATGATAGGTACCTACAACAGAAAGCTATGCGCAAGTTATGCTGATGTCACAGTAATAATAATTATGCTTTGACCTGTCAGAGAATGACTTCTCATTTTCTGTACCAATATGCAAGGCTTCCTCCTCAGCAATTGTTGTTTCGTTCACTTCAGATCTACACATAGATAAACAATGATAGGTATAGTTATTCCTGCGAAAACAAAGTAAGGGTCGTTTTTCTACGAGTGCTGAGTTTGAATATCAAGCAAACCATGAATGCTATAATGGAATCCTTAGCTAAGTCCAAAATTTCGAAATTTTAATTCGAATTCCGAAATTATCGAAATTTAACCGAAATTCCGAATTTCAAATGTCAAAATGTCAAGTGCGAAATTCGAACTTGAATGTTAAGTTCGTAATTCGAAGTAGAATGTCAAGTTCGAAATTCGAAGTAAAATGTCAAGTTCGAAATTCGAAGTAGAATTTCAAGTTTGAAATTCATAGTAGAATATCAAGTTCGAAATTCGTAGTAGAATGTCAAGTTCGAAATTCGAAGTAAAATGTCAACTTCGAAATTCGAAGTAGAATTTCAAGTTTGAAATTCATAGTAGAATGTTAAGTTCGAAATTCAAAGCACAATTTCAAGTTTGAAATTCGAAGTAGCATTTCAAGTTTAAAAACTGACAAATTAAAAAAATACTGTCTTTACCTACAGCGTTACAAAGTCAGTCAGTGAGTCAGGGATGCGCGTAACTATGTTATAAGTAGGTTTATTATTATTACTACTAAATTTCTGGCTAAAACCCATAATTATCTTTTTGCAACAAAAACAACCCCCTCCAAACAAAGTATATTTTACGTCATACTACGAAAACCCGAATTAAATTTTGTCGCTTTACGAATGAATTTAGTAAACCGATGGTTCAACTTATATTTGTACTTTTACTTGCAGGATTCATATAGAAATCGGCCCTAAATCGATTTTCAAATTCAATATTCAAGTTTGATATTTGATTTCAAAATAATATTCTGATTCCGACAGTTCTGATAAAACTTTCAAGTTCTGATAAAACATAATTATTGTTCGAATTACACTAAAATCAAAATATTAAATTAGGTATGCATTTATCTGTGAGCATTACCTTTTGATGTAGTTTTGTTTACCTACACTGTTTACTCACCTCGTCTGTGAATTTACATCTTCAGAATTAGTGTTGTTTCGTATTCGCCTAAAATAAAAACAGTAATCACGTCAGTTTATAAAATAAAAGAAGTAATTTATTTTATGTGTTAATTAGTTAAATTGTTGCACGAATCCTATTCGTGTGGTCACCCCAATTTGACGTCAGGCAAAGAGCATCAGAGTAGACAAATGGTAATAATATACACGTAATAATACACTAAAACACGTTCTTACCTTAATAATCTATTTTTCTCTAATATACTGTGTTTAAGTTTTAAAATTTTTGAGTTTCTGGCCATTTTGTTTTTAATTATCGTAATTTATCTCGTTCGGAGCGCAGCGTCAGCATCCACCCGTGACAGTGGTCGCGGTCATACTGACTCTCGTCGCCGGCGAGGCCCGCTTTATAACTCGCGCACCAATTTTGTTCGAATAAGCAAAATCGGATATTATTGTTTGACTTTTCGAAAAAAATCACAGATAAGAAGATAGATAATTAAATTATCTTTAAAATGGTGCAGGTTTCATAATAATACACTAGATAGTATTTGCGTAATTCTCGTGTTTGTCTTCGGTTAGACCTCATTTCCCAAATTAATTACACTATGTAATATAAACAAAATCTAAAATATTCACAGATTAGAATATTAGGTAAATGCTCTTGTTTAACATATATTTTTTTCGAAACGTAAGCAGTACTCGTTTAGACGTAATTATCAGTTTAAAATCATTAAAGTCGTATATCAGCGCCTTAAATGGGATTACTAGCCTTCGCAATAAAAAAAATATGAGCTATCAACTGATCTGTGGGGTCCCCCAGTACCCCACCTCCCGGTAGAAGGTTAAATTTAAAAGACTAGATAGAGCAAATAAATAGAACACTCAGTGTGCTTTTGGATTTTAAGTATAGATAGAGTTGGGCTGGCGATTAGGACAGGGGGAAGGCGTTGCGGTGCGAGGGCGGCCGGATGTGGAAGCAATATCGCGAAAGCGCCCGGATTCCTGATGCTGCGAAGCAAGAAGTAGCTTCGAATTGGACTCAGGCCAGGGCGTTAAGTTTTTGCTACGTGCATCGCGCGAGCACCAGAAGTGACAACAAATAAAACATAAAACAATGCACCGCAGCGAACGACGCCCCACGAAATGAAATGAAGTTTTCATCGTATACAAAAGTGTGAAATTGTGTCAAATTTTAATAGTCTTTTACTTAGCCTTTCTCTGGAGTCAGTTTCGATTCATCATCAACTGGGATCAGTTTCGGTACAGGACGACCAAAATAAACCTTATTTCGGATGCTGTGACCGGTCATCCGCGCTCAGATCCTTGAAGGTTCAGTACTTTCAAATTATATGCTTTGTCCTTTAGATGTACAGAACCGCTTTACATAGGAATCATACGTCACCTATGATTGCTTTAAATTGCAAGGTCAAATCTCAGATCGTAAAATTAGCCACTGTGAATTAGCTCCTGCTGCTTTTCACTGCTAAATGGTATTAGATAAATAGTAACCATTGATGGTGTAAGATTGATAAATTTAATTCGGATGGGCAATACCGCAGATACCGTTACTTTTTGATAGCAGGCTTACTGTTATAATTCACAGGTTGCTTTTTTGTCATTCTAGACCCTCGGTCGGCAACCGCGGTAAGGATCCGGACTGCTGAAGGTCGAAATATGGACTGCCAAATATTGTTAAATATCTTACAAATCTATGCAATTTAATGATCATTATCATCTAAAATACTTGCTCCCGGACTATTGTGTTATTGAACGCCATTTAATGCCGTGTTTAACGACCAAGACACATAAGCAAGGTTAAACAAAACAGCTGATTGATTCTCAAACTGTTGTTCATCATTTGGAATAAAATGTAATTTTAAAACTATTTTATTATTTTATTTGATTCAACAATTTGTTCTCAAAAGTTGCTTATTTGCTCGTACTGATTCACCCATTTCAAGGGTGTCACTAATTAAAAACTCATAATATTGCAACTATGAAGTGAAATGTTTTGTATTTATATAGCCTACCCATAATATAAACTCATAATATTGCAACTATGAAGTGAAATGTTTTGTATACCCCGTATTGCCGCGAAAATAGAACTTATTCGTCAATTGAAGTTTAATGTAGTAAATTTCTCACTCGGCAAGGCCTATCCTGTTTTTTCTTATACGGAGACTTCCAGCGGCTGAAAAAAGACGTGTGCGCTCCCGTTTCAGCGACGCAGCGCGGGCGTCGCGGCTAATTTGCGTCGCGCAACCGGACCGTTAACAAGCTTCCGGATCGCGTTTCCGCATATCCGATTGCCGTCTGCCCTTCGCCCTCCTTCCTTCTCCTACCCTCCATTTTCCACCCTCTACTTCCTGTCCCTCCCACCCGCCTACGATAGCCCCACTTAATAAATCCACCATTCTACGACTGCATGTCTGGTCGGCGAACGCTTCTTACGGACTTTATTGCGACGCAAGTACTCAGCTCTGCTTACGTGGGTGTAAGGTGATTGCACATCACCATTACTCCACGTTTACCATTGTACCACCTTCTTACGACGTAGTGTACCATCATTGATTATTATATAATATTAAGTCTCCTTATAAATGGGAACACGAATATGTTAAAGAATCTAACAGTCTCTTTCACGCCCGGCTGCAATGAAATAAAGAGCTTCGCAGCCGATGTGCGCGAAAAATACGTATCGCTTCGACTCCGCGGTAATTTCTGTTATCGAATAATCCACACCCATGTTAAAAGCATCCAAATTTTATCTTAAAAAATACACCTCGTACAAAGTAGTCGCCTTGGTAATGCACATACTGCTTGCAGCGGTTCCACCTTAGTGAAAAACTGGAATGCATCTTCTCGAATGGTTTTCAAGTGGACCTTCACTTTAGCCATAAGGTTTTTTCTCGAATAGAATTGGTCTATTTCTGCGACGTTTTCAACTTGGGAATTAACCAAAACACATCAAACCGTATTTAGGGAGTAGAAAGTCTGATAAACCACTGGAAAAGTCTACACTTGGTAAATGACATTGTTATTTGTGCTTTTTAAGGGCCTACCCATACGTGGTTTGTTGTCCACTGATTTGCAGTACTCTTTAAAACGTTGCACTATTTTTTTATCTGTGAGATACACATAGAGTTGCCTCAGAGGGCCTGCCGGATCTTGTGAATTATTTTCACTTAGGTATTGCAAAGTTTTTCATAAACTTTGTTATAGTTTCTTTGTCCATTCTCACAATTTCTAAGTCCATCTGTCATCAACAATCCGACGGACGCTCACTACATTTCTTCACGTGTTTTGTATTTTACTAGTAATTTACTGGTAGTTACGCATGAATACATTTGGGTACCCTTCCCTTTAATCTTTTCCGCGATAGCTTCAGCGGCACTATTATGATAACATACTCTCTACTCTTTGATAACGATTTACAACTGTTTATCAGGACCGGTAGTTGAAAGGCCTGAGAAGCTCTCAAGTGTGATTTAAATGCCGTATAAATCTGGAGTGCCTCTTTACAATTTAGGTTTTTCTATGTCAAAATGCGCGGTGATACGTTCACTAGGACAGCCGTCTCGTTCATGAATTATTATTCACTTTTGGGGAACCGAATCCATCGGGTGACAGAGGTGGCCGATCTCAAGGTTAGGTCCAACTGCTAGTTTACATACTGTCGTCACGTGACTGCTTTTACTGGCTCATCGTTTGAGCTACTTGGGTTTGTACTTCGCAACTTGAAGTGTGAAAGTTGCCAGATTGCTATATAGCTTGATATTGAGAAGTAGGCGGGAAAGTCAAATCTCCTATTTTGAATCCACATAAGAAGCTTTATATTATTTTCTGGAGAAACTACACAACTGTTCTATAATATGAATGTACTATAAGCACTAAAAGTACTGTGAAATCAAAGACTATCGCGGTTGTTTGACATTATAAAAAGGTTTAAATACGAATTTACCGCGTGCATTTTGTAGCACCCGACGTTTCGGCGATGTTGCAATCGCTGTTGTCGCCAATTGTCAGTCTACCTGACAATGGTGGTTGCAATGTCACCGAGACGTCTGGTGCTACAAAATTCACATTTTATAGCTACAGGTACTATCCAATCTTGTATCAGAATAATGTTTGTATTTGGTATGGTCGGGGTACATCTCTTCTATCAATTAGACCAAGATGGATTTTTCAGCTGTAATATTTATACAACGTCTGAACTTTACACCGTTTCTCTTCATCTTTGCATCTTTTCAAGTATACTAAAATGCCACACAGTATCGGAAAAAACCTCACGTGGGCACAGTAAAAATAGTGCCCATTTTCAGGTAAGTAAGCAATAGTAGTAAATCTGTCAATAATAAATAATTACTGCCGAAACCGTATCATTGTATGGTTAATATTTAGTCTCTTAATAATCATTTAACACGAGCAGCTTCGGTGCCAAACAGCGAATTCTACCGTGCAATCCATTGACATTTTCTTATACATTTTACCTACTGAATTAAAAATGATACAAAGGGATATTACATTTCAGGAAAGATTTTAGACATATCATAAAATGGATCTGTGATAAAGCGTTAAATATGTATAGCCAATATAACAAAATAAAATACAAAAGTCACACCTTCCCTTACAAACCGATAAACGGTAATTAAAGTACGACTACTATGATTATACGGCCTTTCTAGGAACAAAGATGTGTGTCAAGCTTCAATAACCTCGATATGAAGAAACAAAGCTACTTTGCCCAGATGTTCTTTTTGGGCCCTTTGAGAAATCACCGCTTTAATTAACAGCTAAAAGTGATTCAACTAAATAATGTCGTCGAAGTGACGCGGAAGTGGCGGCAAGCGGAGCGGCGGCGAATCTCTTCTCTGCCGCTCCGCCAAGCCGAGATCCGATCTCGCTACTCTTGAGGGTAGGCGTAGGAGCTAGGGAAGGAGGGAGGTGAGTGGTAAAGAAGAGCTCGCGAAATTTCCCAAAGCTGTAAAATAGAAAACGCCTTGTGATCGCGGCCTCCTCAGCTTGATAGCGATCTTTTCACTTACAAGACACGACTGCCGCACCGCCGAGAACGCGACTTTCTCATATTCTAGGAACATTTTGTAAGGAACGAGTCAGTCAATGTATACATGTATTTACGCAATTCTGTCGAGGTCTATAAAGCAATCCCTCGATATATTCCTATAGATTTTACCTACTAAGTTGAAAAAGATTAAAAAGGGATGCGAAGCAACGGTGAGGATTTTAGGTAAATCAAAAGATGGATCTGAGCTAAATTTAACTTTCTGATTTAAATTGAATTTAAACGGATGTAAACCATCAGAAGAGAATCCGAGAAATTGCGTGAGTAAGGAGATGGCACTGGAAGAAAGTGAGGGAATGTCAAATTGTTCATTGCCAAAATAACGGATCACCTTAATTATTTCCGTCCGATTTCGTGCTAGGAATGGTAGGATAATTTATTTTCTACTAATATATGAATGTATAACGGGAGTATTCAGTGTGTTTGTATTTTACAAGTGTGAATGTTTATTTTTTCTTTTACACATGACCGAACGTCATACCAGTCAGCTCGCGGAAAAGCAATATCCGAAGTAAAATATCAGCATCCCTAAATACGGGCGTTTATCGCTCAGGTAGGTATGCGATGAGCGTATGGCTATGGGTTTAATTAGTTTTACCTGTACGATTTGTACCAATGTACACCAAATATATCATGCATATATCTTCTACAATCGATCATATACATGTTGTGAAACAAGTCATCGAAAAACTTAACGAATACGGGCAACACTACTACATGGCATTCGTCGATTGCAATAAAGCTTTTGATTCTTTAAATCATAACTATATCTGGAAAACGCTGAAAAACCAGGGCGTAGAAAGCAAATACATAAGAATAATAAAAGAAATCTATAAAAATACCACAGCAACGGTCCAACTGGAACAACAAGGAGAAGAGTTTAGTATACAGAAAGGCGTCAGGCAAGGCGATCCACTTTCTCCAAAACTTTTTACGGCAGTGTTAGAAAACATATTCAAAAATACAAACTGGGAATATTTTGGAATAAAAATTAACGGATTAAACATAAATCACCTAAGATTCGCCGACGACATTGTGACATTCGCTGAGAGACATATTACAAACTATGTTACAACAACTAGATTACGAAAGCAGAAAAGCAGGTCAATCCATGAATCCAACGAAGACCAAAGTAATGACCAATGCGTTAAAGGAAGACATAGAAATAGGACAAGAAATTATCGAATATGTAGATGAATATATATATTTAGAACAGATAATATCAATAAAAGACCAATACTCAAAAGAAATCGATAGAAGAATAAGCAACACTTGGAAACGGTACTGGTCACTAAAAGAGATAGTTAAAAATTAAACGATACCAATGTCAATAAAAAGTAAACTTTATAATACATGCATTCTCCCATGTCTTACTTACAGGTGTCAAACTTAGCCTGCCACGAACAAAAACAAACAAAAACTTATAGTATGCCAACGAAACATGGAGCGAAGCATGCTAAACATAAGGCTACAGGACAGGTGGACGACCTCAACAATAAGGAAAACAACAAAGGTGAATGATGTTTTAAACAAAATTAGAAAACTAAAATGGAACTGGACTGGTCACATCATGATAACCAACAAAGAAAAATGGACGAAGGACGCAATGGAATGGTATCCTAGAAATGGGAAAAGACAAAAAGGACGTCAAATCAAAAGATGGGAAGGTGATGACTTACCGAAAGGATGGAGAAGGTTGGCTTGGGACAGAGATGAATGGAAGAAAATGGGGGAGGCCGATGTCGAAGGTCAACCTGACCAAAAAACTGGCTGCTGAAGAATAATATGATACCTTATTTAAAAATTAGATTAAAAAATTTATAAAATATATTGTTTTACCACATAAGGCAATACGGTCAGCGAATAAAGGATTTTATTATTATTATTATTATTATTTACACCAAATATCACAGCCCTTCTGCAGTAATCTTGATTTTTGTAATAAACAAAAAAATAAATAAAACACAGTATATGTGAATTGCTATTGGTAAATACAAATTACTCCACCAATTCAATATTTTACACCTTACCGAAACTCACAATAAAAGAGTCATCGAGTGTGATGCATTTTTCAAAGAAGTGATAGTTTCACCATCAAATCCAACCGCCCTCATCCTCATTCTAATAAATGATTAGATAAACACACACACGCCCTCTTTCTACTTCACATGCAAACTTCCACTATTTTTTTAATATCAATTATGTAGTTTGAATTTAAACTCATATATATTTAAATGATTGCTTGTAAATGTTACAAATAATTAGTCTTATTGTATTAGTATTATCGGTATTTATATTGTAGCGCTGTATATTTATATAAATAAATAAGTTTTCTCGTCTCTCTTCTGTTTATGTTACTCCTGATTTGAAATGTTTATGTTTATGTAACTCTCTATTTTCTGTAATTGAGTAAGTTTCGCTCTCTTGTACTATTTGCAGACCTTGCAGGCGTGAAGGAACAATTCTTGGGATATGGGGATTTTTCATTTTATTTATTCCAACATGATGGATGGGGACAGAGGCCATATCCCCCTTGCAGATTTAAGGACTTGTATAATATTTCTACCCTGGCTTTAAATACAATGTTGCGCAACTGCCTCTATTCCCAACAATCCAAACTGGAACCATTTCTTTCATATATTCAGATACATTCTATAATAGAAATTGAAAACCAATTTTATACATTTAAGAAAAAAGAAAATAACTAAACAGTATTACAATATACAAAATAAGACATCTTAATACCTGTGAAAATAGGGTTTATATGGAGGGAGAATTCGAGCACCCCCAAATGGCTTTTATAAAAATGGACACTGATGAGGAACTTAATAGAGCAAAGGCAAAAACAATAATATAGCAAATGCCATCCTGGAAATTTAGGATTTACTGTATTCAGAGGCTATTCCCATATTCCACAACAAAGTTAATGAAATTTAATTATAGCTGGCCCCTCAGACTCTTGGTTGGCTGAATGACATCCTGGTTTGATTTCTATGTTTAAAATGCCAGTATTTTATACCATTTTTTTCAAAGTTTTAAACAACAACAAAGAAAGACAGAAATTGAACTACACGAATTCCTCGCCGTCTTACGCTTTTTTTTAATATGAAACGACAAAGGCACTCCAGAGTGAATGCAAAATAAATTTCTGATTATATTCTATGTGCGAGTCACGTCCCCCGCTGTAATTCTTGCTCCAAAGACGCCCGCATAATAGGAATCGTTGACGTAATATCGCACATTTTCCAAACTGTGTGTATATGCATCGTTCGCCATCCGAACACAAACGAGAGCAGGAATGTCGCTTGGTAATTTTAGACAAGACACCACCGCTTCTATTTATACACGAAGCGCGAAGAAAACGTCTCCATTATATTCTCCGTCTCTCTAAAAATGTATCAGCGTTGTCATCTACCGCTTAACTAAGCTTAAGCCTGTTTTAAGGCAGGTAATTAAATATCTGGTTATGAAATCTGCACTGTACGTATTTATTGTAATAGTATTAAAGCGAAAATTAAAAGTAGTAAATTATTACATTTATCCAAGAATTTAAATTTATTTAATAAAATCAAAATATTAAAAATCTAAATCAAATAAATTACGGTTAAAAAACAAAATGAAATACAATTAGGTTAGTAAAAAAATAAAAATACCAAAAACGGAATTACAAACAAATAAAAAACAAAACCATTTATTCATATAACACATAAGGATAAATTGAATAATTATCTAATACAGGCAAAGGATTTTTTTATTGTTTTTTATTTATTTATTTAAATCCAAAATAAAAATGTACAATGTTGACATAAATAATAAAGTGTAAAAAAAAGCAAATACTTAATCATTGTTTTCGAAGCAAAGAAAGTACAGATTTGGTGGATTTTATCAGCTCCACTAGACTACAGTCTGTTCTGGAGTGATACCACTCTTATATTTGTTACATAGTACATGTACACATTTTTATAAATTTTCGGTTAAAATAATTAAAATTTTTACCAACATCGTTAAGAAAATTTGAAGAAAAGGACATCTAATCTTAGTTAGTGAAGGGGTAATAATAAAAGGATAAAAGGATAATTACCTGCATAGGCATTATACTAAATAGATACATTTATATATAAATACACACTCATACATATAAAAATATATATACACATATACACACACATACATATATACAAAAAGTATCTACCTATATTCAATATATAATTTATACATACTTATATAATAATATATAAATGAACAAAATAAATAATAGCAAAAACTTTTTTTTTTTATTATTATTTTAAGACACAATTTCCATGAGCTGCCTCTCGCATTCGCCTCTACTTTTTGAACGTAACCATTTTGTGACCTCAGCTTTGAAAGCGGTACTGGTTCTCAGCTTCTGTCCGTCGGTGAGTGTCGCAAGGAATGCATCATACATCCGAGGGGCCAGAAACAAATAATGCCTCTGGGCAAACCTTGTGTTCGTCCGAATTAGGTTCTGGGTTTGCTTTTTTCTTGTGTCGTGTTTGTGATCTCGGCTGGAATGCCGATCTGTGTCGTGGTGAAAATAAGTGACAATCGATTTTATGTAAAGCTGTCTGATATCAAGTATCTAGAAGTCATTGAAAAGTAAATCGGATGGGTAGGGATACGGTTTTCTGTGTATAACTCTCACTATTGCTTTTTGAGCTTTTATTAGTGGGTCTAAGTGCAGTTTAGCATCACCGCCCCAACCGATATTGCCATACATCATCAGTGACTGTGCCAAAGCACAATATATGGATCTCAGAGTTTTTATATCAAGAACATTTCTAATACTCCTGAAAATATAGATTAGTTTACGGACTTTTTCTGTGACTTTTCCGATATGTATTTGCCACCGGAGATGTTTATCGACATTAACATCTAGGTACTTTACAAAAGGCACACGCTCAATTTGTACACAGTTACAATCAAGACTGTCGCATTCGTGTAGGACTAGGTTATAATTCTGTAGAGGTTGCTGACGAGCATCTATGCTGAAGGCTACAAGCTTAGTTTTATCCACGTTCAGCGTTAACAGATTATAATCAAGCCAGCTCTTAACACTTTTCATCGCGGCAGCTGCCTTGTTATATACACTTTCCCAACTATTCGATTCGAATATGAGGGCAATATGAAATAGTTACCTACTCTAAAAAGATATAGGTACTTTAAAAAAAATATATACTCTAAAAAGATTATTCCATATAAAATAATCATTATCAAATTACCATTCCAAATACATTAGCGAAATAAAAATTACACCATAAAGTAAACCAATATTTTATTATAAGAGTAACTTAAATGTGGATGTCCTTGTTTTATTTTTACCAGTCGATAGCCAGCCTTTGCACGCCAAAAACTGCGCTACAATTTTCGGTCGATTTTGTAAATAAATACTAAGAATATCGTTTTTTCTTGAATTTCCTCTGGTGAGCTAGTAATTAATATTGTTAGTCATGTATATTATATATGTATATAATATATAAATGGGGCGTCCGAAACAGTTCCTCGTGGATCTATCAAACGACGCAAAGTGCCTATAGGCACTGTTGGCGTTCGACGGGTTAACCCTCCAACCCGGGCGATTTTCAGATAGATTTGGTCTATATTCTACGATACATACGTAACTTGTTCGTTCCCGTTAGCCCTGCGACTCTAAAAAGTGGAAAATGATACTCTCGATGTTACAGAGCAACAGAAAAAGATTTAACTGGGAAATAGCGGAAATACAGAAATTATATGTAAAGCGATAATGGCGTACAGAATCGTATGGAAAGAGCTGAACGCTCAGAGAGGGTCTCCCGCCTCTGGAGGGTTAAGGGTAATGGTTGCTGAGATATAAGGTTTCAAAATTGTCGAGCGGGTTATCAAATCTCTCAGTTGTAACGTCGCTATGCATGTGCTGTGCCGTTTTTAGCATAATTAATTAGATTTATGAATTAGATTTTAGCAGCGATTATTAACGGATTGTAAAAAAAAAAAATTCAATAAAGGAGAACGGGTACATTTGTATGGAGCTCGGATTTAATGTTAGCCATACAATTCACTACCATTGGGTTGGTTTTAAAGAAAGAAATAAAACATGGAAATATACAAGGATCGTAACCCGTCCTCCCATCCGATCTTATCTCACAAACTATAAGTCCTAGAGAAAATTGGTTAAAATCAAAATAATCAGTATGGTCTGAAACGACTTCTTCTTTTTTTATTGTGTTTTATATCTTTACTTTTATTGTGTTTTTTAATTTGTACTATTCATCCGTTGCTTTCGTTTTGGAATTCTATTAACGAATACGCGCAGCGCGCACCACACCCAGTTTGAAAGGTCAAACGAGACGTATGCACGGTGCCGAAATGCTTCCGTATGCATGGTAAATTGTTAAGGTGAGACATTCCTTAACAAGCAACGAGCAATTACTTATAAAAGAGTTAATGTTTATTCCATATAATTATACTTTAGCGAATATTAATGATTTTAAACTGATAATTACGTCTAAACCAGTACTGCTTACGATTCGAATAAAATATATGTTAAACAAGAACATTTTCCTAATATTCTTAGCTCTGAATATTTTAGAATTTGTTTATATTACATAGTGTAATTAATTTGTCAAATTAGGTCTAACCGAACACAAAAACGACTACAACGCAAATACTATCTGGCGTATTATTATGAAACCTGTACCATTTTAAAGATAATTTAATTATCAATTTTTTTATCTACGATTTTTTTCGAATAGTAGTTTTTTTCAATAATATCCGTTTTTTTTTGCTTTATCGAATAAATAATTCGTGCGCGGCGCTCTATCGGAAGACGTTTAAATTATTCCGAATCATTTGCTTCCGCAGCCATTAGCATGATTCGAAATAATTTCAACGTTTTCCGATAGAGCGCAGTTATCTGATAACAGAAAAAATAAAATAAATAAATAATTATAATTGCATAAGTTGTTAAAAAATGCTATGCAATAGCTTTACCGCGGCGGTCCCCGAGTGCCACACGTATTTTTTTTTTCATTCCTTGTAATGTGTTGAAATAGTGTGTTGTGTAATATATTTGCTAATAATAAAAATCTCATAAAATCACGTTGCCTGATCTTCTGCCGCGACAGTTTTAAACACTAAATACCAGGTAAAACGAGCGTTATAAAAAAAGGCACTCAAGCAACAAAGGGGCGGTATTCGTGTATTTGTATGACGTAATCTTCGGTTAAATATTTTAGTTATAATATATAATTTAATTCTCTTTTCTTTCTGACAAAACCGTGGTGCTCCAATAGGACTCAGAAAGTGAGCTCGCCGTATCATAGGAGTCCATAGCAAGGCGGGCTTGCTTGCATTTTATTTGGTGCATTAGATAAACAAACATGTAAATATTGTATGCGCTATTTAACCTGGGCATACTTAAAAGTGGTTATGAATCGAGTTATAATTAAAAATTATTAGATTAATCGTTCAGTAAATATAATTATTATGTTTTTGTATCGCCTGATATCGATTCATACCATGATTTGTGTTGGTTGTGATGTTCTATGGTTTGTGATTTTGGTTTTTTAAATGTTAAAATCGGTTTTAGTCGGTAAAATTTTGGCAGTTACACTATTAAAATGTTCGTATCAATATACTTTGCGTCAAAAATGTGCAATGCAATACCGACTTTTAAGTCTTTATTGTCTCATAATATGGCTAATTTCAAGTTTCTTATGTAATTTTCCGTCGGATTTAGCATTAAAATGGTCCAATTAAATATTGCGTATATATTTTTAAATAGTCTATGATATTTAAACTCCATAATTTTCGAAATTTAAAAATGCTACTAAAAATGAAAATTGACTAAAAATAAGTGGCAGTAAATGGAATATCAGACAATTGAGGATTATTTTTTATGATTTTAATAGGTTTTGATAAAACTGTTGTGAAACTTTAGTGAAAATAATAAAGTGTAACATGCACAGTAGGGCATGACAGTATGATGAATTTAATAGATATCCTATGTTTCGAAGAAGTTATTTCATTTTAACTTATGTCAACCAAAATCTCTTATAGAACTAGTATATGATGACTAAACCGTTCGACGTTTTGGGTGACTGGTTACTGTTTGAGTAGAGTGCCACTGCTGCAATATGATATAAAGCGAAATTTATACAATTCACCTTCCTCTGAGACTGAGTGAAAATTTCAAATAATTCTTACTAATGTAGACTTGTAACTTGTGAAAAGTGAAAAGTCCCAATAGTGAATCTGTCAAACTTGATGAAAATTTACTGATGGTATAAGAATTATGACTATTTTCGAGAAATACGTGTAATTCTTCATGTTCACGTAACAGTGAAATGACTATGTGACTGAATTACTTGTAACTTCGAGAAACGGGTTTTTCCGGTTTAGCGAAAGAGGCATAAGGTCACTCTTGTTGGATTTCGGATATTTAGGACCAACGACGATTGCCTTCCAGAATGGTCATGATGATATATTTGTTGAATTTGCCATCCCACTGTGCGCCGTAGTGTGGTGTATGGCGCAGTGTGTGTGGCATTTTAAGGTGGTGTGGTGATGTGTGGCGCTGTGTGGTGGTGATGCGTTGATCTTACCAAGCGACGACGCGTTCCTTGGCACGTTTCCTCATTATTTTCACTGTATCACAGCAGAATTTCGGATCGTCGCGGCGCCGCTAACATCTGCCACCGCGGCCGCGATGCAACCACAGAAGACATACGGAATCTATGTATGTCTCATTCCTTAGAAAAAAATTCTTCTATTCTAGTCAATCATTCCTGGTTAAATATCTTGATTACCAGTCGATAAAGTATCAGGAGATTAGAATATTTCGTCCTGTTGTCATCATTTGACTTTCCTAGCAAGGAAATTATTGTGAACGCACTTCTGTGTATCTGTGTAGGTAGATGCACAGACGTGTGTATTCCTCCACGGTAGCGTCCAAACGCTTCATCCGATTGAGCTGAAATTTGTCATAGAAGAAGTTTAAAAAATTGAGGTTGAATCCAAACCAGTGGGCTCGCTAGTCATACTTCAATTTCGAATTATTGGACTTAGAGACTCTGTTCTTTAATAGATACCCAAGAGCTTAGGGTGCAAAAGGGGTTTTTGAGGGGTGGTGTTTGGTGGGCGGGTTAGGGAAGAAAAGGGGAGCGCTGCGGGAGGTAGCGTTTGATGTGGGGTTTGGTAGGGGTTTGGAGGGGTGGGGAGGAGGGGGTTTGGGGGAGCATGGGGTGGGGGAGGGGATGGTTACAGGGGGGATATATATCCCAGCTCCAACCCCCCGTCCAACCCATTTCCACCGACCACCCCTACCCAACATAACTCCCCTTGACACCCCTCCCCCAATAGCTCCACCCCCAACACCCCGAAAGTTAGAACATCTCGTATAAAAAATATATACCGAAAAAATTAAATACCTCCTGTAATAAAACATCTTCTTAAAAATTTATTAAATACCCCCTTAAAGATTTAAAACATAATTTTTGGAAAATACCATTTTATTACCACGGAAATACTACAATTACATGCATAGCTCGAATGGTAGGTAGAATTTGAATAGTAGGTATTTTTCCATGGGTATTGCGCAGCTCCTTTATCGTTTCGGACGAAAATATTCTTCTTTTTACGATATTCTTCTAATTCCGTGGGTTCCTATGCCGCCTTATCTAGGGGCTTTAACTTGGACGAAGATAGACCAAGTACTCAGGAAGCGTAAAGTTTCGGAATAAAATATTCTTCTTCCTCCGATATTCTTCTTCCTCTGTGGGCTCCTGTCCCGCCTTATCTAGAGTGCTATAATAGATACCCAAGTACTCGGGATGTATAAAGTCTCGGACGAATTTGGCTTTCTTCTTCCGGTATTCTTCTTCTTCTGTTTATTCCTATTCCGCCCTATCCAGAGTGTTTTAAGTTTAAAGAAGATATACCAAGTACTTAGGATGCATTAAGGTTAGAACTAAAATATTCTTCTTCTTCCGTGGGTTCCTTTCTTGCCTTATTTAGAGTAATTCAAAAGATGCCTAAGTACTCAGGATGTATAAAGTTTCGGACTAAAATATTCTTCTTCTTCTGATACTCTTCTTCTTCCATGGGTTCCTATCCCACCTTATCTACAGTGCTTTAACTTCAAATAAGATAGACCAAGTAGTCAAGATGCATTAAGTTTCGGAGTAGAATATTTTTCCTCTTCCGATAATCTTCTACCGCGGGTTTTTATCCCGCCTTATCTATAGTGCTTTATTAGATACCCAAGTATTCAGAATGTAAGAAGTTACGGACAAAACAATTCTTGTTTTTCCTGCATTCTACTTCTTCGTGGATTCCTACCCCGCTTTATCTAGAGTGCTTAAATAGTTACTATGGCGATATTAAGTTTCGGACGAAAACACATTCGCTATCAGGGGGGAGGGGGAGGGGGGCATGTAATATTTATCAGATGAAACAGTCCTTAGCTACTTGAAGGGAAAATCTTGGGGTGAAAAATCCGATTTGTTTTTGTATTAAACCAGTTGACAGAAATTCCTACACTTGGTTATGTCAACATTGTTAAAATTTAAAAACATAACAAAATTTTAACATAATATTTACCTGCATTATAATGTTTAAGGTATGAATGTTGGTATTATAACCTTTGTACGTTAGTATTAGTAATAGTAAGTTATAGTAGTAATAGTAATAAGGTTGAATATTCAAACGCACATTTTCAATGTTATATATATTAAACAATTCCAAATTTTCCGATATTTCCAACAGAAATTCTTCGATAATTACGCAAATTATCATTAGAACCATAGCTCTAATAATCAAATAGAATTATTGAATAATTTTACAAATTGTCAATAGACAGTAATTTAAATATTTCAGAAAATACTAATAGTAACAAATTATTATAAATAATGTTGATAATCAATCGCCAATAGTAGGAATAAAAAATACAAATATGTAATAGTCAATAATATGAAAGTATACAGAATAAAGGTAGTCCAAAAAGTCAATAGAACTTCGATGATTCGATGCTGTCATAATCAATAATGCCATAAATTGGGCTTTAATTAAAATACACTTTACTTTTATTTTAAAAGAATCTTCCCAAGGTCCCTCATGAATAATGGCAGATTATTGTAAAACGACAATTTTTGACAAATATTGTGCCTCAAACACGATAATAAATAGTCTAAAAAGATCAGGAAAGGGAAGATTTAATACCATAGACTTACCACCTGAAGGAAAAAGTAGGTAGGTACAGTATACGAAAAATAATATCCCATTGCAAAATTCATTAAAATCACTCTCGTGAAAACCTTCATATAAAAAAAAAACAAAGTAAGACCGCCACGGCAGTACTTCAATAATAACTGTCATATTTACGGAATGCGTTTGTAGTTACCCTATACATAATTTATGTAAATGGAGTTTCCACTATTGTTAACCAACTTTCTAGAGGGTGTCGGTCACAAAACCTTTAAACCAATAAATCCGTTTTTGTAATAAAATATTTAAAACAATTTGAAAGCAGCATGCGAGACCGTTTTAAATTATACGCTTGAACAACTAGTCATTTTAAAATTGAAGTGAAATATTGATTATTTACGATTAGGTAATTATTATCTAGTCGTTGTGTTCTTGTGGGTATTTTACACATTTATTATTCTGAATGACAAATTAATTTACTGCTGGTTAGAAAAGTAGTCCGCCCGAAAAGTTGTTTTCAAACAAGAAATTCGTGCCCCTTTTCAAATGATTGATGTCTGAAACTCTTCAGCCTAGCCTAGACCCTTGAAAAAATATGCTTGAAAAAATATGAAAATCTTTCATGGAAAATCTAAATGGATGTTTGTACGAGATCTTAATGAATATTTTATTGTCGACTCCGAAAGAAACTGTTTCCAACCCTCAGCTACATTTCTTTTTTCTCGTGTTTTATTGTGATTTGATCCTGATATTTGTCGGTGGTCAGTCACATTTTTGTAAAACCACAATTATTTTATTACATTTTAATTCGTAGTATAGACTACCGGAAAAAAATCGGTATAGAAGTCCTATAAAATCCTAATCCCCACCAGGGAAGAATGGAAGAATCCGCAGTGGCTCCAAAGCCACAACGCGGACGCCTGGTTCACCGACGGATCAGGAACAAATGGACGTTTTGGGGCAGGCGTGTACGGACCCAAAACTAACCACAGAATCAGCATCCCCCTTGGACAATATGCCACGGTTTTCCAAGCCGAGGTATTTTCCATATTGGAAAACAAAAACTTCAAAGTCGACTTGAGGTAAAAAATAGAGAAATCCTCCTTTGCTCTGACAGCAGAGCAGCACTGGACGCTCTGGCTAAAGCCACCACAGAATCTTCTGTGGTCTGGGACTGCATGCAAGAGCTCAACAAATTGGGAATAGCCAATAAAATCACCCTAATATGGATACCGGGCCATCAAGGCATACCCGGCAACGAAGAGGCCGACAGACTGGCAAAACTGGGCACACTGGAATGCCCGGTGGAGCCAATTGTAGGGGTCCCCTTCGCTACAGGCAAGGAAATCATCAGGGACTGCTTGGAGTAGGAACATCGGGCATCCTGCAAACAGAGCCAGGGATGTCGCTAGGCAAAATCCATGATGGAGCAATCACTACAAAAGAAAACCAAGGCCCTACTTGACATGAGCAAGAAGAACCTTAGAACCACTATCGGTCTCCTCACCGGACACACGACCCTTAGAGCACATCTATTCAACCTTGGATTGACCGAGAGCAAGGACTGCCGAATATGTGGCGAAGAACCTGAAAACAGCACACACATCATTGGTCGCTGCCCAGGCCTCGCCGCAAAAAGACACAGTTTACTGGGACAAGCCTTTCTCGAACCCAGCGATCTGCCCAACTTGAAAGTCAGTGATCTACTTGGACTAGTAAGAAGTACTGGGCTACTAGCTGACCACTGACCTAACCACAAAGTGGGTAGTTACAAAAGATCTTATAGATCTAGGTGACATCAAGGGCTCGAAACAAGCCCCTTACTTCGTTTACTACTACTACTACTACTAATTCATAGTTTATTTACTTCGTATACTACATAGTTAATTCGGTCACAATTTATTTTATTGCTTAGTTATTATAATTTACAAACTAAGATTAGAATAAGTCTCAAGCTTATAAGGTTATTTTTTAAGGCCTGTTTACTAAAAGCAACGGATACCTACCTGTTGGTATCGGTTTATTAAAACCTGTCGGTTTGCTCAATAAACAATACAACTTGCACTTAATATATACAATACAATTATATTGCGATATATTGAAAACGCATAATATTGCATTGCACTAGAATGCTGGTACTAGGTTGATTCTTTAAGTGGGCTGACACCAGGATGCTGGCACCGGAACGCTAGTACCAGGCTGACACCAGGGTTACGGCACCTGGCAGATACCAGGATGATGGTAGCAGCCTGCACTAGTATGCTGGCACTAGACTAGCGCCCGAACGCTAGTACACAAACAAAGATATTTTTGTGATCTATTTAACGGGTGGAATCACCCCATTAAAGTTGTGTGCGCAATTTAACTTCTACGGTGTATAAAAGAGAAACCCAGTCAGCAAGTCTTCAAAAAAATGTTAAATAAGTGGCTGCTATTCGATGGCAATACTTTATAGACAGAAAATTATTTTAAAATAATAAACGGATTATTTGAATATAACTATTTTATAACTATGGCGATTATGATTACTGTAACTACTCTTAACTATATAATAGACTAACCTTTTAAATTGTAATTTGTAATTATTTCATAACCGATTAAAATAATATTAATTGTTTTCAATATTTATGACAATAAATTTATTTATTATCGTACTTATATTTTATTATTATTTGATTATTATAATGGTTCTTTAATAACTGCTATGTTTTTAATTATTTTGTGCATTTCTTATTTTTTAATAATATCACTTATTTATTTGTGATTTTGTTTTTTAACTTTTATATATTAAAACTAATGTAACTCTTTGTTTTTAGAATGTTCACCCAAGCATAAGCTTAGCTTAGTTGGGCGATGGTTCTTGCTATGGATTTCTTGCTGTGTAAATAATGTAACATAATAGTTTATTTGTTGTTTTAATTTTAAATTGTAATTTGTTTGCCAATTGCTTATATAAATAAATATCAAAGACGAGTTTATTCGTACTGAATAAACTCTAACATATATCAAATGCTAAATGGCATTACGAGTCCGGAATCAAAACGATTATGGCAATGAAAACCTCAGCAGCTCAGGCAAATGACGAATCAATCAACACATCACACATTTCGGAAATTTTAAACAAAAACAAACCGCGAAGTAATTTTGAAGTGATCTTATTCAATATGTTAAATTGGTACTTTGGAGTTCTCTACTACGGGCGAACCCGCCACCCCAGGTAGGCAGGGACGACAAAATCTCCCGTGTAACTACGGTAACAGACCCATGAGAATCCAATGCAGTGGGACACTGGGACCGCACTGGGACACTGGGAAGCGAAAACAGCGGACCGACCTCACTCCCTCACTACCAGATTTGGCCGGATTTCTCAGTCCTCCAGTCTGGTCTCCTGGTTCGAAGTCACTTGCGCGGCCTCTACCTGACATTAGCAGTAATTCAGCTCGAATTTATCGTGGACATTGGGGCCTTTCGCACGTCAATATCACATGGGATAGGATGGCCAACAGATAATTTCAAAGGTAGCTGACTTTAGGTCAACCACCACCCCCGTTGCTGAGGAAACGTATACGATCATTTCCAGACCCTCACGCCTATTCGCCGGAGTGCACAGTCGATTGGCGGCCACCGCACAATGCGCAAACCGCCCAGCAGCGCCCGAAGGTCATCCCCTAGAGGAAATGATCCACCTGCCTTGGCAGAGGAAACAGAGTCCTGTTTAGGTTCGACCCTCTTCGACGAACCTATCGGATGGGGTTTGCACCGTAAGTTAAGGCGACCCAAGTTACCGATCTGGTCTTAGTAGCCCAAATGCACCATTAGCTGTCAAATAGACAGTCGTAACTTTACGAGTCATATAAAGAAACCTAAAGATTAAGAATACTCTGCCTCAAAGATTTTTAACCGACGACGGTCTTTTTTTAATGTTTGTTACCTCAGAACTCTGCCATTTATGAACCGATTTGGAAAATTCTTTTTTTTTAAGGGATATACTTACAGATAGCTCCGATTTTTATCAAAATTCTGTTCTGATGATGAGATCCATAAGGAAATGATGGAACTCCCCAAATATTATCATATGCTGTTGAAAATGTACATATTGATTCAATTCCGATGACAATGCATTTTTTTATGGTAAGCATGACCTGATTCTACACCCTTGGTTGGCTCCTGACGAGGGGACTCCTCAACGGTCAACAGCACAGATGAAAAATTTTGTATACGCATTCGGTTATGATAGCCCGTTCTAAGTTTCACCATCATATGACTGCTGCACCCAGGGTTGGCTACCGACGAGGGGATTCCTCAACGGTCAGCAAGACGCGAAATTTTGTATATCCATTCAATTATGGCAGCCCGTTCTAAGTTTCATCAAGACAGTACTGCGTCACCTAGGGTTGGCTTTCAACGAATGAGCTCCTTAACGGTCAACAGCACAGACACAAAACTTTGTATACGCATTCAGTTATGATAGACCGTTCTAAATATCACCTTGACATGGCTGCTGCGCTTATAAACAATCATAAATTCGTTTTTTTTTGTTAAAATTTTTGTATTAGTACTGGTTAATCTAGCGATGTGCTTAGCAATCTTTTTAATTTAAGCCCTAAATTAATTGCAATTATTCACTTATACTGCCTCAAAGATTTTTAATTCTACATTTAGGTATGACACAGAAAATTATATAGTGTTATATATTGGTAATTACCCGAATGGCCAAGACCTACCACACCCAAAATCGACTTATTAAACTTGATGAAGTTGCCACCGTCTGCGATAAACTTGCCCGAATTTCGGTAAGTATAATTGATCACGTAACGTTCATGTCCGAGCCGAGGGCACGTAATGAATAATATCGGCGGGTGTAATTTGCCACATGTTATTAGCTCCCACCGCTAGCTACTGGGATCTGAGCAGCCCGGGGCCGCGCTGCCACCCATCGCAAGGCAGCCCACGTCTCGTCTATTTATCTCTACGAGAGATTATCGACAAAGGATCGTTTCATTTTTTCCGCACGACCATCACATAACCCTCACGCCCCGAATCAATGTTGCCCTGCGATTCGTATCATCTGCTCGTTTATTCTATAAATCTGCATGTAGATTCGAAACCGATTTTTTGATACAGTTTTTGTTATGTGATTATATGACCATCGAGAAACATTTTGTGAATAAAATCATCTGTTGCCATCACCGCATCGAACTCGAACTGTAAAAGGATGCACCGCCGCCCATCGCGCATGGGCTGCCGCTTTGCGTTGCGTGTCAGATGTAGATTCAAAACCGATTTTTTTACACAGGTTTTGTTACGTGATTATATGACCATCGAGGTAACATGTTTTTATGGAGAAAGCATCTGTGGCCACCACCAAATCGAGCCCGGACTGTAAAAGGATGCACCGCCGCTCGTCGCGTCTGGGTTGCCACTTTGAGTTGCGTATCAGACCGCGGTCTTTTAGAGCAATTTCAATCTGCGAAATTCCAATCTGACACAGCGAAGTGGTAGCTAATGGTTGTCGTGCAGTTAGGCCACTGAGACATACCTCGTTCTTTGGGGTCGGCTCAGCTCACGGTTCAGTTTCTATTCAGCGCCCTCCTCGAATGATGGTCGAACCCCGGGATGGACCCTGTTTCTCCTGCATTTCATTGTATGTGGTGCTACTGGGCGGCGTCAGGCACTCGACTGTACACTTCGGCGAATAGCTGGAGGAGTCTTAGAACGACATACGGTTTCCTAAGAGCGAGAGTGGATGTTGACATGATGTCAACCACTCTTTAAAAGAACAATTTACCACCCGATCCCAAGCGAAGATACGGGGAAAGGACACTATGTCTCGCGATAAATTCAAACTGAATTACAGCAGACAGAGGCCGCGCAAGCGACTTCTAGCCCATATCCAGTCGGGAGGACGAAGAAATCCGGGCATAACTGGCAGTGATGACGCTTGGTCTGCCCGTTGGGTTAAAAAAAATAGTGGATTGTCATTTTCGAAATCTTTTACGCTCATCCCAAAGCTGAAAGATCGATCATATATCGTTATACCAGTATGTGGTGACGGGTTCGCCAGTTGTAGTCGACACTTCCCAAATGGTGTACGACTGATTGTGGCAAGTATCGATTTGTCTATTAGATTTCACATTACAAACGACAAAATGTGTTAACTCATAACTGAACATGTGGACTGATATTGACAAACAGTCATACTAATAAGATCCTGATAAATTCATACTAGCCTCTGACCGTCGATATCCCTTAGTGCTCGTGTATGCTGACCTGATAATGTTTAGATTTATCAAACAAATATTTAGATTTATGGAACCACGCTGTAGAATCGCTGTGGCCATAAGATCCATTTTGTTCTCGCATCGGCTCAACTCACGATTCAGCTTCTATTCAGAAGCCTCCTCGAGTGGAAGGCTACCCCGGGTAAGACTCCCGTGTCTCAGGCCTCAGAGCTGGTGAACCGGTTTCTCCCGGCGGAATTGCATCCCGGCGCCACTGGACGGTTTGCGCACCGTCGGCGAAGCAAATCGGTTGTGCATTCTGACTAGTTGCTGAAGGGGTCTGGAGACTATGGAAATATACTGTTTCCTAAGCAGCGGGGATGTATGTTCACCTGATGTCATGCCACTCTTGTAATGACCTTGGGCCACTCGATCCAAGAACGCCCAGGTCCGCGATAAATTCAAACTGAATTACCGCTGTAATACAACAGGTAGATGTTGCGTAAGCGACTTCGGACCCGTAACAAGTCGGGAGAACGGAGGTATCCTGAAGGTTAATTCCAGACGGAGATATCCTGCCAAAACTGGTAGTTAGGGGGTGAGGCTGCCCGCTAGTTACATTTCCCGGTGCCTCGCCGTAAGGGTCTCTAACGGGTCTCTAACGGGTTGCTGGTAAACTAGACAGTAAATTGTCTTGTCCCCAAGTCTTCTACGCTCATCCCACGGCTGAAAGAACAATCTATATCGTTATGCCAGCCTGGAGTGATGGGTTCGCTCGTTGTAGTCGACACCGCCATCCTGTAGCAGGGAGCTAATGGGCCGAGTGCAGTTAGACTGTTAAGACCCATGTGTTAGAGTCGACCCAACTCACAGGCCAATACCCATCCGGTAGCCTCCAATCAGAAGTGCGAGCCCGGTTAGAACTCTGTGCCTGCGGGCCAGTTTCCCTGTAAATCATACTTCGGGCGCTCCTGGGCGGTTAGCGCACCGTGCGGCGTCAGCCAATCGACCCTGCTTTCCGATTGAAAACTGGGGGCGTCTGGAAACTGCTTTGTTCCATATAGAGCGGGGGTGACAACCATTCGGCTACCTGACACCGGGTGAAAAGCCGGGCAATGGACGCCGCGGTCCCCGATAGATTCGGTAGACACCGAATCACCGCTACGCTCACCTCACAGGAGACAGAACTATCAAATATCGTTAAAACCTCCTGGAGGTGACGGGTTCGCCTGTTGTAGTTGAGAGCTCAAGTTGTAGCAGTCGAATTTGGAAATTCGATATATGTAACGAAGAAATAGTACGATTTACTTTAATACTACGTTGTTTTAAAAAAAAACCGAACCTAAATATCTTGGCATTCACCTAACGTAGCGTAATAAAATAGATACGAATTTTCCCACAAGATATTTGGCTACATGATAGTAAAAATCGTTTTGAAATTTGTTTAGTAAATTTGTGGTCACCACCGCATCGACCCCGACTGTAAATAGGGTGACTTGAAGACACCGCCGCTAATCGCGTCTGGACAGCCACTTTGCGCTACGTGTCAGACCGCGGTGTTTCAAAGCAACCGCTATCTGCGGAATTCCGATCTGACACAGCGAAGTTTGCCGGCGGAGACTCCGATGATAGGGACTGAGCTGCACCGCGATATCTCGCCGCGGAGACAGTCTAAGCAGAAGAAGTCGTCAAAAAATAAAAAGATTTTAATATGACAACGATATTTTATTGAGAGATTTTACAAAAGTTACATCCCGATGAGGGAGCATTCGTTTGTAATGTAACATTTTAGATTAGATTTTGAACATTACGTTACAATACTGCCACCCTGACTGACGAGCATTCGCCTGTAATGTAACATCGATTCGATTTTCTGCATTTAGTTGATTCCACAATATCAGACGAAGCGGTCGTTGTG
This sequence comes from Micropterix aruncella, assembly GCA_944548615.1. Classification (NCBI taxonomy): domain Eukaryota; kingdom Metazoa; phylum Arthropoda; class Insecta; order Lepidoptera; family Micropterigidae; genus Micropterix; species Micropterix aruncella. Next base: position 24,537,016 of record OX155950.1, read on the forward strand.
CTGAGCGCGGCAATATTGATTCGACATTGTTATTTACGTAAGGGGGCGTCCACATATTACGTAATTACGTTTTTGGGATTTTCGACCCCCCTCCTATGTCAACCGACGTAATCAGCGGCGTGACCCCTTCCCTCCCAATTTTACCTAATCAACCGAATTTGTAGAAAATATGAAGAATCGTGAACCCAACGTTTGTAAAGTGTTTAAAGACGTTGTGGAAAAAACATTTTAGAATGCATTTAAAAATATACTTTATTAATTCAAAGTAATTACAAAATCTGCAAACTCGTTGGTTGAAACTCTGTTATTGAGGCCCGGGCGTTTCTCTAGTTTCTCGGTCTCCTAAAAGGCGTTTCTCAACTCTAGTTACAAGTGGTGCGCATTGATTTTACAAGTTGTATCAAAATATTACAAATTGTATCATTACAGTTTGCGCACTGTACTGCTCGGATCTCCTCCCTCACTGATGTAATGCTCGAATATGTAACGTTACAATATAGGCGAATGCTCCCGGTAAGGGAGCACCTTAAATAGCAACTTATTAATAACGACGGTCCCCGTCGAATGCTGAATCCGAACTGCCGATTGTATTCAAGGCGTCCGGCCACTCGCGACGCACTGTTCTTCGCTGAGGCCGCTTGTCCTCGCCCTGTCTCTGTCTCGCCCGCCTTGACTCCTCACACACAACGGCTGCCTCTAAAGGCGACGGTCTTTCCTACTCACCGGCATACTCCATAACATCAAACATTATGATTTTCGGGAAAACTGAGGTAAAATACATCGTTACTAAAACGACGCGCAAATATTTCTACACAAATAATAAAACTCCAATTTAAGGTTGAACATTACGACTCATTTTTATACTTTATCCCATATTTTTGTATTATAGTGATATAACTATATGTGTACAAAAATATATACGATAAATTAGCTGTTAGCAAGCCGAATTGTATGGTGGTGCAACGACTGTGAGTCGTGCATTATTAGTTTTCAAAATAAATTTGGGTTCATCCGCCGGCCGAGACAGGGCGCTCATCGATTTTATGTATGAAATTAATATTCAGAAGAAATCAGTGATTGGATACTTTCCGTGAAAGTCTTGTGGTGACACAACCTATTTTTTTAAAAAACCGTAGTAATAAAATTAAATCGTAGTATTTCTTCATTATATATTTCGAATTTCCAAATTAGACCATTTCAAATATGTCGTGATTTGATAAACTTCAAAAATTCCTTTTAGGACCAAAGGCCCATTTACCAGGACTATGCACGAGTACTATGCGATGTCGAAGGCCAATAGCTAGTTTTTATATATAGAAATTCAGCCTGCGCATGGTTTTGCTGTCAAAACTCGAAAAATAATCGTTCGCTTGACTTTTGACACAACGTTGCATTCGAATACGCGCGTATTTTAATGGTAAAAAGAAATCTCGACACAGCGTTTCATTACAATAAGCGCGAAAACGTCTTCCCGAACCGGTAAAATCTTTGGTGCACCTCGACATCGGTGCGATTCCCATTCATTTCATTTCAGACTGACCCACAGCGAATCGTGACCGGGATTCTTCTTCTTTTCCGTCGTTCCCTCATTACTGAGGATCGTGGCCACTAGACAACAGTTTGCCTACGAGGCTCCTCCACTTCGACCTGTCTTCTGCATGGCGGGTCGCAGATTGTATTTACACTTTAGTAACTTCTTTGAATGAGGTCGTTCCATCTGGCCGGTGATCTGCCTCTGCTTATTCTTCCCTCCACTTGACCTCCGGAAAGCATTTTCTTCAGATTCTCTTGTTTTCTCCTGGCAACATGGCCGGGTTTAGCTATTATGAATATAAACTTATTAAGATGACTGTATGTCAATATCAAACGATATATTAAACACATTTTTTCGTTTGTACTGTGAAATCTAATAGATAAATCGATGTCTGTCCCAATCAGTAGTGCAACACTCAGGTAGTACATATTGCATTAATCCGCAAAGATACCCGACTCGCATAAGGACAATCGGCCCGCTGCTATCGAGAAAGCGAACGCCAAAGCTCTAATCTCGGCTAAGTGCACGGCGCGATGGTGAGATTCGAAATCTCTTAGCGAGGCTTAAGTTCATTAAGTTCGGCTGCGTCGTTGTCTCGGATGCAGGAGAGCATCTAAGTCGCCGCTCGCTCTTAGACGCCGACGCGATGGCTTCGCCGGCTGCCTCTTCCCATTCAATGACGTCGGCTTTCCCCGATGCTATTACAACAACTGCTACACGCCGATATGAATATTCATTAGATGAACCTGCAGTTCGCAGAGCATCAATTTCCGATTGGAAGTATACATCGCTTGTGATTGGTCGTATTGCCATACTTACGTTTAATTGTTCCTATACATTAATAGTCAACTACAACAATTGAGAGTTGCCTACTACTACCGGCGAAGGCATCACCCCCGGAAGTTATAAACATATCAGGTCATTATTTCTCGCATAGAATAAACCCAGGAACTTAGGGACAACACAGTCCACCGTCTAATAACGCCAACAATTCTCTGAGAGTCTAAATGGAAAGTGAACCGAGAACTCACCACCAGAATTGTACGCATTTCTCAGGTTTTCCAGTCTGGTCACAGATTCCAAGTCGCTTGCGCGGCTTTTGCCTGTTGTTAGAGGTAGTTCAGTTTGGATTTATCGCGGACCATGGCCTCTTTCGCACGCCAATATCTCACGGTATCGGGTGGCCAACGGATCGTTTCAAAGGTAGTTGACATAAGGTCAACTACTACTTCCGCTGCTTAGGAAACGTACGAATATACCCCCCCCCCCCCCCATCTCCCCGCCCCGGTTATTCGCTAAAGTACACAGTCGATTAACAAATGCCGCACGATGTGTAAACCACCCCGTATCCCCCAGATTGCAACAACCACTCCCTTTCGTCCACGACACAGTCATGGCGGGGTACACAAAGTCCTTTCCAGGCTAGTCCCACTTTGAAAACGCTACGAAATAGGACTTGAACCGTGACTTAAACCGACCTGGAAAAACAAACCGGTATGGGGCATAATAGTGTAGGAAAATACCTATTATGCAAAACATCGTTGCCGACTCTGGCAATATTGTACAGTGTACACACTGCATCTCTGTACTATACAGATTGCCTTTACGCTCGAAATATCGTAGCATTATTGTAATTGTATGTATTCTACCAATACTTATTAATGCCACGATGCCATTTATTACCGCAATATCGTATCATTTTTAAAACGGCGAAAGCAGTGGTACCAATTCGGTAATACCGTATCACCATGCAACTCATGAAAGTATCCCTCCATTACCTCTTCCTGGGGCATTCAACTTCATTGATCCAACCAGCCTACTAAGATGACTATCTTGGAATACTTTCAACAACGATACAAAAAAGACTACATCGTACGCGTTCGACCGATAGACATTGTGATTTAAATTGACAACTGCGCCGTCTAATAATGCGCGAGAAAACTGCAATCATACCAAGAAATCGTAACATTTTTGTTTTTATCAGTAAATCTTGTGGCGCAATTAACCTAATCGTTGCAATTTACCGTATTTAAATATGCATAATACATTTTTCTTTCTGAAAGACTGGCAAACGACTCGTACCTACATTTCTCATAGAAGTGTTTGACTGCGTGATACTATAAATGCCCTCCTAGAACATGGTTCCAGAAGGCAACAAGGCGGGTTCCACGAAAAGGCACATGCCTTGTGGGTAAAAAAAACGAACGTTGAAACGTTAACAAAAAGCGTTACGTGTAATATCAGTAATGTTCGAAAATTTAAAAAAAAAGGGACGCCATAAATAATAGCGTTTTTATAAGAGAATGTATTTAAATCGACTTCAATGCTATTACTGCCATATCATTTCATATAATTGTGCTATGTTTAATCGACAAATCGATTATGCGTGTCTTTACGACGTAATTGAGGCGTATTATACTATATAAGTGTGTAATACAATTAGTTCGACATTTTCCCTTTCACCATTGCGACTGCTGTAAGTTGTTCTCTCAGTATGGTTCCAAAAATACATCACTTTTTCGATCTACAGCGAATTAAATACATGATAGCCAACGTCGTGTAGCACCTAGGATATTGCATCATAAAAAGAAAAAGAAAACACCCACGATGCGTTCTTACTGTCGAAATCCGTGGGAGCTAATGGTTCTCGTGCAGTTGGGCCATTAGGACCTACTCGTTATTTATGGTCGGCTCAACTCACGTTTCAGCGGTTATCCAGTAGCCTCCCCGAAGAGGGTCTACCCCGGTAAGGATTCTGTTTCCCTAACCTCGGCAGATCTCCCCCCGCCTCCCCCTGGAGGCCCTTGGGCGCTGCTGGGCAGTTTACGCGCCGTACGGAGTGAAAATTTGAAGAAGTCTGCAAACGATATACTGTTTCTTAAGCAGCGGGCGTGGATGTTGACCTGATGTCAGCCGCTCTTGAATCGACCAGTTAGCCATACGGTCCCGAGTGGCCATGGTCTGCGATAAATTCAAACCGAATTACCGCTGAACTAGGAACAGGTAGAGGCAGCGCAAGCGATTTCGGACCGAAACTAATTGCTGAAGGGGTCTGAAGGCTATGTAAATACACTGTTTCCTAAGCAGCGGGGGTGGATGTTCACCTGATGTCATGCCACTCTTGTAATGACCTTGGGCCACTCGATCCAAGAACGCCCAGGTACGCGATAAATTCAAACTGAATTACCGCTGTAATACAACAGGTAGAGGTTGCGTAAGCGACTTTGGACCCGTAACCAGTCAGGAGGAGGGAGATATCCTGAAGGTTAATTCCAGACGGAGATATCCTGCAAAAACTGGTAGTTAGGGGGTGAGGTTGTCCACTGGTTACCTTTCCCGGTGCCTCGCCATAAGGCGTCGGTCTCTAACGGATTGCTGGTGAACTAGACAGTAGATTATCTTGTCCCCAAGTCTTCTACGCTCATCCCACGGCTGAAAGAACGATCTATATCGTTATACCAGCCTGGGGTGATGGGTTCGCCCGTTGTAGTTGACACCGCCCTACTGGGGTGGCGGGTTGTCCGCTGTAGTTGACAACACGTCACTGTCGAAGGTTGTAACGGTTACCAATTGTTGCTGGGGGCCTATTCTTGGAAAGTTTAGATATGCCTAGCGTTCATTTGATTAGCATATCGTTTAGTACACTATTCCTCTATCCTTGTTTCATTAAAAACCCACGGGATGAGTTCTGGCAGTGTTGAGACAGCGAAGAAGCGATCTGCCAATGATTCATCACACCCCATCTACCCCCATCGCGATACCCAAGTTACTTTCTTCGATTGCAGTTTTACTCGTTCGCAAATACCCGCATGAAGGGGAGTTAAAGGGGAAGTAGGGTGTGAATAATCCCCGCGGTCTAGCGAGGCGTCATTCCTCATCGGAAATATTGCTTGACAAGCACTTACACGCCTCCCATGGGGATATTATTCCTCGACGGTGACGCGATGCGTCATTGTCGCGGGCGGCTCATCGTGACAGGAGCAGCACAGAATAAGAACATTTATTCTGGAGCAGCAAGAACAGCACACGGATCGGTAGCACCAACTAATGTTGAAATAGGGCTTATCACTAGAATGCACGATGAAGTCTTCTCGACTCCTCATACATCTTCTAGTATACTTTATTTTTAAAACGTTTTGATTAAAGTAAAAACCTATCGTGACTTAATTAAATTTATTAAGTCTTTTCTTACCTTCCGTCCCACCAACTGACGAGGAGGGAAATTATTTTGAGCGCGCAAATTTGTTTTCGAGGTGAAGACGGAAATATCCATTTTTAACACCCCAGAGACAATTAAGACCATTTCCAGTTGGAAGTCTGTTTGTATGTCTGTCTATCTTTATATATGTCTGTGTGTATTCCTCCATAATAGCGCCCTAACTCTTAATCCGATTGAGATGAAATTTCGCGTGCCGGTATCATTTGGTCATAGCACTGCTGATGAAATCGGCCCACCGCGCACTGAAAATATTTCAACCTCGAAAAATTGGACCAAGAGACTTGAAATTTGGTACACAGATGCGTTATTGGGCCAAAACCATTGTGTACAATTTTGGTTAGAATATATTTTACATAAGCTACACTAATAATATTTAAATTCCACTATATATTTTAATCAAATATTAACGCCATCTCGCCGCCCGAGGCTGTTGCAACGGAACCCAACCGGGTTCGTCCGCCGGCCGAGAGAGGGCGCTCATCGATTTTATTTATAAAATTAATATTCAGACTAAATCAGTCCTTTGCTACTTGCCGAGAAAGCCTTGGGGTGACACAACCGATTTCTTTTTTTTATCATAGATGCCCAAATGGCATTTCTTATGTCTCTGTATTACGTCATTTGGGATTTAAGGTTGTTAAACGCGATATTCAGAAAAGAATTCTATTACATACTAATTATTTGTACGATCGTCGCACATATGAGATAATATTTGTATAGTATTGGAAAGAGGGGGCCTTTATGTGATCGCGAGCATCCTCTACTCCCTCGACCTGGATCCATCACAGCATCAGCCAGAGAAACAAATCTATCGGCCATAGAAGAATGCCACTCTTTGGGTCCACCCTCCAATGACAATAAACCACATGTCATATGACAGAACTTTTTATGCATTACTTACATATATGACAGGTCTTCTTAATTTGTTGTGGGTAAAAGTTATATACGACATTGTTGATATATCGTTATTGGTTTTACTTGGTGAGTCACATAAGAGATGCGAGACATAGGTCAATCGACTCAAGCGGTGGGTGTTACGTAGGACATCAGTTGTTGTTTGGCTTTCGTTTCGTGCTGTATCGCTTTTTTGCAGCATAATACTTTTATTTTGTGCAATAAAAAATAAGTAGTGATAATAGTAATATAAGAGACCCTAATAATAATATTTGTTAACAGACATTTCTTGTCAAAGGCCTAATAATTGAAATATATAAAACCCTGAAATACCACTAGAACATTATGGGTGAGATTTAGTTTTTAAATATAATTATGGTATACCTACAAACATATGCCACTCTCAAACTTATTGGCTGGTGGACCCAGGGCTCATACAAATAGTAGCATTGTCTTTCTGATCGTGTCATATCTGTCATGGATATAAACAACTTTTGATTAACCTGTGGCGACGCGCCGCTGACAGCAGCGACTTCGGAAACCCGACTGAGAGGTCCTGAGATCCACCCGACACGGCAACGCGGGACTCTTTGACAGTAATTGCATTTTTCTGCTGTGGGAATGAATACATGATTTCTATCCTATCTTGAATTTATTGAATGACCGATGACCGCTTTCTAAATCAAAGTGTGTTATCTGTTCGAGTATTTCCATTTTTAATTAATTCTCTGCATTTGTTCATATATGAAAAATTATAACAATCAATTTGTAATATGAAGAAAACAACATCGGTAGATCATTATAAAACAAATAAAATAATGTCAAGATCGACAAAACCGTGGAAATTATAATACATTAGATATAGAAAGAAGGAATGGCAAAACGATCATAATGTAAATTGTTTATCAATTATTTAAAAACATCCTTTCTTTATAGTACCTAAGTATATTAAATTTTAATTATTTTATTTTTAAAGTACAGAATTCATTTGATGCTATAACTGTCATTAAAATGAAAGATTTAGGTACCCGATATCAATCTAAAGAATATTTTTATTAACTAGACGCATACCAAAACAAAATGAGGAAAAATATCGATATCAGCATGTATATATGTAGATGAATATTTAAAATTTGGTTGATTTCGACATGTTTCAGATATCCAGGTCGGAAGTAGATCGTGGACAGTATGTCGTGATTAGTCTTTTAGCTTTTAATGTTGTTATTTATTTCTTGTCTAAATAAAACTTTTACTATGGTACTCAAAGCATATCATTTTTATTGTCATTTAAGGAAAAAACCAATCAAGCTGTAACGCTTACCTCATTTATCAAAGGAAATTTTAGTTTATTTATTTATTTATTAGTCCACAAAAAATGACACCTTTAGCACTCAACATAGATTGTGTTGCTCCTAACTAGGCAGAGCCTGTTCTAAGGAGAACACCAATACAAATTATTATAACATACATAACTTCCAACATCAATAAAAAAATCTGAATGAAATTCACACTACACCAAAATAATTTTACAACTATAAACAAGTAATAATAAATAATAATGTGTAGTAATAAATAGTAATATATAATAGTAATAATAAATAATAAATATTAAATAATAAATAATAACATAATAATAACTAATATAATAAATAAATACAAACGGAGCTGCCATGGAATTCACCGACCGGAGTCGGGCCCATCAAAATACTATTTTTTACACTTCTGGGGGGTGAGCAGTGGATTCCGGACTTACGAACCGGCTGTGGTAGGTTTAGGACAGCTGTCTTGCCACATGTGAGCGTTCACCTTGCCACCCATTCACTCCCCCTTCGAAGCCATAGAATTTGAGATGCGCAAATCGCAGTTTTAGATAATTTTTCTAAGAAAGAGTTGATTATTTTTCTGGAAAGGCCAAGATCTTTAAAGAGGTGAAATAGAGATTTAGCTGGCAGGCCACGAGCGCCAACTTCCACCGCGTGAAGGTGAACAGTGAAGCCGTTCCGGGTTACGGCATTTGCGAGATCATGGTATTTATTTAATTTGTACTCGTGGTCTTTTGGGATATTTGATTCCCATGGAACAGTTAATTCTACAATAAGAGCCACCTTCCGAGATAGAGAGTAAAGAGTTATATCTGGACGGAGGGCTGTGCATCCGAGACTTTCAGGGAATTTATACTGCTTAGAGACCGAATCAACCTCCAGAATCAAATCTGTAGCTTTCTCGATTATTGAGAAAGGTTTTGTAGTTAAATGTTTTTTGCCTTTAGAGCCATCCCGCACAAACTGTATTGGGGGTTTGGAGGATACTGTCAAACCCTTGTTGGCACGAGCCACTGAGAGACTAATTACCTCGCGAATAACAGCGAGAACTTCGTCATGGCGGTAAGTGTACCGTCCTTGATCTAAGGCCACCTTGCAGCCAGCTAGAATGTGTCTAGCTGTGCAAGGGGGATAATAATTTTTAAAAATACGTATATATTACATACTTAATAGATTAAATATAAATATGTGTATATCAAACAGAAGAAAAAAATATTTAATAAATATTTATTTATTTAAACTGAGTTTAACTGAAATTTAAGTTTATCTCAGAATACCACTTTTTTAGCATACACACGATATTTCAATCAATTTGAAATTGATTTATTGGGTCCTTACCTATGAAGTTGCTGTTTTATAAAAGAAATATAAGGGTAAAAACTGTGTATGATTTATTAAATTTAATTAATAGAAATATTGACCCTTATTATCTATGCGGATTTTTCATTTTAATAAGAGTTGCTTAATTTATCTGCTGTAAAACTCTCATGGACAGGAACCAACAAATGCTTTGAAGGCGTTTTTCACCGACCCTTCATAGATTTTTTTTCCTTGTAAAAATTATATAAATTCTGAAGAAAAAAAATAACTCTGTTGGAGCAAGGTCTGGAAAGTACGGTGGGTAACTGAGTATCAAGCCGCAACTCCTGCAACATTGTAACTGTTTGCAGTTAAATCTGTGGTTATACGTTGTCATGCAGAAGCAGTGGCGATGAGCAATTGACCAGGCTCAGTTATTTAATCACCAGCTTCTCCATCATTGTTTGCCGTTCTTAACAGTACGCATTTACGGTACCTGTATAGCCAGACTGCAAGAAACTATAATATAAAGCACTGGCACACAATCTCATATTAGAAAATAATACAAATTTTCAACTTTACCATGGTTGTACAAACGAAAATATTTGAACAAAATCAAACGACGGAAAGACAAATAAGGAGATGATTCTTTAAAAATAATAACATGGCCTTAAATTAAAATTTATTTGAATTTGAAATTCCAAGTCAAACCCAAGTTATCCAAGTTCAAATTGACCAGTGTGAAAAAATAGCAGTTAAATAGGTAAGGACCCAATATTTAAATATGCCTTGATTTATTTTATATTTAAATAGTATATTAGGAACCTCCTATGTAGAGGAATGAAAATACGTATTTTTTCAGGCATAACTCAAAGACCGGAGGGCAAAATAAAAAACACGTAAGGCAATCAAACAACAAAGAGGCTGGTAGGAAATTGCAAAGCGCCGCGCCGGCCGCGCCGGCCGCCCACCGTCATCAGTTTTTGTGACATCGCATTACATTTCCTCGGCGCAATATGGAAAATATTGACAATCTAGAAATTGAAAAGAGCCGCCACGCCGCCCCCCCGTATCTGTTTCCAATAAAAGCAGTCGGATGAAAAAGCAATCTCCCGTTTATGTTTGATAGAAGACGATCATGATGCATGGAGCAAAGCGCGATGGGGAAAAAAATCACTCAAACAATCGGCCGCGTTCAACAATCGGCCAAACACACGCCAAAAAATCGCGTCAAACAATCGGCCCTGTGTGTTGGTGTATACCACAGCACCCCACGGACAAAGACCTTACAAATATTGGTTTCCTTATGCCTCATTGAAAAATGGCAACAAACGGGCAATGACAATTTACACATTCATCGTAGCTAACTTTCCAAATCAATCAGTATTTAGTTATGTAATTTAATTTAGCAGTTAGTTATAGATCAGAGTTATAGAATGTTATAAAATAACTCTATTGGATAAAAGCTGCTAATGATGAAGAAAAAGAAAAACCGCTCCAAGAAACGACGTATCTGCACCGCACGTAAACTCAATGGTTGCCGATCCGTGATTTGCACCTCAGGCGGCATACGGCACTAGATGCAAAATTGCATTGCTTAATATATCTTTGAAAATATTGAGAAAAGCGGAAAATTATCATTAGGGCATTTAAACGATTCGATAGACATTAAAATCAAGATTGTAACGTCCGTAGGCGCGTTGAAATACTAGTTACCGTTAGAACACCGAATTTAAGGAGCGTCGGGCGTGGACAATACTGGAATGGGTGATCGCTTACGCACTGCCACATGATGTTATAAAAGCCGGCCGCCTGTAAGCTAATTGTTGTTAGATATTCGGGTGGTTATCCCATTTTAAGTTGCGATTTTCCTCTGAAATTTTATTGTTATCTATTATAGATGCTACAGAGTTTAATGAACAACTGATTACGCTAAATCCAACCTGATTTAAAGCACAAAGCTCTTCGTTGATATGAACAGCGTTAGCGAAGTTGTTTATTCTGGATTTATTCTGCGGCTTCCTTGACGATTCCATTTAAAAAACTTTTATTCAGAGTACAAAAAAATATCGCAACTAAGGCACAAATATAAAAAAATAAAATAATCATTCTGGTGAATTTGTAAATAAATTACGATGGTTAGATTTATCATTCTGGTGAGTCGTTTAACACTGTATCAAAGAGGAAAACATCCCCGAAAAATCGCCATCATTAAGGCGCTATTTGCAAAGAGCAGGCAGTTGCCGCCGTCAAAAAACAGGGCTCGTCAAACTAAGGCTTGCGGACGAAGTATATCCCGGAGAATAAATATGAAGCCTTGGGTAGTGAAGACAATAATAACAAACAATTTATTGAATAAGTATCTTGAACAATGGCGGGCTTATTATACCAAGGCTATTTTTTACAGTCAAACAAAGCATTATTGAGAGAGTTGCCGTGTAGTTTAAACACATAAAATGATTAAATACAAAACAAAAAAGATCAAGTCACAGCCAAAGGAAATAAGGATGGGAAGGGTGAAAGGGTTACACTTACCGAGGGGAAATGGCCCTGCGAGAGGAAATTATCAGGTTTCTAATCTATTCACATTCTATATGTGAACGGCGTCTTGTAACTCTTACAAAATCTACGGAAAGCAATATTGCAATAAATCCCCTAATTGTGGTTTATTAGGGGTTAAGAAACGTTGCAGAATTAACGAAATATCCCATTTAGGTCACACGTGCACCCTCTTAGGTTTTTAATATTATCAATGGGAATATGTATTTAATGGAAATGTTGTCCAAATTTTCTTACTTGTTCGTACTGATTCACACCCTTCAAGCATGCCGGTAACCAAAAACTCAACATGTATAGCAATCTTTCGCGTGTTTCGGTGCCGTGGCTCGTCGCGTCGTAATCTGCGTATGATATGTGCGTTTGCGCCATTTGCCAAAATTGATGACACTAACATTAAGGATTATTTTATTTCGTGCTAAAAGCCAGAAAGAGCGATTATAATATAATATGCGTTCATGGATCGCAATTTTAATATTTACACGAAAATGGAAATAGTCAAGTAATAGCGATAACAATCTAACGATTGGGTTTAATTGTATTTCAATTGTATTCAATTGTATTTGTTCGGACAATAATATTTTTTTTAACACGACTGCCCAACAAAAAAATAGTGTAATGTATGTATGTAAGTTTTCCGTTTCCTAATTCTACCATAACTTATAAACGCTTGGACCGATTTTAAAGTATGTCATATGGATAAATACATAAACCTTAAATATTTCATAAAAATCCGTTATTAAAATAATTATGAATATAATAGTTCACTTTCTGCAACGGCAGTCGACTTTTTTTTTTGTTATGTGATAACTTGTTTGCTATATATATATATATATATATATATATATATATATATATATATATATATATATATATATATATATATATATATATATATATATATATATATATATATATATATATATATATATATATATATATATATATATATATATATATATATATATATATATATATATATATATATATATATATATATATATATATATATATATATATATATATATATATATATATATATATATATATATATATATATATATATATATATATATATATATATATATATATATATATATATATATATATATATATATATATATATATATATATATATATATATATATATATATTTGTATATATATATATATATATATATATATATATATATATATATATATATATATATATATATATATATATATATATATATATTTGGCATCAGAACGTACACACTTAATTGGTTTTCTTCATGGACCCACGAAATAAAATCCTGTCAGAACCTTGTATCATATTTCATATTTTAACCATAGGTTGTCCTGCGAAAAGTTTGAATACTCCTGTCATAGAATATCGGGGAGAGGGCGAGCCATTTTCGCCATTACCCGCTGCCAATATTGCGCTCATTTCCCGCGGGTGCCGTATATTCATGTGTGAAAAGCTGCCCACTGTTCGCGGCGAGCCAAATAAAATTTAACCTTTGCTAAAAAGCTGTTTTTGCAGCCCTACCCCCATGTCAGCCAAGATAACTCTCTCCGCCTACGGCCACTTCGGCTGTGTCCGCGATAATACTTCACGTTTAGCTACGTGCGCTGCGGCGGCCTTACTCGTTAACGGTGCTATTCCGGACGTAATCTAGCCAATTTAATGCGACTCTTTAATTTAAAATACTGAAATCGGGGTAAAATTACGGTAATAATAATATGATATGGTTGGTGTTTTACGGTTATCTCGGGTGTGTCGGTCGTTTTGGAAATGGATCGTAAAATGTTAAAACAGTGGTTACAAATCTTGAAAAAAATAATTGTAGATAGATTTGAAGTATCGACGCTTTAATAACTGTGTCTGAAATCCAGCAATTGCACTTTTCTTACCTTCTATTTAACTGCCGTACGGCAATTGACAGGCGCTCTGTTCTTTTCTGACGGAGCGGCGCTCGAGTAGCCGCACATCGCTAACCTTTGGCACCGGATTTTTTACCAGTATTAAAATTTTGTTTTAGGGCAATAATTTTGTTCTTTGGGTGCGTATTCTACATCTTGTTCCTAGGCAGCTAATGGTCTCTATGCAGTTGGTCCACTAAGGTCACACACAGTTGGGCCACTCTCCAAGCGCTGCTAGTCGGTTTGCGGTGCGCCCCGATCCGCCATGAATTCGATCTTAAATTCCGCTAATATCAGGTAGAGGCCACGCAAGGGACTTCTGACATGTGACCAGACGAATGGTCGGAGAAACCCGGGAAAATTTGATAGTGAGGGCACGAGGCAATCGCTGGGGTCACCTTCCAGTGCCTTGCGGTAAGGCATTGGACTCTCACAGGCATATTGACATAGTTAGACGGACTGTGTCGTCCCATAGTCTCTATGTTCACCCCACGGTTGAAAGAGCGATCACTATCGTTATACCTTCCTGAAGTAGCGTGGGAGCTAATGGGCCCTGTTGCAGTTCGGCCAGGTAAAAATCCATGTGTATAAGGGTCGGCCAAACTCGCGGGTTAACCCCCATCCAGCAGCCTCCACGCAGAAGTGCGAGCTCGGGTAGGACTCTGGCCTGTGGGCCAGTTTCTCCTAGGAGTCAACCTTTTGGTGCTTCTGGACGATTTGCGCAACGGAAATATACATCTATCTGCGGCGTCAGCCAATCGATTGTGCATTTCGACTGATAGCCGGGGGAGTCTGGAAAAGGCCTTGTTTCCTATAGGGCGGGGGCAGTTGTTTACCTTGTGGCAGTCGCTCTTGAAACGACCATTCGGTTACCCGATAGCGGGTGCAAGCCAGGTAAAGGATGCCATGGTCCGCGATAGATTCTGTAGACACCGATCACCGCTACATTAGGAGAGGATCGCGCAAGAAACTTCGAACCTATATCCAGTCGGGAGGCCAGAGAAATCCGGCCATAATTAGTAGCTAGGGCGTTTGGTCTGCCCGCTGGGATAACTACCCGGTGCCGGGCGGTAAGGGTTGGTCTCTCGCGAGCTAGTTGGCGGAGGTAGATAGTGGACTGTCCATTGTTAAAGTCTTCTACACTCATCCTGCGGCTGAAAGAACTATCTCAGATCGTTATACCAGCCGGGGATGAAGGGTTCGGACGTTGTATATTTACACCACCCCATTGAGGTTGTGGGTTCGCCCGTTGTAGGTGACAACTCCATAGTGTTGCTAGGCGTGTTGCTAGCACTTTTTATGCCTGTAATACACTTGCAATTCATCTATATAATAAGAATGAGTCGGGTTTTATATATGTTAGTTACCTAATAACTCACGAGCGGCTGGCCCGATTTGGATGATCTTTTTTTGTTTTGTTCATAATCACTTCGGCCATACTATAAGCTATAAAAATCCGGAAAATCTCTCGGAAAAATGAGAAAAATGTGAAAAACCGAAAATTATTGTAGTATTGAGCTTGATCATAGATGGCGTTGTTTGACAAGAATAAAAACACGAAAATTCGGTATGGCGGCACGGGGCGAAAAATGACATTTAACAGTTAAGCTGAATTTAACGAATTTTGCAAGCTGAATTTATACACTTATTTTTCACAGTTATGCCCTTGCGCAGACGCTACAATCTCATCAAGGTGACCGCTCGAGCAAGACGACAAAGAGAGGTTCAACAAACTGAAAGCGATGAGCATCGCTAAGAATTAAATGAAGCGGCACGGATCCGTAACGTTGCAGCAGACGATTGAATTTGAGAAAAAACACATACAGAGAAGCATTTTGTTATGATCTGGCGATACAATACAGCGATTATGAATGTGTGCAAATTGGATAAATGGACCATTTGTGCCAATATTGCAATGCCTTGAAGTACCGCCACGAACTACTTGGTTTTTGTTGCGCAATGGGTAAAATAATATTGACACCGTTGGTTCCACCACCAGAACCTTTAGGATAGTTGGTATCTGGAAATGCACCAGAAAAAGAAAATAAATCAATGTAGAGACAAACAAAACCGTACTCTTTATACACTTTTCTCTTCCATTTCGAAGACAACGAGCACAACGAATCCACAAATGGCAATTGATGAAACAGCTCTTTTGGTGAGACAAAAAAAACCATCAGATTGGAATCACGATCGATGCTTTGAATTTGTGATAATGATGCTGAGTATGCTGCTTCCAATGAAGAATTTAAACAAACAATGCAAATGTCAAACAACTATCAATGAAAATTACCTAAGTTAACGCCATTTGCTGCCAAACGAACAAATTCGCGGCGAGACGAAGTTCGCCAAGTTCCGCTAGTTTCAAATAAAATGCAAGAGTAATCGATTCAGTACCAAATTTAATTTAAAATAACTGTATGTCCAGTCAATAAAGTGTATATGTAAAGTACACAAACCGGCGTCATTGGGCACGACAGCAAATGCCTGCAGCTGCAGAGGCGCAGTTCCAATCGGTTGCTTTTGCATCCAGCCAGGCAGGGCGAGATTCGGTTTGTGATTGTTAGTTTTCGCCCTCCGCCGGCCGACCGACCAGGTTCGCGTGTTGTTTTTATGTTATTTTTTTACTCGGTTTCGTAAACACAGGCCGTCCGAATGCTTATTTATCCACGTACTAGAGCAGTACCTTCGCTCCGAGCGCCTGGCTGTAATTTGACGCGCGCCAATCAAACGGCTCTTGGAAAATCCGCTCAATCTGAAATCTCGTTTCCGCGTTTATTTACTGATACGGCGAGTGCTTTTACGGTTTTTCGTTTCGTGCGTAAAAATACCGATAAGATAAGAAATAGGAACCGGCGGCGCTTTGTTTTAACCAATCGAAAGCCAGCCTTCGCGCAAAAACTGCGCCGCAACTTTTTGGTCGATTTTGTAAATAAATACTAACAATATAGTTTTTTCATGAATTTCCTCTTGCTACCTAGTAATTAATTTTATTGTTCATGTATATTATATATTTATATAATATATATTGGGGCCGGCCGAAACGGCTACGCGCGGATCTGTCAAACGACGCAAATTGACTATAGGCATTGTTGGCGTCCGATGGGTTAACCCAGCACGCTCTACCCAGACTTTTACAACTCTTTCTTTAATGAATTAGCACCTCATTAATGAAGAGGTGTGTGACTTTAACCCTAGATGCAATCGTGAGCGAAGTATTGCTCTCTCTCTCTCTCTCTCTCTCTCTCTCTGTTTGTTTAATGTGTGTAATGTGTAATGTGTTTAGGGTACAAATATGTATGTTTTATGTTTCTTTATTCCACTTGAGCCAATTTAGAAGTGTGTGATACCGTTAGCATCGTAATGTTATTCCAGGTACCTACCTAAGCTGCCCAAATGTTAAATAAATAATTGTTATCAAATGAAAGGTCTGATTGAGTAGATTATGTAGAGGATTATCACAGAATGCGCAATCGTCCTAAAGCACTGGATGTTTACAGAGGTAACACGCGTCAATGGGTCCGTAACGGAGCATCCGTTACTTGAATTTTGTTTCAGCGAATATCGTTTTAATGAAGAACAAATTGTTTACACAAATACAAAAGTTCATATTTTGTACCAGCGGTCATATTTTTTATTTTTTTTAAATTATTGCTTTTGTTTATAAAATTATTAATATTAGGTACATAAATATTTCATATAGGTACCTACTGTTTCATCTTTATATAATAAAATTAACAGATATTTGATTGTTGATGTTGATAATACGTAAACGTTTTTAAAATTAAAGTAATGATAAACATGCGGCAATGTTACGCATGATTATAATGTATATCCCATTATGCTTTTCCTTCTAGTGTTAAAAATATTTCTTTACGATATTTACGTATGGGATCTTTGTAATATTGCTATTAAATGTCTGGTGAACTTACCCCCCCCCCCCCCTCGATAAGTATCAAAAACGTCGCGTACAACGGGATCGAGGTTAGCCCTCCAAGTGAAATCAGAAACGCTTGCGTCATCGGACAAAGCGAACAATATGTGAAGCGTACCACATGACAAAAAAAACATGAGGATAATGGATAATCGTCGATTGTGTTATCTCGCTCCAAAATATAAAACAAATGAAACTTTTGTTGTTTATGACTGTTTTTTACCTAAATAAAAAAAAAAAAAAAAAAAAAAAAAGAAATGTTCCAAGAAAACTTATTCAGAACTAACAAATGAAATATCAAATATTTTCCCATGGTCTGCGTCAGGCCGCAAATATCCTTCATTTCGATATAACCTACTCTTAAATCGTTCCTCTATGGCTCCTGTCAAATATGAAGTTTAAGTTTACGTTTTTTTTTTCAATTGATAAACGACTGCACTTCGCATTGTGTTTGTAATGTAACTATACTGCCAGGCAACTGCTTCCTTGGCCAAAGCCAACGAAAAGTTCCATCATAAGCTAAGATCGTCGTAATTTTAGACTTTTTATATTTTTTTAACATCGGTATATGTAGTTATTTTTTTATTTTTTGTTTAATTTAATATTCAGAGAAAAATTACATTTTTTTAAATATTAAAATCTCGCCAAACTGGTATACAGTTTGTTGGCGAGACAAAATCTTATTTTTCTAGTCTTACACTTCTAATTTTGTAATACAAAAAGACATTAATAATATAAAAAACAATGCGCAGCAGTAAAACTACTGGTCTTACTACAGGCTTAAATTAGGCCAGTATTACTACAAGCTTAAATTATAGAAACGTATAACAAATTTACTTATGACCACTTATTTCACTATAAACGTCCAACAGGTAGGTTTTTAATCTCTTTTTAAGCATATGTTTGATCACTATAAAAACTTTTGTCGCCGTGCATCAAAGCAAAATAAGAATATTTTGATGACTTACCAACTTCATTGCTCAAAAATGTTCTATTTTATTATCTATGCTATATCCCGGTTTTATAAAATAATTCGCAAAAATGTTTGTCAAACTTTATTTTGGGCCAGGCTGTATACATAATTCAATACTGTGTTCTTTCTAAATCAATTATTTAAAGGCACTTTTTTCTATTTTTCGATGATTCAGTCAATTCATTTAAAAATATATGCGAGAAAGGAGAAAAAAGTTTAATTTCTCATTTCATTTCGATGTCAATATCGATTAGATTGTTCAATGCCATAGTACGTTTTGGCAAATCTTTTTCGCCGAAGTTGTGAAATTCGCTCTAAAAGCATTTACCGGCAAAGCTAATAAAAATTTATTTCGACATATATATGCTTTCTTTAGATTTCTGCTTTCTAAAAATGCTTTCTTTTAGATTCCTGCTTACGTTTTTACGCGATAGATGGCCGTTCATGACAATGTTGAAATTTGTGACTGTTGTATATTGTACCCGAAGAATAGTAGGGCGGTGTCGATTACAACGGGCGAACCCGTCACCCCAGGCTGGTATAACGATATAGATCGTTCTTTCAGCCGCGGGATGAGCGTAGAAGACTTCGGGACAAGACAATCTACTGTCTAGTTCACCAGCAACCCGTTAGAGACCGAAGCCTTATGACGAGGCACCGGCAAAGGTAAACATCGGCAGCCTCACCCCCTAACTACCAGTTTTGGGCCGGATATCTCCATCTGGAATTACCATTCAAGATACCTCCGTCCTCCCGACTGGTTACGGATCCGAAGTCGCTTACGGAACCTCTACCTGTTGTATTACAGCGGTAATTCAGTTTGAATTTATCGCGGACCTGGGCGTTCTTTGCCCGTAGTGCCGAGATCGAGTGGCCCAAGGTCATTTTAAGAGTGGCATGACAACAGGTCAACATCCACCCCCGCTGCTTATGAAACAGTATATTTCCATAGTCTCCAGACCCCTTCAGAAATTAGTCAGAATGCCAGCCGATTGGCTTCGCCGACCGGTGCGCAAACCGTCCAGTGGTGCCGGGATGCAATCCCGCCAGGAGAAACCGGTCCACCAGCCCTGAGACCTGAGACACGGGATTCTTACCCGGGGTAGCCTTCCACTCGAGGAGGCTTCTGAACAGGAGCTGAATCGTGAGTTAAGCCAGAGAACAAAATGGATCTTGTGGTCCAAGCTGCACGAAACCGTTCACCACCCGAACAATAGTCTATTTTTTTTAAAACCTCTATCTATATTTTACCTTTACTTTTCGGCCTACCAACCGACCAGGAGGAAAAGTGTTGTGAAGGCGTCAACATTTTTTTCGAGATGAATACGGAAATATCCATTTTAAGCCCTAATGACAACACCATTAAGATAATTTCCAGATCGAATCCTGGTCCTGTGAGTGTATTCCCTCACAATAGTTTCCAAACGCCTAATCCGATTGAAGTGGCATTTGGTATGCATACATCATTTGATCATGGCAAGAGCGGAAAACTATGGTCAAGGAGTTGTAGTTGAAATCGGTCCACCAGTGAGCGCACTAGTGACATATCAATCTCGAAAATAATTGTGAGATTTCGGTTGAAATAACTCATATACACAATAATAATAATTAAATCGCGCATTTATTTTTAATAACCCCTGGGAGGTCAAAAACGCCAATGGCTGATTGCGGTGGTTAACAGACCAGCGCGTAGCCATTTCTTCCGGCCTCCGTATATATTAAATAAAATATGGTATACATCTCTAACAAGATTATTTATTATGTAACGAGAGATAATTCATAAAAAATATGCTGTTAGTATTTGTATACAAAATCGACCGAAAATATGCGACGCTATATTTGCACAAGACGGCTGACTTCTGAAAGGTTAAATATTAACGCCATCTCTTGGTGATTGATCCAGACCCGCCCTTAGCCGAGACACGAACCAGGCGTCGCAATGCAACCCTACCAGGTTCGTCCGCAGGCCGAAAGAGAGAGCGCTAATCGATTTTATTTATGAAATTAATATTCAACTTTAATCAGTCCTTGTCTAATTGCCGGGGAGTCTTGAAGTGAAACAATACAATTTATATTTCACCTATCTTACATATTATTTTCTGTAAGGTTTCTTTTAATTGAACCTGTATTCAACAAAGAACAGAAATGGTTCATTGTTGGTGCATCATTAATCCTAGTATTGTATGATATAAAAATAATTACGTCCTCACCCTCACAGGCCTGGCATATATCTTTTTTGTTTATTGAACTACGAATAGCTATCAATACAGTTCTCCTATTTATAAACTATTATTATTTCCGTTCCATTAGATACCAAAAATAAATATCAAACGAAGCCGACCTTTTATCCGGATTTGGTCCGTATTTTGTATGTAAGTAAAATAAGAAAATAGGACGAGATATCAAATGTATACGGAACAATGGCTCGTCCACCGGAGCGTTACGGCTCGACGTCCACAAAACTGGACAATATCACTTTTATTTGGTCGCGCGGTGAAGCACACGGGCCACAAATATCGCAACGGCTCGCTTCAATGGCTTCTGGATACTTTTTTCATACGGGTCACCTAGCCCATACCGATGATATAGGGGGTAAGCAGACGTAAATACGAGAAAGAAAGCACTTTTTTGCATTTCTGCTGTGATCACAATAAGCGGCAGTGTTACAAGTCAGGCGAAATTTCGCCATTTAGGCAATCGGCGACTTAAAAATGCTTGCGGCTACTCTGATGGCGATTAGGCTACATCTCCGGCTCTCTTCGGCTATTCATGGTTTGACGGTGATTGCGAAAGATTTTAAATTGTGATTCACAAAAAAAACAGTTAATAATCACAAATGTATAGTTGGGCGGTGCTGACTCTAACATGCGAAACCGGCCCCCATAGGCTGATATAACGATAAATGATCGTTCTTTCAACCGTGGGATGAGCGTAAAAGACTTAGAGACCATACAGCTCTACTGTCTACGCCAACATACCCGACAGAGGCCTACGCCTTACGGCGAGGCACTGGGAAAGGTACCTAGCGGGCAGCCTCGTCTATCAGTTTGGAAGGATATCTCCGTCTGGAATTAACAATCAGGATACCTCCTTCCTTTACAAGACCGAAGTCGCTTACGCGGCCTCTACCTGTTGTATTTCAGCGCTAATTTAATAAGAATTTATCGCGGACCTGGGCGTCCTTTGCCCGTCATATCACTCGGGATCGGGTGGCCAATAGGTCGTTTCAAGAATAGCATGGCAACAGGTCAACATCAACCGCCACAGTTTAGGAGACAGTAGGTATATTTCCAAGTTCTCCAGACTCCTTCAGCAATTAGTCAGAGTGCACAGCCGATTGGCGTCCCGAACGGAGCTAAATCCACCCAGTGGCGCCGGAGGCAATCTCACTAGGAGAAACCGATCCACCAGTCGTGGGGCTTGAGACGCGAGAGTCTTACCCGGGGTAGCCTTCCTCACGAGTAGGCTTCTAAATAGGGCTGAATCGTGAGTCGGGCCGATCCGAGAACAAATTGGATCTTATGGCCCAAGCTACACGAAACCATTCGCTACCTAAAACGTATAGTATAGTAATAACTAATGTATAGTTAATGTTTAATTATACAGTTGCTGCTTTAACTATAACAGCAGTAGTTTTCCGCCTACTCGCTGATGACGATCGACAGCACTTCAGTCTACCCTGGACAACGGCAATTTCAACATCGACGAAATGTTGGGTGCTACAAATTTCAAGCTATAATTTTTTTATCCTATTTAAAGGGTGAGATTTTAATTAGTTTAAATAGTTAAAGTGGGTGAATGAACGAGCAAACAAACAACTTTTAATATAAATATTTGCAAATTTTTAAAAAAAACGAGCAAACAAACAACTTTTAAAATACATATTTGCAAATTAAAAAAAAAATTTTTTTTTGTAAATTTGACAAATTTGACTGATAAATAAAAATCCTGATATTTGTAAAGTTCGGCCGGAATCCTGACAGGAGCCCAAAAATCCCGATATGTGAGGATACATTCTGATATCTGGTATCCCTAATCCCGAACGAACGAAGGGTATTAATTCGTTTTAGCTTCCTCTAGGTCGGATCTACATTTCAAGCAATAAGAAGACCTGCTTAGCATTTCTTATGAAATAAATGTTCAGCATTCGAAACAGGACTTATACCATGCCCTCGATTTATAACCCTTTTACACTTTCATATTTCATTAATGAATGCCTAACTGAAAATAACAAATTAGAGCAATACCCCGCTGAGTAGAAGGATTACAAGGGGTGAACAAATTACACACTGGAATATATATTGGTCTCGCTTTGTATACAATTTGCAATCGGCGGTATCCTATGGCGAAATTAATATCGGTGCTATAAATTTGAGAGTGGAAAGGTCCGGCCGCGCGAACAAAAGGGCGTAATAACAAATTTGTTCGACGGCTTGGCATGTCGGCAAATACGGGACGCGGGGGATACACAAATTATAATCGATAACGTACGAACGCATTCGTATACGTATCTACGACCGCTACAGATAGATCGAACTATGTGTATGGATGCAAATTGAGCAATAATTATTATTGAGAGAGCTCAGTTCAGGAGAGAATACATCTAAAACAGAGCTGACTGACACAGCTGACAGCACCGCTGACTCATACATAGAATAACTACCAAGTTTTTGTGGAGCTCAAAACACATTATCAAGAAGTATAAAATCGGATTTTACTGAGTGACCTTCCTACAATCTGAATAATTTGAAATTTTTCACAAGTATTAAGGACCGACAATGCAATACTTTTATAATTTTGACCTAATATCCTGACCATAAAAATAATGACTGTTTTTTCAGGTTAGACATATAACTAACCTTACAATGACAGTAAATAGCATCCTTCTTTATAAACAAAATTATACTTTCAAAACTAAAAAGACTAAAAGGAAAGAAAATACTATAAAAAAACTAAAAAACCATGCTTTAATAGTAAGTAATATGAAGTAAAACGTAAAATATAATTTTGAAATTTAAAGATATTGTTTAACAGCGACGGAAAGTACCCTAACTCAATATAGTTAAATGAGTTTCAATAAGTTTAAAATGTGAATATTGTGATTGGCAAAATCAATCATTTTAATTTTCAAAAGGCGTGGGGTGCGTAATATGAATTGGTATAAACATTTCATTGGTAGCAATTTGTAAATATACAATTAATATAAACGAGGTAGGAATCAAATCACGTTTTTTGATAAAAAAAATTTTTTGACAATCACTTTATTCCCATTTTAAATTTATTTAAAATCAATTACATATATTCAGTTAGGGTACTTTATATTGCTGTTGAACAATATCTTTATATTTTAAAATCATTTTTTATTTTTAGTTCTCATTGCTATTAAAGCGTGGCTTTTCATTTGTTTTAAACTATAATTTCATTGAATTTCGGTGTGAAATAAAGTTTTTCAATAAGAACAACTAAACGATTAGATAAAATAAAATACAAACGGAGCTGCCACAGAATTCACCGATCGGAGTTGGGCCCATCATAATACTATTATTACACTTCTGGGAGGTGAGCGGTGGATTCCGGACTAATGGCCGGCTGTGGTAAGTTTAGGACAGCTGTCTTGCCACATGTCAGCGTACACCTTACCACCCATTCACTCCCTCTTCGAAGCCATAGAATTTGAGATGTAGTATAATATAAAGTTAAGAAAACTGTATTGAGGTTAGGCGAAAGTTGCTATGAGTGGACCACTTAATTTTACAACCTCATATCTTGTAATATATGATTTTTAAAAAAAAAACAAAATATTACTTTGTTTCTATCTCGTAAGATCTAAACTTTTGATATTTTAAGTAACGAACGATTCAGAATAATAGTTTATCTAATAACTGAAAAAAAGTAATTTTGAAGCTGTTGCCTTTATTAGACCACCGTCGCTTAGTAGGTAACTCGAAATAAATGCTCACACATAGAAACGCAATAAATTTGTTTCAAACTTTACACTAGTACATGCTGACAGACATGACTAGAATGGCACACATCGAATTGATCAGAAACCAATTTTTAGTTTTTGACCGCCTTGAACACTGACACACAGGTCTCTTCTCGCAGCGAGTCACAGCGTCACTGAGGTTAGGGGGGGGGGGGGGGGCGACTGAGATGCAAGCGGCTTGTCTCTACTTGTTTTGTCGTTGCTAGCTGTCATAGTTTTCGAAATACTATAGTGGTCCAATGAAAGCGCTGGTCCAATGATTGCTACTTTCCCCTATCTCTGAGTTAACTATATAAAGTTAAGAAAACTATAGTCCCAAGATAAACATCGTCGTCTTCAAAGAAATACTTCCGCTTCAATTCCGGAGGTTATGTAAAACTTTTCGTGTACTTAGCCGAGGTACGACAAAGCCCATTCTTCGATACTATTATTTCCCGCGCCCGCCCCGCGTCGCCGTCGTGTGAGTTCACTACAAAGGCTTTTGGCAACTTTAAATATTCAATGCGGCCGTTTTATCATGGCCCCTTGATACACGGCCTCGCACGGCTGCCCTTGGGCATTGAGCGGGTGCGGCGCGGCACCGAAACGGGTTGGGGAGCGGAAGAAGAGCGAGGCGAGATCGCCGCTACCGATACGATTGTCAATGGGATCTCACCCCACGACGTCTCTAGTTACAAATGCTACATCAATGCGGCTCTGTAGTCAAACATTAATTTACTTCCGATCGTACAGAAGATCCGTTATGATAGCAAAATTAGTAAGCCTATCAGTTAAATAGTCACATCATTATCGTAGATATAACCATGGATTCAAAGACAGTTTTATAGACGTCTTCGCATTCTATAATAATAATTTATTTATTTATTTTCAGTCATTGTTTACTAGAAGTAAAAAACACGACTGCCGCTAAAGAAAGTAAACTATTGTATTTATAATTATTTTTATTAGAGTTTTTTAATAAAAATATGTGTGGTTTATGTATATACAGGCACATATATATATTTATTACAGGCACATATATATATATTTCCCAAATTTACTTAATCAGACCTTTCATTTGACACTAAACACGACATATTTATGGTAAATTATTTATAGTAAGGCGTCAGGGCGCGTCGTACTATCGATTGTTCATTTGAATTTAGGGCACATCTTAAGTTAATTTTTGAACGCGTGTGTGTGACTTCTTTGGCAGGGAATTCGTACATTTGTAAGCAATCAAGCAATGAAGCTTGATTGTAATATTAGAGTCCTGTCCAGCCTAGAACGGGCTAGTCCCAGTTGGGTGACAGAATCAAATAAGCAAAAGGTTAAGGTTTTGCCATTCGGTTCCTGTTATTTTTGTAAGTAAATCAATGTTTTATAGTAATTAATTCTTAAATAAATAAATAAATTCCCGTCGCATGTATAAAATATGCTCCCCACATACACAAGATGCAGGGCTACACGAGCGGAGTTATATATAGATGCGTCCGCTATTACCGGCGCAAACAGATACCGTCATTTCTGCAGCGGTAGAAACATTTGCAATTCAATATCTCAAAATAAGTTTTTTTACAATTACAAAAAATATTTTTACCATTTGAAATGTTAATCAAACTGATATTAAACATTCATGATCAGATTTCAAGTTTAGGTTTAAAGCAAACATGGAAAACATGTTTTTTTTTGGCCTTCTACACCCCCCCCCCCTCTCCCCCTTCATCTCAAATGCTGGAGGGGAGGGCGCCAATGTCAAGTATTGCCCTGCGCTTTTGCCCGGAAAAATCATAGATCTGGGGCTGCTCCAGCTATGTAGCATTTAGTAGGTCGTGCGGGTGCGAATCGCTTGTCGGGAACAATGGGCAGCGCTCACAATTGAAGGCTATTGCGTAATTCCGAGCCGACGAGCGAATTGGGCGGATCGCCGCCGTAATTTCGTTACTCGCCACCCCTAGCATTGACACCCTTTCTCGCAACTATCGCTCAAGCCCCAGCGCTACAATGACGATTACTTGTAAATGGCATTATTTCATCAAATTAACAGGATTTGGTTGCTGTGCATTTGGAGCAAAGTATGTCGCCTTTATACGTAGGGCATACTGGAAGTTTCTGAAATTGGCCTCTTATAATAAAAGAAATCGAAAACTAATTACGACATTTGAAAATGGAACTCTCTAGGAACATGTTATTTTTGATTTCCGATATTGTCATTCGTTTTCATTGTGGGGTCGTTTTGAAAATTATGTGTTTGAAATTTAACTCGAGAAAATGTTCGCGCTATAATCTATACTATCTCTGGATCTACTGAACCAATTCTTTTACCAATTATTTGTGAGTGTCATAGGCTATATATTAATCCGAAAAATTAAAAGACTTTTTCTTGGTAGTCGGATTTGCAAAGTAAGTCGGAGAATAAGCGGTCGAAAACGTTTCTAACTAACGCTGCCTTAACGATGAGAGATATATGATTAAGTTTTAGAGAAAAGTTGTAGAGCTTGATAATGCCTACAAAAAAGTCAGCTACAGCAAATGTCTAACTTTTATATTTAAGTCACAAAAAGTAGTATTTTATATTAAAAAAATAATTGTAATCGTTAGGTCATGTTTATTGGTCATATTATCAACAATTATGAATTCTTATCAAAATTAGTAAATTTATCGTCTCAAGTGTTTAAAACAAAAGACTTTTCCATTTTACTGCATATAATTTCCCTTTTACTGCATAAATAGTTAAAGAGATAATACGCTCACAAATAAGACACTCACAAGAAGACACTCACAAATAACGGTATTATAGTCAAATTGGCCTGCAAATACATACATACATATGCAGTAAAAATATACCCCTTCCTTTGGCAGTCAGGAAATAAATCATAGCACTCAGTACTAACCGAACCATACTAATAATTTCATCACAGGTAAAAAGTTTTACCGCCCAACGAAGTGGGCACGGGTCAGCTAGTTTTATTAATATTTTTGCTGCGGCGTCAGTTAAAGAGTTGCCAGAGAATGCAATTGGCATTTGGCGATGAAACTCTATCTCGTAGCTCTGTGTATGCGTGGTTCAGTGAGTTTAGAAGTGGACATAATCATCTCCACGACGATGCACGTTAAGGTTGACCAGCGACTGCGGAATCTAATATTGATACCGTACGTTAATTAACTGAGTATTAGGCATTGGAATGAGTCAAGTGAAAAAAAATACATGTGCATCTCACGTGTATACAGAAGCTTTGCACTCGATGGATACCGTATGATTTGACGGAAGACCAGAAGCGACTGCGTGTCAAGTGCTGTCGTAAAATGATAGCAAAATTTGATGGAGGGCAATCATTGGCTATCTATAACATGACATGACAGGTGGGTGACGAAATCTGAGTGTACTTCTTTGAACCGAAAAGAAAAAGCCAGTCGGCAGAATGGGTCTCTCATTTTAAAGATTTGCCAACGAAAGTTAAGAATATTTCAAGCATTGGTAAGAAAATGGTTGCTTCTTTTTTCGGCAAATCAGGACATTACACAACAGTGTGACCAAAGTATGTATTAAAGAAAATGAGTAGTAAGAAAAAGTATGTAAGAAAATGAGAGATACTGATGCTATCTTGTGGTTTGTTCCCAAACGAATCGAAGTATGAATCGATTTTTCAAAAGATTATACAGTGTATTACACTGATCGAATTTTTCAAAAGAATGATCATGTCCTACCCTTAAATTAAGAGAGAAGAAAACGTGAAGGGACTAACGACCAAAGTCCATGCAGTGACAGTAGACATACGTCGTTCTTTCTCGTCAGTCCAGAGGTAGGGTACCTCGATGACTCTTTGGTTGACGCTGAGGAGGAACTGTGATGGAAAAAATATCATCGAGGCTTTTCCACGTTTTGGCTTTTTTCCGTAGATATAATATATTTTTAGGAGTTTACTCCTTAATAATAGAATTAGTTTAAAGTTAGCGTAAAGATGGATAGTAAAATTGATTGACTAAACTTGATGGATAGTAAAATCGAACGTTAACAATAAGGGTTACGTATAATGTCAGTAAAGTTTGAAAATTAAAAAGAGTGCAACAATACCCAACAGGAGACCATAACTTCGATGAAATTTGCTAGCTTCCGAGCTAACCCATACTGACCATACTGTCGAATATGTTTGGTTTACAGACAAAATATATTTTTCTTCGCTCAAATCCTTGCTAAAATATCATCTTTTTAGTTAGTAAATTTTAAAAGTGTATATGCCAAAAATTAAAAAAATTACATTTATTGACGTTGTTCTCAGTATCCCTTCAAATTTTTATGGACCTCATGTTTAATTATTATATAATACTGAGGTAAACATTTTCATCGCGTTTCTCAAACTTTTTCGGTCGTGTTTTATTGATGGCTTATGTAAAAAAAAACGGAGAAATGTAGTTTTCGAGTCCATAGAACATATTTTTTCTGAGGATAATGCAGGTTAATATATCTTATAGTTTAAAATAAGCAGGTATATGTATTGTTACGATTTTATATATATATATATATATATATATATATATATATATATATATATATATATATATATATATATATATATATATATATATATATATATATATATATATATATATATATATATATATATATATATATATATATATATATATATATATATATATATATATATATATATATATATATATATATATATATATATATATATATATATATATATATATATATATATATATATATATATATATATATATATATATATATATATATATATATATATATATATATATATATATATATATATATATATATATATATATATATATATATCTATTTTTGTGCTATGATTATCACTAAGGACAAAAAGAAGACGTATACAATTTAAACAAATAAATTTATTAATATGATCATCAGTGGCCATCCATGAAACATATTATTGAATCGCTAACCACAGAAAGTAAACGATAGTCTATTCTTAAAATTTGCAGGAAAATACATATTATTGAAAAATCTTAAGTACTAGTGGATATTACGTTGTTCTTCTATTTACTCTCAAAATTTAATCGAATTGATAGACAGGAAGTACAATTTCTTTATTTCTATGTTGTATTAAATCTTGCAGTTGGACCTCTATAGAAAATAAAAGAATTACGTTATTTTACATACTTAATATTAAACTATATTCATTTGAATGTTTAATTATATGGCTGAAGATTAAAATGAAAGGAGGTAATTTCATGGTCCTTTATTAAAGTCACGGTAGCGTGTTCCAGTTGCGAATGAAAAAGTCTGAGATCAAAACGATCTATTTATTTTGCAGTAATCTTGTGCAAAATGGAAAGAGGAGCAATTAAAATAAAAACATGTTAACAAAGTTTTTACTCTACATTTTTATTTGTGTATATCATAAATATCTCGACTATATCTAAGTCTCTGTCGGCCGGAAATAAAATAGCGAAATGAAAACGGCGACATTCCGTGATTTCTTATTTTGTGTGAGCCGGGTGATGTCGGTTGATCTGGCATTGTATTTCGTGACATAAGCTTTGTGCCGCCGCTACGCTGAATTGAAAAAAATAGAGGGATCCAAATAACGGCGCCTTGCGTCTTGCTGTGAAATAATAAAGCATTCTGAAACCAGCTTACTAACGCTATGTAATACAAGATTTGATTGCGAGGGGTTGCAAACTATACACAAGGGCAAATCAAATATAATTTCCGGTATATAATTCCGATATCCTATCAATCCCTAAGGAATAGCACTGCTTCATAAAAAAATCGCTCAGTAACATCAAACCTAGCAGATTTTCTAAAGTACGTTACCTATAACATTGACAAACGGGTATCAGTCGATGCTGTTTATACAGACTCTTCTAAAGCCTTTCATCGCACCGACCAGCCCATTTTAATAGCAAAACTTGAGCATTTTGACAAACATGAGCATTTGGCATACATCTCCTTCGATGGTTATCGTTGTACCATCGAAATCAGGCAGTAGCAGAATAAGGCCATTGTTCAAATTAAGTGAAAGTGGCCTTTAGTGTCCCTCCAGGATTCGATTTGGGACCTGTTCTATACCACTATGTAATCGGATTCGCGACGTTGGGGTTCTACTGGGTACGGGAATTATATATGTCACATTGTTTATTTTACAAAAAGAAAACGATACGAATTATTGCTAAGTTTAAATAGATCAAAATGTTTTGATCAGTTGCTAAGCGATTAAAAATTATAGCAATAACAACACTATATTTATGCAGACTTTTAGTAGAATTTGACTCGGGAAAAGCAAAATAAAATAATTTTTCTGATGATCATAACCAAAACACCCGAAATAAATATTAATTTATCTTATCATGCTAGTGTTTGATTTCTGCGAGGCAATGCAATTCTCAGGGCCATATTATTTTAATCATACCAAAAGTTTTCATCATCAGACGTCAGATTACACAACCTGTATGCACAATTAAAATAGGTACTATAATACATATGAGAACTTGAATGTAATTTGAGATTTGAGAAACGATTTCAGAAATATTATTTTAAATGCCTATAGAAATGTTTTGCAAGCGGCTACATATACATTGCGATCGACTGGTTAATAACCGTCTTAATTTTGGTCACTAGCAGACAAAAAATGTAAAGATCGCTCCTAAACATGTCTAATAAAATTATCTAGTTATTTGCTCAGAATGTGCTATTATTTCTATTTGATATTTAGCACGTGTACGTAATTACGCTGAATCAAACATTTCGATTTCGGTTTTGATTTTTGTTTCCTAATAATTTTCATTTTATCATATTCCCATGCCCAAACGCAATCAGATCTTCTGTCTAATAGGGTGATATATCGCTTCTTGTTCTGGTGACAGTCTGTCCATAAAAAAGTCGAAACATTACTCAAAGTAGTATTTTTTCTACCATTTTTTATGTGTCTATGGTTAATTAATCAAATTATTCTGCATTAACATTCCCTCCTCATAAGTCTCCAGTTCCAGCTGTTCATGATTAATAAGCCGTTTGACAAATCTTTTCTGAATATTTTCAATACGTTCACGATATACGTCGTATTGTGGACTCCATTTAGATAATATAAATTCAGCGACACTTCTGGCATATGCACAATATAATTGTTGAGGTATTTTACGTACCACTAGATGGCACAGCGCGCTCAAAACCTTACACTTTTCTTTAATAAATAAAATATATAAAACTGACAAAAAAAATATATTTTTTGTTTTTTTCAAAAAAAAAGTTGCTTACTTCGTCGTACTGATTTACCCACTACAATGATGTCACTAATTAAAAACTCATCCTGTAGTGATGGGTTCGCACGTTTATTAGGTGACAGCTCACTACTATGGTATTGTGCAACCTAATACCCAATGTATATTATCAATGGTATCACTGAGGCCATCGCACAGTACAGATAAAGCGTGAGCATATTCGCGCCAATACGCATAGTGCGATACAGTTTCCCGGCGTGTAATCTAAAGTAGATGCGTGGGCGGGCGGATCGTGGTAAGGCGGGTGGATAGGGCGCGTAGATCGCGTCACATATTGTCGAGACGAATTCGCCCGCCCTCCGCTCCTTTTCAATTTTCTACTTCCATCTATCCGTTCGCGCCATCTCGGGTTGAAAAGCTTCATTTTCCGACCCTACTGAAATCCTCGCGATATCAGCGTGGCTGGTTTGTCAATCCGTCGTACATCCCACGGGATTGTGTTATTGGCCTCGTATTATTATGATTCAGGCAGACGCGGTCGTATTATTGGAGCCCTATTATGACGACACGACATCTCAAATATAAAACCAAAATATTTTTTACTGCCCTACCAACCAAAGAGGAGGAGATAATGACGAATATATACATTTTAAACCCACTCCCCTTTGTAACCATGGAATATGTTAATGTAGGTATGTTTAAGTTTTTAGAGAGATATTATTTATTTTTTATTTATTTATTTTATTTATTTATTTATTTAATACTTGTACAAGGAAAAGTAGTTACATTGTTACAGAAGTAAAGAATGTATACATTGTAAAGAGCAGCTTAAAATAGACACAGCTTATGTAACAAATTGCGCTATGCACACCTGACGAGGCTTTTCCTGTATCTAGATGCAAATGATGCAGATGGGGAAAAACGTGAATAATATTATTAAACTTATATAATTCTAAAAGAAAAGAAAGAAGAGAGAAAAGGAAGGACAAAACTATAGGTAACCCTCCACCGTTTTATATTACAAATATAACAATATATTTAGATTTAAGATCATAATGATAATGTATTATATATTTTTTTGGTAATCACCTCTGATTTTGCTAATTTTTGGTATTTTTTTTGGTATCACCATTTGATAAACTTTATATTTCTTGACGTCCGGGTGACGACGGCATTGTTCAGAATGTGGATTGCTTTAGTCGAGCGCACGCAGCAATACGTCAAATATATTTTATATTATGATAATGTTATTCCCAATCAGTACTGAATAACATAAAATACGAACGGAGCTGCCATGGAATTTTCCGACCAAAGTCGGAGAGAAGTGTATAAAACATTTTTTTACACTTCTGGGGGGTGAGCGGTAGATTCCGGACTAACGACCGGCTGTGGTAGGTCTTGCCGCATGTGAGCGTACACCTTACCACCAATTCACTCCCACTTCAAACTCATAGAGTTTGAGATGCGGAAATCGCGGTTTTGGATATTTTTCTAGAAAAGAGTTGATAATTTTTCTGGAAAGACCATGATCTTTAAAGAGGTGAAACAGAGATTTGGCTGGCAGGCCACCAGCGTCAACTTTCACCGCGTGAAGGTGGACAGTGAAGGCGTGCCGGGTGATGGCATTTGCGAGATCAAGGTATTTATTCAATTTGTACTCGTGGTTTTTTGGGATATTTGATTCCCATGGAACAATTAATTCTACAATAATCTTTCCGAGATAGAAGGAGTTATATCTGAACGGAGGGCTGTGCATCCGAGACTTTCAGGGAATAAATACTGCTTAGAGACCGAATCGACCTCCAGAATCTAATCTAAAGGTTTCTCGATTATTGAGAAAGGTTTTGTTGTTAAATGTTTTTTGCCTTTAGAGCAGGGGTCTCCAAACTTTCCAGACTTAGGGCCATACTGATTACTCCAGTAAGTTCCAATGACCAAAACCGTTTTTTTAAATCTGTCTCCTAGCAATGCAGTCAGCAGTTCAGAAACAACCCTCTCCTTTTTCCGTTGACTAAAACAATTTGTTTTCAGTCTTTACTGGGAGTAAGGACTGAAAATAAAAAAAATACTGTCATTGGAAAATCACAATTACATAAATCTCATTAGTATTTTATATGTTATAATGTTTATATGTTTAAAAGATTTATGTGTTATATGTTTATGTATCATTATAAAGTTAGTGGGGTTCATTTTAATTATTTCTTAGTTATCATGCTCAAGTTAAATTTTCTGCGTATTATACCTGTCGTTAAGTTTTACCTAGCAAGTGGATAAAACCGAGTTATTATCATTATGTGTCCTTTTATCCAACTTATCCAACGCGGGCCAGATTGATAACACTGGTCATTAGCTGTCGCGGGCCGGTTTGATGGCACTGGTGGGCCGGATTTGGCCCGCGGGCCGTAGTTTGGAGACCCCTGCTTTAGAGCCATCCCGCACAAACTGTATTGGGGCTTTGGAGGGTAATATCAAACCTTTGTTGGCACTAGCCACTGAGAGGGTAATTACCTCGCGAATATCAAGGACTTTTAATAATGAATATTCAACGTAAAATTATTGAAAGGAAAGTATTTTTTCATTTCTCTATTATCCTTCAATTGACTCTTTTGAGCACTTTCTCTATCTGCAAAGATTTAGGATTTCCCTATACTGTCCTGTTTAAAAACTCAATCTTTATACTTACAAGTCTATTATTTTACTTTCGATCGCCATCTAGCTAACGCACGGTAGCTGATGTCAGATGAACAGACGATGTGTCGCTCGAATCAGTGAGCGCGATGCTTTAGCGAGTGATTATTATTTGTTAATGACGAGGGCCAGACTGAAAGCTACGCTGACGGGCTACCTTCACGAAATGCGTCACTAAGATTGACACGAAAGCGTTTGAATTATGCAAACCAGCTGTTGTGTTAAATATTTTAATGCTATTCTACACAACATCAAATCAATGCAACAACCAGGATTCAAACAGACATTGAAGCATCGGCTCATAACTAAATATTATTACAGCGTGAATGACTTTTTAAAGGATAATGAGAAATAAAATAAATATTATAACATATTATTATTGTAATTCTCAGACATTTTAAACTTTAAACATGTATATTTCATTCTAGCTCTAAGTTTGACATACGGTAGATAAACTAATAATTACACGATAACATTTTTATTTAAAAACAAACTGACATTTTACTTAATATATAGTAATGAAAATTTACTACAATAATTTATACATTATAATTGTTATTAGATCATAAGTTCTGAATATAATTGTTACTCTTTTTACGTAATAATTTAGAAATAAATATTATAACATATTCTTATTGTAATTCTCAGACAACTGAAACTTTAAACATGTATATTTCATTCTAGCTCTAAGTTTGACATACGGTAGATAAACTAATAATTACACGATAACATTTTTATTTAAAAAGAAACTAAAATTTTATATAATATATAGTAATGGAAATTTACTACAACAATTTATAGATTATAATTGTTATTAGATCATAAGTTCTGAATATAAGTGTTACTCTTGTTACGTCTAATTGTACGTCTTATACGTTGTAATTGTTGTAATACTTATACGTTGTAATACGTTGTACGTTGTAATTGTACGTCTTATGGGTATACTATATAGCAAAAACAATTAGTGCTTATCCATTTTGTACTACCGACTTACAGTTCACAATAAAGAAATTATTATTATACATTGTAAACCGTAGCAGCGAATGTTTCGTGCAGCTTGGGCCATAAGATACATTGTGTTCTCCGATCGGTCTAACTCACGATTCAACTCTATTCAGGAGCCTCCTCTTGTAAGGCTATTCCGGGTAAGACTTTCGCGTATCTGGCCTTACGACTGGTGGATCGGTTTCTCCTGGGGGGTTACCTCCCGGCGCTCCTAGACAGTTTGCGCACCGTTCGGCGACGCCAATCGGCTGTGCACTCTGACTAATTGCTGAAGGAGTCTGGGGACTATGGAGAGGTACCGTCTCCTAAGCAGCAAAGGGTGGATGTTGACCCGTCGTCAAGCACTCTTGAAATGACCAAATAGCTAGCTGATCCTGAATTCAGAGCCGGGCAAAATATGCCATTGGTTCGCGATAGATTTTAACTGAATCATGGCAGGTAGATCGGAATTCGCGCAAGCGATTTACTGCCCATAACCAGACGGGATTAAGGCGTTGGACTCTGGCGGGCTGGTGGCTGTGCTGGACGATAGGTTTTTACTGACCCAAAGTTTTAGACGCTCACCTCACGGGAGACAGAACGATCACATATCGTTAAAACTTTCTTAGGTGATGGGTTCACTCGTTGTAGTTGACAACTCAAGTTATACATTGCAAACCAGATATTCCTTGGTGCCTCGTCGTTATCTCAGCTTGAAGCCGAGCGAGGCTCTGCTGAGATGTACAATTACACTTAAAATCGTAGAAAATCATACAGCGAAAATGTTCAATTGTTAAAACCATCACAATTCAGACACGCAATTTTTTAAATGACGCAACAATGAAAAAGTAACAAATCACAGTTAAATGAAACAAACTTTATTCTACAGCCAATGGGTTTTCAAATGTTCTCTTTTTAACACGCTTTTATTAGGTCGACCTGTATGTAACTATGTAATGGAATCTAAGGTAACTAATTTAACCATCTTCCAAGGATCGTAGCGTTATGAAAATTGGCAGATATATGTAGTTCTGATGACAATACAATAATATGTCGAACTGATCTGATGATGGAGTCGGAAGATATGAACTAGAACTTCAAGATAGAACATCGTATCGTAGCTGTGTTTGGACTTGTTAAAAAAGTCTTGGAATGAACTTTGACCACGATTAGGTTTTAAGGTCTGATGATGAAGCCGGAAGATAGGCACTGGCATTCCATGATGGAATATCGTATC
This sequence comes from Micropterix aruncella, assembly GCA_944548615.1. Taxonomy (NCBI): domain Eukaryota; kingdom Metazoa; phylum Arthropoda; class Insecta; order Lepidoptera; family Micropterigidae; genus Micropterix; species Micropterix aruncella. Next base: position 24,573,746 of record OX155950.1, read on the forward strand.
ATAAAGCGTGTTTTTAGTGTTTTTTTTAAACTATTAATTTATTATGTTAATATAAGTGGCCAGTTACGGAAATTTTCAGTGTAACCTAAAAAACCAGATCTGCATTATACAAAACCATGTCTATCATGCAATGTATTTTCTAAAGGTCTGTTCTTTACGATCAGAGGCTAATGGGCCCTGTGCAATTGGGCCATTTGACCCAGTGTGTTCTAAATTCGGCCCAATTCACAGGTCAGCACACATCTTGTACCCTCCAAGTAGAAGTTCGAGTCCGGCTAGTATTTTGTGCCATTGGGTCAGTTTCCCATGGGAATCGTTCTTCGGGGGCACCTGGGCGGTTTGCGCACCGTGCGGGGTCACCCAATCATTGTGTTCCGACTGATAACCGGGGGTGCCTGAAAGCGACTTTGTTTCCTATAGAGCGGGGGTGGCTGTTAACCTTATGTCAGCAGCTCTTGTAACATCAGCCAAACGGCCACCGATCCCGAGTGGGAAGTCGCCGAAAGGACGTCGAGGTCAGCGGTAAATTCGGTAGATACCGAATATCCGCTAACAGTAGGTAGAAGACCGCACAAGCGCCCTTGAACCTGTAACCAGACAGGAGAATGAAGAAATCCGGCCAAGTCGGGTAGTAAGGGCGCGGGATTGGTCGTCTGAATATACTTCCCAGCGTCTCCTGCTCTTACGGACTTAGTGGCGCAGAAAGGCGATGGACTGTTTTCGTCTCAAGTTGAAAGAACGATCAATATCATCAGCCATCACAGAAAATTTATGAAGGATGTTTGTTTCCCTATTAGGCCTGGCGGAATAAAAGGGGAGCGCTCCAGTTTGGCACGTCCTCCACGTTGGAAGTGGAACGGATTGCTTATTTTATTTACGGCAGCAGTGGCATTATCCACGGTGGCTTGCTTAGATGTGAGGCGGTCGTTATTGGCCATTTTCCTCCCGGCGCACATTGTAAGGAAGCCTATGGGAAAATATTGTTAGTTTGCAAAGCCGATATTGTACCAATTTCAATCCGCACATAAAGAAACGCGCGTAGTGCACTGGTCGAGAAAACAAAAGATAGGACCTGTATAACACATTATTATAAGACCCTAGAAGCCGAGGAATACAAGTGCATAAAATCTTATTTTGATATAATTGAGTTCAAAACTGAGCATCAGCAGTAATTGAAAGAAAACAATTACCATATTTTTAGTTTTGAAAATTATTATAATACTTCCATTTATAATGCTTACATTTATCTTTGAGTAACATTGTTTTTTTTAAGAAACTGGGACTGTGTTAACTGTATAGTGATAAGTATTTTCTAAACTGGGAAAAAAATGTGTCAAGCAGTAACATCGTTATTTCAATAACAAAATATATAGACTTTACGAATTATTTATTATAGCCAAGGAACCCATATACCCATTCGAATGCAATAAAAAAAATGTATATATGATAGAAAAAGAGGTTACAATTGAAGAAAACTCCATGTTTAAAAAAAATACTTATTCAATATTATTATTTATGTACGTATTAAAATTTCTAATATGTATTTCATTCAATATCTGTGTCATAAGTATTATCATGAGGATCTGATTAGACCTCATTATTTTCTTCTGTGGTTTCATCAGAGACAATGTGCTTGGTTTGTCTTGGTGGATCAAGGCTACGAAGAATGTTGTAGAAATAATTATAGATCGGAAAAATAAATAGCTTCATGAGTTTTGCGAATTTTGAAAACTTGAGTTTCGGATTTTTACACTTAACAGGCAAATTAGGTAGAGCAGCTGCATTCCTACCAGTCCGAGTGGACTTTATTTGAATCTTAAAAAACTAATAAGTATAGGTAACACGTTTTTTTTTTGAAGATCAAAGTAAAAGTGGTTTTTTTCTGAGATGCAGTCATTATATTTGTTGGTTTTCTGGCATCGATTTTCTGGCATCAAGTACACTTTTTTGGGTATTTTGGATGTTTAAAAAGTTGTTGGGATTTTTTTTATTTTGTCGAGTAGCCAACGCAACATGATCTTCTTTGGCACTGATGTTGGTGCAGATATCGATGCATTTGCACCACCTCAGATATAACCATATTCCTTGGCCAGTAAAATGCATAAAGTCACTGTCAGTATGTCGAGTTCATGTCTTTATTGCTAGCGCATAAATAATAAGCGTACAAAGCCACTTTCGCGAACGCAGCTACAGCCCTGAGGAAGGGACTGTGCAGCGTCATCAGATCCATGCCTTTGCAGTTTTCAGTCCCGAGTTTAAAAAAGATCTATTCAATAAAATTGATCTCTATATATATTTTTTTAATCATCATTATCAAAATCTATATTTACAATATTTCCTCAAATATTTTTGTTACGCATAATATTCCCTTTATATTTGTCTGATGGTCCCACAAACATTCGCCAAATTTTCCTGAGGTATAGTTTTCTCTTCTCCGAAATTTAAAATATTCCTGTTATTGTGATATTACCCATAGTAATTTTACCCATAGTAATATTACCCATGTATATAGTCTATTTTATTAATACGATGTTGTTTTTATTATAAACGATTACTGTAGAAATTTCTAGAAAAACTCCCAATGGTGCCCAAAATAAGTACTTTACTCAAAGTACAATTTTTTTTTTTTTTAATTTACTGTAATATATTTTGTATATTTTATGTATGTATATATTCAGTTATATATTAGGAAGTAAAAGGATATTCACTGTTATAATTATTATATTTTATTATATTATACAGTGTGTCTTAAAAAGTAGGGTAGTAGTGTGTTTTTTCAAGGGAATCATTCTGCACATCGAACATTTTTTTTTCTCTTTTACATTACGAGATTAATCTACTCGTAGATTAAGTTAGATTGACGTGAAAATCATTTATAACTTTTTGATTTAGGCTTTGCTTACAGCAAAGCATTTTTAAATCAACTTTCGTTTTTTTATCAACAATAAAGGCATAAATATAAAAAAATGTAAATTATTTTCTACTGAATTTTTCATGAATTGAAACTGAGTTTAAATATAAACAAAATATAATTAGGAATAAAACACTTGCCTTTATTTAACTTTACTTAATCTATTATTTAACACTATAATTAAGAACTAAAAATTATTAAATAATCATTCTTAATATTATATTAGGGGATATAATAAATTTAAAAAAGAAATAAAGTAATAAAGATTGAAAAGACTCGTCTATGCTTTTTCTTGGCATTGAAGATAGTAAGATACCTATCGAAACGCGGAGGGGCAAATCACCGAACCGCGCCTTGCCCACATCTTCGTGAGAACCATCTTCTATTCATGGATTATTGGGAAGTATGTACTCGATACTACAAGATGAAAATATAAAAAAATATTCGATAAATCTATTCCTTGATACTGTCTCTCAAATTACAGTAAGTGAATTTCACCTTCGAAGTGGCTTATTGTGTTGTACTTGGCTATTTTTTGTATGTCTATTGCTTATATTTACACGATTTAATTTATATGTACAAAAAAATACTTTACCGGAGGATTTTTATATGCAAGTAGACTGTTTTTTTATTTATTTCGTCGTTACTTTTTCATGTTTACAAAATTCATTGAGTTTTCAATTAAATTAAAAAAAATATGATCCTCGCAATAAAAACCACCATTTTATTTTTTTACGAATGTTAGTAAAAATATAGTAAATTTCGAAAGATTTCATGCTTTTACAGAGTATTCTTTAACTTTTTGCCTCTAATATTAATTAAATATTTTCGTTATCTATAACGATTATTATGATCTTCACAGGAATAGCTTTTTTGCGAATTTTTACCGAATTTCTTCAATGGATTTTTTGCTACATAATAAATATTGCGGTTATTATACTCTATGTTAATATAAGTTATTATACTCTATGTTAATATAGTCACGAAAGGGCCTCTCGTATGTTACGAGAGCTCAAGGCTATTTGGCTGTGGTTCCTCGCTATTAAAAAACGAGCTATAAAGGAAGCTTCACCTGGAATGTTTGTCTCTCATTTTTATTGTGAAATCTCACATTGGGCGGTTTGGGGCGGACGACACTCTCTTATAACCAACGCAACACGAAGTGTTTATATGTAAGTGGCGTATAACATGTAGGTATGTAAGTGTGTATCTTGTTATTGCATTCGATTGACAGAATTGAAATGCAATTCCGCTAATTTTATCTCAACCGAAAATAGTGACCCAGCCGGGAATCGAACCCAGACTGTTGCAATGTAAGATCAGGCGACATAACCACTATGCCACCGGGCCAAGTAGTGCCGCCATGACCTGGAATAAACTTGCTAATAAAGTTATTATCTCAAAATATAAGTTATTATCTCAAAATATTTCAAAGTATATATAATGATGTCATAATTTTATTTTAGGTGACGCAAAATCTGTACTCGTAGTTCGCTAGACATATAATAAATATGTAAATGAATGTCCAGACATGAAGTTCGACTACATAACAGTAGAGGTCAGGGGCAGAGCGGAGGTGGCGAACCCTTCGGCATACATCTGACAGAGACCGCTCTGGTGGCGCGTGTCCGACCAGAAAAATTCAATTTTTCTGTCGTCCTGCCGCAGAGCCACCCCTATTTCCCCTCTGATAACTTCCAAACGGAAATGCCTATTCACACCGATTGCCTTCAGGCTATTTCATAACTGGGACGTGCTAGCGAAACGAATATTCAGTTACCGCCGACTACGGGCCGGTTTCTGTAAGCAAAAGTGAACGTATAACCCGTTACTTTTACTCTACTTTAATTTAACCCTTTAAGGACCATGGGACATATGTGTCAGAATCAGAATCAGAACATTAGCAAAACAATAAAATTATTGTTTAAAAATATATATTTCTGTAAAACATCGCAAATTATCAACGAACTTGAATGACCTACGAGCCATGATTTCAAATAAAGACATAAAATATATATCGCAACTTTTTCCATTATATTTTTTGTAGTATGTAGGTACTGACTCTTATTAAGTTAATAAATCATATTTAATAACATATAAAATTTATTTGCATCTCTTATGGGCCCACATATCTATCATCAATTTATTAAATACAAAATATAACAGTTGTATGTATTCTACATTTCCATCCTCAATGGCAAATATATGGTCCAAAGCGTTAACCTAATTATATACTGACCTGGTCTTACCATATCTACAACACTGCGGCTAAAATTCGCAAACTCATGCATACATTTGAGCTTCTACGAAATGTAATGTCGAAACCGCTACTAAAAGTTGTTTATTACGCGCTTTCACATAGCATTATATCATATGGAATTGTAGGTTGGAGCGGCCCAGCACTATCACATCTCGATCCGCTTATCAGCTCAGAAGGTCAGAAGGTGCTGTTAAGAGATATCAACAAAAAACCGTTGAGATACCCGTCCGAGCAACTCTTTCGTGAGTTCTCTATTCTTGAGGTACGGCAAACATTTGCTAAAACGAGACATTTGCTATACTTGGCACCGTCATTGTTCAATAATATTAAGGATATACCCGGAGTTAATGATCAAGGTATAACTATTAACAAAAAAAGACTAACCCACTGGTTGGTCACCCAGGGAAGAAAAGAGACTCAAAGACTAATTTGTTCTATTCCTAGTTAACATACCATATTTGAAATTTTATTTATTATTGAATTTTTATTTCTTACAAAAATTTTATTTTGTTTGATTCTATTATATTTTATTTCCATATTTTTTTTATTGAAATTGATAGTGTAAAAGTCTAGTATTAGTTTACCTATCTGTATAATGATTCTAGGTTTTTACGGATATTTTAAATTGATTTCACACCTGCCAGGGAAAAGACCTGTCTGGCGATCATGTTATAGAACATTTCAGTAGTTTCTTATAATAATAATAATAATAATAATTAAACGCTTTATTTGCTTTAACAAAACGGCGAGCTTATTGCCTAAAAGCAATATCTTACAGCTAACCTTAACCTAGTGGAATAACATGTTATGCGGTAAAAATAAACTAATAAATAAAATTTTAATCATTTAAATTCAGCAGGGAAACAAAACAATAAATTTAAGAAAAAAAAAACAAAAAATAAACCTATAATGACGCAAGGGACGCAATAGGGAGGAAAAAATAGGGAAAAATAAGGAAAAGTTTATGAGCGTGGGTTCAAGTGTTCTTATCGAGTCGAAAACTGTCTACATTGTTTAGTATTCTATTATTTATAAATTAATTATATTTAACTGTTGACAATTTTATAAACGTCATAGCGACTTTTCATTAGAATCGTTATACTCTGACGTCAGGCTCGTCATGAACACTTTCCATGGTTTGCCATTATCATTGGTCAACCTTGTGACACCATTAATATATTTAAATCAGAAACGTGACTAACAGAAGGTGAGCAACATATTGTAGATGATGCAATCTGTAAAAGCTGTCAAGACTTATTTATATGTCATTACTGAATGTAGCCATATGTATAATCCTTGGCGTCAAATATTAAATGAGAGCTAATTCGACTGTCAATTATATCAACAATCGCGACGTTGCGAGACGGCGAGAACTTAGAATATTGGCACAGTTATTCGAGTCAATTCTGTACCCGCAAGCGTCACCTAATATCTATATTAAATATAAGCTCAATTATTAAGGTTATGAGAGTTTTAATTCGAAAAAAACATTGTTATATTGTCATTGTCACATTGTCAACTATTGTTTACTAACAAGACGATAGGTGTTCTTGCGAAAAAAACTTGCTTGTAATGAATATTACGTAGCGTGATCTTACAAAAGACTTTCATTTATAGCAAATATATGTATCATGCAGGTATTTAGATAATTCAACACATTTCAGGATTTTTTAAAGAAATAAATTGGTTCGTAACTAATTTTGTACAATGTACGATCTACTTGGTGGATCTTCCGATCGTACTTCTTATAAATGATAAAATAATCGTACAAATAAAATATAAATTGTACATATGGTAATGCTGGCACAAACTCTCTGGCTCACTCGCCCTCTGGTGGGAAATGAGTTACCTCAATCTTCTCTGTCTATTGAATCCAAGCCCTCCTACCTAAGAAGACATTTTACGACATTCAATATCTACATTTATTTTATTTATTTATTTAGTAATGAAAATCTAATGAGTAAACAAGCTTAGGAAATATACACTAAAATATTTGTTATAATATAAAAAAACATTGTTATAACATGTCAACGGCTGCATTTTCGCAACTAATATAATTATACACTGAATAAACTGAGTTGCTACGAACGGCCACTTTCTCTCTGTGATCTGTGATTGCCTTGAGATCTGTTGACGCCACCAACTTTATGATTACCGGAATATATCCGATATATCTCTTACAAAAAAAGTTGCTTGCCAAGAAATTTAACAAACTGTAAATCTACAATGTTATGTCTATTTTAGTAGATGGACATATTACTTGCTTAAAGTTGTCATCTTATCGATAAACAAGAACTAAACTTTTAGTTCCCCGGCTTACACATACATATATGTGTCACACACACATTTATGTTCACACATCTGTTTTGAATTTAATATCTGACGTTTTAATTATCCACTCATAATTTAAGGTATTTAGTAGTTTTAAATATAGTTTTGGTATTTTTTATACTTTTGTTGCAAAAATGACTAAATGATTATTTGATTTTGTCAATATACTAATAATAATTACATTTTTGAATGCACACACAACATTAAATGTTTACTTTAAAACAAGTCTCCTTGTAGATAGGTGACGCCACTGAAATATGCGATGCATTTTTTTCTGATGTTTTAGTGCATATTTCCTAAGCTTATTTACTCATTATGTTTTCATTACTAAATAAATAAATAAAGAAAAGAAATATAGATATTGAATGTCGTAAAATGTCTTCTTAGGTAGTAAGACTTGGATTCAATAGACAGAGAAGATTGAGGTAACTCATTCGTTCTTTTTTATTCGAACGAATACCCTTAGAAATATTTACAACATAACCCAGCCAATATAAACGAATAGGCGAAGATATGTGGAGGACAGAGAAAGAGGGAGAGAGCGATAGAGGGGTGGAGGGAGGGGGTGATGGGGTGAGATTAGGGGTGACACGAAGAAGAAAGTCGATTTGAATCGAAGGGCTGCTGTTTCCGGTCAAGCTATTTTCACATCCATTCCACAGACGCAAGGTCCGCCTATTCAATCACAATTTCTGTCGATATGTGCGCTTGTGCTGAGTAAGGTAAACATTTGAATGGTTATACTTGCACGTCCAGTAACAATTGCCATCCACGACGGGTATAACCCAACCGCACTGGACCCTTTCTACCATTTTGAAATGAATAAGGACAACTGGAAATTGTATTTTCACAACAATAATATCCAGTCTGTTTTACGACACAGCTGCATAAAATAAATTGTAAAATTAAATTTTTCCAAAAAACATTTTTTTAATTAGTTTTTAAAAGATTTTTGATAAAAGATGATTATTCTACAAAAAAAAACCGAGTTGACATTAAATTACAACTTTTTTGATTTAGTCTTCGGCTACCAAGGAAAAAGCATTTTTATTTCAATTTTAGTTTAAATAATATTTTTTAATTAACAAAGGCCTAAATCAGGAAGAGTTAGATGTTTTTTTACTAAATACTTTTTTTATGAAATAATCTACCACAAAGAAAAAATTCCTAAGTTGCAGAAAGAAATCAAATTTATTTTTTCCAAAAACCATTTTTTTCTTGTTCAGTTTGATGCACAGACAGCATCACCCTTTGAAAATAAAGAATATTTGTCCAGCACATCCTGTATATGTAATAAATAAGAATTAAACAACTAAGGGTTGCTTTATATATTATTGAGTGCTAGAAGACTTGAGATCCATAAATTATTGTTTTAGAATATGGTACATTATTTCTTATGTTGCAGAATATGGTACATTATTTTTTTTAACAGTGGTTCTAAAAATGGAAAAAGTTGAATACAAACAGGAAATATCTGACCTGTGTATTTCTGGTGAATCCATAACCGACGAATCGTTCGTCGTGTGGTGGAACCGTGTCCTCGGAGACGTAAAAAGGCTCGTAGAACAGCTCGAAATTTGTGACGTTGTGGTGTACGTATGTCTCTTGTGACTGTGACTCGATTGTTTGCTGCCATCTAAATTACAAGTAAAAATAAATTATGAATCATCGTCATCACCGTTTATTTATTCTATAAACAAAAGTCACGTTATAATGGTTCGTCAAATAAAGACACGTCATAATAGTTCATGAATGTAGCATAAAAACTCGAAACAGAGAAGTTCCATAATCACATTAATACCGTCTTCTAGACAAGTATACAGAGTAAGAGAAACAGTCAATACAAATAGTCAATTATTGAAAACATTAACAATCTGAAAGAGTCATAGAATCACATCCTTTAAATCTGTCCTGATTGATCTATCTGCTGGGGTACCCCAGGGAAGAGTTCTTTCCCATCCTGTTTTTCTTTATCAGTTGGATTACCGAAAGTTTCTCCACCTCTTACCATCTTTATGCTGACGATCTTTACGCTTATATACAAGCGAGGCCGGACAATATTGACTCTGCCTTACTCGACATGAGCTCCGCTCATGCTCATTATCTAAAGCCAGTAATCATGACATTCTTTTAAATCTCAATAAGACGCATTCGATTGTGATTGGCGATCAAAAGTTATTGTCCTTCCTTTCTCTGTCATATATACGTCCAGTGAAAACGAGATCAACGTTATTGGGTATTTAGCAATCGTATTTTTTAGGCATAAGCGTGTACGCATAGCTTTTAGCAAGCAAAAAGCAACAAAATGTGAAGGTGAATTTATAATGACATTGATATGTGTCGAGGGTTGCAGAGTAGCGTGCATCGTTTTTTTTATTTTGTTTTCAGCCATTGCGTAAAGTTGCAAAATAGAAGTACCATTACGTATTACATTATTATTATATTGAGATTAAATTGATTTGTACTGCCTCAACTAACTTCAAAGTTTTAAAAACAGGCCATTTCAGGACTCCTCTTAAAAGTCAAGAGTATTATTTTTTAAATTGTATTTATCCTAAGCCTAATTTATGTAATATTCTACCTGCAGGCATAAATATCAGCACGAGTATCTCAATACTAAATAAAAACTGGTTAGGTGGATGCTTGGGCCTGTAAGGTCTGAATCTACCAAATACCATCTACTATCGAGCTCTATTTGAAATCGTTATAATAAGGATTGTTTACAAACTTTATATAGAACTGTGCTTAGCTACCTCTTTAGGGCAATTTTTTCTGTGAGGAATTTGTTTAAAATGTTGTTTTTTATAGCCTATTTTCCTGTTTTCATAAAATTTTTATAACTTACTTTCTTATTATGTTAATGTTGTATGCTCATGTTAGAATATTTACATTTGTATTTGAATCAATTAATTTTACATAAATCCACTATTATCCAACAAGTAAACCTTTTAAACCTTTTAATATTCTACATTTTTTTACTATGATTACCTTATTTCTATTTGTTATCTTCACTTTTATTTCTTTACACACTTTAGAACATTGATTTATCTTTTATATTATGTTTATATAAATTATTGTTAAGCATATTATGTTAAGTGTATCTTATTTTCCAATTATTCCAATATTTATATTTTCTGGGTTTTGTTTTGAATAATATTATTTTTTACGTTTAGTTTATAATTGCTATTAAAAAGTTATACATATTTTTAAATTGTCTATAATATAATTTTTGTTTTCTTTTTTTTTGTAAATTAGTTTTTCTTCTTTTTAACATTTCATCTTTTTAACTAATATATGGTATAAATAAAATAAATAAAAAATATATATTTAAGTTCAATTTTATTCCATGTTATAAAGTGTTAGAGAGACCTACGTTTCATATCATGAGTGTTGCAAACATTGTACATTGCCATAGTAAATATATAAATAAAGTAAATTACAAAAAAATAAAAAGCAAAAATTGCTTTAAATCAGCGCCAACTAATAGTTGTAAGACCATTAATTTATTTAGGAACTTTGTCTTCGCTTTTATTTTCTGTACACTGTTATTTCTGCCCCTAAAGAATTTTGGGTAATTGTAAAGGCTTCGTGTAATTGCGACATTTCTGTTATCAAAGAAATTCTCCTCTTTCCTTAAAGACTAATCCTCAAAGGCCAAGCCATGCATGCTTCAGTGAAACGTATTAGGCACAAACCGCGAATGGCCCAAAATATCAGACTTATTTTCATATTTCCTGCACAGTTACTTCGATAACTGTGATAATTCTCGAGGTAATACATGCAATCAGAGCTCTGACTTCGGAAAGAGTGTTTTTACTAGATCAAAACCTATCGGGCGCGGTTTGCCACGCGCCTTTTTCATTGACGAATCTGAATAACTTTGCAAATCGCACGGTCTCGCACTGGCGCGGCGATGTGTGTTTCAAATGTCTGCCTTATCAACTTTCGATGGTAGTTTCTACGGCTACCATAGTTTTCACTGGAAATTATTGATTAGATATCGGTTCCGGAGAGGGAGTTTCAGACACGGTTAACACATCCAACGAAGGCAGAATTTGCGCAAATCACCCACTCTCGGTACGGGGAGGAAGTAACGAAAACTAACGATACGGGAGTCTTACGAGGCCTCTACTAAATAATAATCATGGAAAGGTACTAAAAAGATGCCAGAGGTATACCGTGAATATTTCTAATTGTGCAAGATATGACCTGCAGGTGCTTATTAGCGGCTATGTTAAGTATGGTTGTTAATGCACGTTTTGGCAAAATGAAAACATCTGCTGTATACGCCGCCCTACTCCCACATCAGTATGCCTCCTATATCCCAGATAAGATTCTACAACGGTTATATTTCTTTGGTTATTAAATCTGCACGGTCAATCGATTGTTAGACTTCTATTAAAATATCCTATATCTATAAAATAATATTTTATTATACATGAGCATAAAAAGCCAAAAAAAATCAACGAGATTTGTTCTTCCAGTTACTAAAAAGATTACTCAAACGGATTTACTTCTTCTGACTAATTTTCTATGAATAAGATTTCTAATGAATAAGACTCTGTACGCTCTTAATTAGTGCGCCTGCTCCATCTCGAATCCTTTTTAGTCTAAATACAATACTCCAATAACCTAGAAATATTACAGAAAAGTTTGTTCGAATTTTGAATTTGGGATTTGTAAACCGCGTAAATCGCAAGGGTCTTCTGGTTCAGTACAATGAGTTGAATTGAGAGCGAGACGTATTCTTCAGTCATGCCACATAATGTCGCTCTACAAGATCTGCAATAATGGTTTCGACTGTCCCAGCTTTGGTGAATAGCTGACCTTTGTGTTCCACGAAGGAACTCCCGTTAGAATATATAGTGTTGTTTTGTGTTTCTTTGTCCATACGTAGGTAGTTGCGAATTTTGAGTTTCAATTTAAATGCATTCAATAAATGTGTATTGGTTAATATCCGTCTCTTTCTAAGCAAATCCTTAGTCTATTTTTCGCGTTTTTTATTTCTTTTCTTCTTTTGAGAAATTTCCATTAAAGTCAGAGAGTCTGTGTCCGTCATCATTGTACCGATCAACTGAGTGGACACTGGACTGAGGGACTGAGAGGCGAAGCCGATGCCCCTACACACCTCCGGGCAAATCCGGCTGCGCCTTCAGTCCAAATCCGTCCGGCCGTGCCTCATCGCGTGTAGGTCGCATTAGAAAGAGTTAAGTACCAAAGATACTTAGGTCGACTGAAATATATGCTGAACTGAACATGAACTGAAATATATTCTCGACGTGAGTATAATAAAAGTGGTAGGTATACTATGCCTTATGCGAATCAATATTTCCTTATGGTAATATTGGTTAGTGCGGATGTCTACACTGCACAAAAATCTAAAATTTAAGTAGCCAGCTATACGCTAATAAGGTTATAATAGAAATAAGCTAATAATAGAGATATTAATCAAAGACTTTAAATTACTTACATTAAGTCAAGTATTTCTAAATGTAATAATTATATGCCACTTTCACTCCAATAAACAAACTATGCCGCAACGCTCCCATCAACATAACACCAGAAATGCCCCGAGAAATGATGTTGATTTACCCCTAATATCTACTACCTTCAGCCAGCGTGACTATTTTTCTTAAGCGCCAAGATTATATAAATGCATTGAGTCTTCAGAAAATTCCCTTTCATTTATAATATCGATAATCAATGATTACTCGAAGCGTAAACCCGTGTGTGCGGACAATTTCATTCTTTTTTTAAAAGTATTTGTATTCAAGCATGCTCTTATATACAGCTGAGTTTTTAGTTATCAGCATCCTTGAAGGGGGGCAATCAGTGCGAGCAAACAAGCACTTTTAATTTTAAAAAATGTGTTTTTTTTTTCGAAAATCTTTTTTTTTTGAAAATTAATCTTAAATGCGTTGATCATTATGCGCCTTCTAGCGATAGGTAAAATATCGCCAAAATTGTTTATTGGCGATATTTTACCTACCGCTAGATGGCGCAGCGCGCTCAACGCTTCTCAAACTTTGTAATAATAGATATAATATACAAAATAAACAAAAAAAATTTTTCTTGCAACACATTTTTTTTTATTTTTCCATAAAAATATATCAAAAGTTGTTTATGTAAGCAACTTTTCTCTAAGTTCTTTCTAAGCTCTTTTTTTTTTACTTTTTTTCTAATCTCGTACTGATTGACCCCTTTCAATGATGCCTGTAACTAAAAACTTACCCTGTTATTTTTTGGCACTGCTAATGTATCCTAATGTACCTATATTTATTATTATTATTATTAGGACCAAATTATTATTAGGATTTAAACGTTATTATTATGTGACTTCTTTACTAGATACACGGTATGTGGGTTCTTGACTGTTATTAATTTTTGAGTCTAATTAATCTGTATTTTAATGCCGACATTAAACATGTCCGCCTTAGCTCAAGCTTCGGCTTAATGAGGCCGGAGGCGAAACAAACAGTATTTTTCGTGTAATTTGGTATATTCGGTTATATAATATTTTATTTTATTATATTTAATATATAATTTTGTATATTCAGTTATTTGAATGAAAATAAATAAATTAAATAAATTTTATTTTATGAACAGTGTGAGGAGCTATTTTTCGCGAGAAAGTAGCGAGAACTTCGAGAGCTCAATCGGTCTGATGTCTTCTTAATTCCGTTGGAAATTGCCCCCGGACACATTGAGCGTAAAGTACCGGGTCGCATAATTTAAGCGGTGTCGGTCGCATCCCAGAGGCAGCGTAGAAAGAATCCAATCGGTTGAACGATATTGGACAACTAGTAGGAGACTACGAAGATAGTCGAGTCGATAGGTCGACCATGTCGTCTCACACAAACTGCAAACTCAACAAACAACGAATGCTATAAAAAATATAATTCCACTATAACTTTTTTTTTTTTTTATTATAATCCATTTCATTATTAATGCATGATAATACTCGTATAGGGCAGTAAAAGTTCACTAGGGGATTGACAGATACAAAAAGATAATATTGACGGAGGACGCTGAAAAAAGTGATATTTAATGTACCTACCCTTTTAGAGTGGTTAAATGTGTGTGGAGTGGACAGGAGTGCTAGGGGTGACCTAAAATAATATTTTATATTTGGTTTATACAGGTTGAGTTTTTTTATTAGTGTAGTACATCCTTGTAGTGGGTGAATCAGTACAAACAAATAAGCAAGTTTTAATTTTAAAAATCTAAACAAAAAAAAACGATACTATACAAAGGGTTTAACTGCACGGGCATTTTTTTTGTGGATGAATCAGTCCAACAAAATAAGCAACTTATAAAAATGTAGGAAAAAACAAATGAAACTTTTTTTTAGAAAAAAATGGTTTTTGTTTTTTTTTTTAAAATGTAAAAGTTTGAAGAAGTTGACGTAAATAAAGGTTTGAGACGCCTTTAAGCGCGCTGCGCCATCTAGCGGCAGGTAATATAACGTATATAAACAAAATTTTCGTCATTTTACTTACCGCTAGATAGCGTAGCGTGATCACAGCTTTTCATAAAAAATTAAATTTAAAAAAAAACCAACTTTGAAACAAAAAACACTAAATAAAAAAAATGATTTTCATTTTTTTTCTTTTTTTTTTAATATAAAGTTGTTTACCTCCTCGTTGTACTGATTCACCCACTTTTAAAAAAATGCCCGTGCATCACATATCGGGAATAAACAATATTCGCAATATTTTACCTACCACTACTTGGCGCAGCGCGCTCAACGCTTGTCAAACTTTTATTTAACAGTCAAACTATTCAAATTTACAAGAAAATAAAAAAAATATTTCCCTGTTTTGTTTTGTATTTGTATTTTCCCATATCAAAATAGGGTTGTACTGATTCACCCACTTTAAGGCTGTCACGAATAATAAACTCACGGTGTATAAAAGATTGTTTATTTAATAGTTCTCTTTTTAAATTCTGAAGTGAGAAAAACGGATCTGATATCCCTGCTCAGAACATTCAACAGGGCTGCAGCTGCATGGGAAGAACTGCCTTTTTGCGCAGATGATTCATTAAATTAAGTGATTCCAGCCAAGCGAGCATTGCGGCAAGCAAGAATTTTATCAGGGGAAAAAGGTAATTATGAGTTTTTTTCCTACAATTTTCAATACAATATGGGCGAGGTGAAGTTTCCTGGGGTGGGTTATGTTTAAATGTTGGATTTATAGACGGGATTCTAAGTGCATTTTATATGCAGTTGCTGTAATTAAGGATGGGTAAAAAGAAAAGTATCTATTCGTTAGGACACTTCTAACGAATAGATAGGACACCCCTAATGACTGTATGGAGATAGTCTTTGATTCTATACAGATTTCAGACGAAAAAAGCACTAAGCCCCTTTGGGGTTTACGTGGGATTCGAAAAGGACCAAGATTATATGGACAACAACTACATAAGGCATGGCTGTTTGATCATTAGGGATGTCGGTATGACTGAACTATGGTAGAAACTGAACGTTGTTATATCGTTGGCTTAATTTGCAAAAGTACTGACTTCATTTGAGATAACTTTACAGGTGAGTCTTTATTAATGTGATTATAGAAATTCCAAAAGTACATCTGGTAGCTTTTCCTTTCTAAGAACTTTAATTTTAGGGAGTTGTTTAATTTTCCAACTTAGAGATAAGAAAATTTGCTACATTTAAAAAAGTGTTTTGATGAAAAGTCAGCACATTTGCAGATTTTAAAACTATTACCAGGCATGACGATTAAGAGGGGTTGACTCTACAACAATTATCGGCCAACTATCGGCACTTCAACAATCCTTTCCAAGATTTCTTTTTAAAGACACTCCTCTGGACAAAACGTTGTCTTTATAAATCGTTTCTCTATTGGCTATTGCCAAACCTATTTAAAAAACGCACTTCACCCTGCCTTCTTTATTTCACAATAGATAGCTACGGATAGGATTCTATTTTATTCAACTCATTAACTAATCGTATCTCAGGTCGTCTTTATCTTTACTTCTTTATTCCTAATACTTTATTTAACATTTATGCGCCAATTTTAATTTTTTTTTATTTAATTTAATTTTAGCTGTAATTTTGAAAAATAGAAAGCAAGCTCATCCGTCACACTGAATTATTTCGCCGTACCTACCCTATGATTTTTAAAGTAGGTAGGTACGTAGGTATGTAAACGTAGTTCTTAGTTTCTATTTTTTATGTTGTCGCACATTTATTTATTTATTTATTTGTTACAACTTGGTATAGAGTTAACAGTGAGATCGTACAGATATGATTTGTAATTATTTATAAAAGTAATAAGAAAATGAATACATCCCATACGATCATTCTAGACGAATGCCCAACTAGACCGAACAGCCTGTATCTGGGCATACGAAATATATAGCCTTTGTTTTTTGAGTAGTACTGACGTTTGAGTAGTACTGACTAATAGACTACTTTCAATACTAACACTAAGATAATGAATAAAGAAATCAAATATAAGAAAATAACTGAAAAAAAGAAAATTAAAAAATAAAATGGCATAAAATAGTAAACATATTTTATGCCATTTTAGGGTATCATTGCAAGGGTATTATTGCAATGGATATATGATATATAATAGTAATTATATATCATATATCCATTGCAATAATACCAATATCAATATCATTATTTATTAAAACCTTACATAAGCTTAATTACTCAACCTAATGAACAATGATGTTAATTTCTATTAGGTTTAATTTAATTAGTAATATGATATTTATTTACAATATATCAACCATATTGATGAACTATCTTTACCTGTTGTATTCATTTTGAATGCCTTTAGAAAACCCGAAATTGGTGACTATTTTCCTCGACTGTAAAGTCTTTTGTTTGTGTGTCATTGCAAGCCCTTCCGTTGAAGTATCATTGTTTTCGAACTAAAGGTTTGTGCTTTTGTTTTGCTAATGGTCTTCCCTATTTGTATATTATCTATCACCCTATTCATTGGTTTCTCTTTCCACAAAAGTAGGCCAACACAGCTTTAGACAATTGAAACAAGTTAATATATTAAATAATAAAATAAAAATAATATATTAATATATTAAATAAAAACCGTGACTGTCGTTACAGATAGTTAATTATTATATATATAATAACTTTTATTACGGATCTTATATGAAATATTTGTGGCTTATGTATTTATCCATATAGATACATGTATATTTCCGGAATGTACTCAATCAGACCTTTCATTTAACACTAAATACGATATATTTATGTTTATTGACATTTGGACATTCAGACAACTATGTATAATATTTACTTCATATTTGGACACTTAAGGTATGACATATACTTATACATCCCTATGACATTAGGGATGACATAATGATTTTAACAATACTACACAATTCTAAATCGGCTCAAGCGCTTAGAAGTTATGGTGGAATAAAGAAACGGAAAACATGCATAGATGAACACATTACAATTCTTTTTTGTTGGACAGTCGTGTAAAAAGGATTCTTTTGTTGCAATTTCAGCGTATTATTGGCCGGTATAGCACCGCGCATACGCATGAATTTACATATATTTATGACTGACCAATGTGATCAAGGTAGAGAGGTGTTTATTCATTTTGTTAATAGAAGAAAAAAATCACTTTAGTGTCATCCGCTTACGTTTTACGTTCAGAGTGATGGAAGAGTAGATAGAGCATGGGTGCAAGTTCCGTGCCTTGGGAAAGTAGGTCTGAGAAATGTCATCATGATTTATTTTTTACTCCGACCGACCACCCGATGAGAAGGGAAAGTATTGAGAATGCGTTAATATTTTTTTTCGTGATGAAGACGGAAATATCTATTTTGAGACCCCTATAAGATTGAGACCATTTCCAGACTGAAGTCTGTCTGTGTGTATGTGCGTATCTCTGTGTGTGTGTCTGTGTGTATGTCTGTGAGTATCTGTGTGTATGTATCCCTCCACGATAGCACCCAAACGCTTAATCCGATTAAGCTGAAATTTGGTTATTCACAACTTTTAATAACAAATATTATAAACATTTAAAACAAGCTGCACAAATTATATTTATATTCCACTATAAAAATGTATGGGGAATCAAATATTGAAATTTCCGGCGTCGCGCGTTTGATATCGCTCGACGCATTTTCGAAATATAAATCTTCTTTGCGTTGTACCGCTTGTTCGAAATTCGAATGTTTAACAGCGAATTGCCGGGAAAATCTTGAGAGCCATCCAGACTCTCGCAGAGAAGCCCCGAAAACCCCCGAAAAACGTGAATATGAATAGTTCTCGCCGTCTCGTTCTCGCTCTCGCCTGTTCTCCGTTCGATGTCGGTATTTTTGCCCGTGACGAAGGGTTTCTCGGGCGAGAAAAGAGAACACTATCACATTCTCGTTTTGTCTCAGTGCCGATTAGTGAGGGGCGGAGAGTGCACGTTTCTTTTGTCTTATTTCGTAAATTTCGTTTCGTTTTGAAAATGTGGACTAACGATTTGGAATTGAAGTGTATCGAATACTTTCAATGTGAGCCCATTTTGTGGGATGCTAAACAACGTCATTACAAAGACAATAGTTTAAATCATGATGCGTGGAACCGACTCGGACAATTATTCAATTCATTATACAATTATGAACCTTGTTCTATTTCGATGAATTTGCGTCAACCAACATCGCCTGTACTTTCTTTTGTTCTTAATTGTATTTTTGGTTACAACATTTACAAAGTTACAATATGCAAAGGCACACAGGGCCCAACCTGCTGTAGTTTGAATGTCGTCCATAACAGTAATGTCATCCATACCGGATGGAAACAACAACACAAGTGAGAATATCTTGAGTGTGGACATTTTGCTTGTTCTCGCGAGAAGACTTTTCGCCGAGGCTTCTCGCCGTGAGTCTGGAGGGCACATCGGGGTGAGACAACCGATTGTTGTTGTTTGATTTAAGTCACGAGTTTATAACTACATATTGGCCATGATTAAATGGTAAGATATTGTAGATATCCAGTTACATAATAGGCCCTTATAGTTAGGCCATTATGACCCATGTGTTAGGTTCGGCCCAACTCACAGGTCAGCACCCATCCGATAGCCTCCAAGAGAAAGTGCGAGCCCAGGTAGGACTCTGTGCCTGAGGGTCAGTTCCCCTGAGCATCGTCCTTCAGGCGCTCCTGGACGGTTTGCGCACCGTGCGGCGTCAGCCAATGGACTATGCATTACGACTGATAACCGGAGGAGTCTTGAAATGGCTTTGTTGCCTGTAACGCGGGGGTGGTTGTTAACCTTACGGCAACTCCTCTTGAAACGACCCGGCTACCCGATACTGGTTGAACAGCCGGGCAAAGGACGCCGTGGTCAGCGATACGTAAGGGAAGAACCGCGTAAGCGACCTCAAACCCGTCACCAGTGAGGAACCGAAGAAATCTAGCCGTAGCTAAAAGTAAAGGCACGAGTGTCGGACCGCTGCATGCACACCCGGTTTCTCGCGGTAAGGCGTTGGTCTCTTACGGACGAGTGGCGTAACTAGACAGTGGACTGTTTCGTCCCTAAGTCTTCTACGCTGATCTTACTGAAGGCAGAACAATCAAATATTGTTAAAACTTCCTGAGGTGACGGGTTCGCCCGTTGTAGTTGACACCTCCAAGTGTAGATGTCCAGTACCTAGAAAGAGATTCTAGTACCTAGGAAATTATTTAAAAAATCAAGCGTGTGACTTTTTGCAAATAACCAATTCAAGATAATTCTCTCGCAGTGCATAATGCCGTCATCGTATCCGCCGCGACCATAGAGACCAATTTCGCCGTAGTTGGAGAGTCGAAGGAAAGAATTGCGCAGTTAGGGTGAATAAATGATTAGGAGACGCCCGACGGTTGTGCAACTCCCTCCGATGGCGATACCATCCGATGATATTTTAATATTAAATGGATCAAAATGGAAAAATGGCTCCGCGACTATATACATTCGACACACGTACTTACAATTTATGATGATATGTAAAGAATAGATGGAGAAAGAATAATAAACGCTACTGCTGATAACACTAGCCAACAGTGAGAATGTAACAAGAACAACGTTAGTTGTTGAAGAACGTTTATATGCTGATGACCTTCAAATTTACCTCCATGCCAGACCTGATGACCTGCCTTCTGCCGTGTCGACTATGAACTCTAATTTAGAACAAATATCAAGTTGGGCCGAAAAACATGGCATAATCATAAATCCAGCCAAATCACAAGCGATTGTGATTGGTGGCCAGAAACTCAAGTCTAATACTAACAAAACGTCAATATCACCCCTCAAAATAAACGGTAATATTATTGAGTATACCAAAACTGTCAAGAATCTTGGAATAGTCATGGACGAATTTCTTTCGTGGCAGGCACACGCCAACCAAATTAGTCGTCGTATTTTCAATGGCCTTCATAGCCTCCGAAGGTTACAGAGATTCCTTCCAGCAGCAACTAAGCAAACTATAGTAAGAACACTGCTACTTCCAGTTCTAGACTATGCTGATGTCGGTACTATAGATATTAAAGAGAAGATACTGGATAAATTCGAACGGCTACAAAATATCTGCATACGATATATATTCGACTTGCATAAATTTGATCACGTAAGCGAATATCGCGATGGACTTCATTGGCTTCGAATTCGTGAGCGCAGAAATCTGCATGCCCTCTCACTCCTTTATAAAGTCCTAAATAGCCCCATAGCACCTCCTTACCTTAAAGACCTCTTTCTCCCGTTAGGAAGTCATGGTGTTCCACTCAGGTCAAGTCAGGACAACACCTTAGCAATTCCACTACATCAGTCTTCTTTTTTCACTAACTCATTTAGCGTCCATTCTGCTCGACTTTGGAACCAGCTTCCGCATGCTATTCGTCATGCAACATCCTTACCCTGTTTCAAGGCGTTACTGAAAAAACATTTTCTCCCTCAAAATATCAATTAAGAACCAACCCTCCCCCTATCCCCTCCCCCCTTCCCCCTTTCGTTGGGTTGTTGACTGGATAGAAGCATAAGAACTTTGTATTATCTATCATTTTATATAAGCAGTTATTTTTATTATTATTTATCTGTAGTTTCTATGTATTTATTATTATAATATACATATATTATATTATAAATTATATTTTTTTATGTATGTATGTATATTTGGATGTATGTATATGTATATTTATGTGTATATGTTTATGTATGTGAGCTGTATTGATACTTTCATTTAATATTACACGGTTGGCTGTAAGAAATCGTGAAACGATAAGCCCGCCGTTTGTACTAGTTAAAATAGAATTTAAGTTTTCTTTACCCATGTAATTTTTTTTTGTTAGTACAATAAAGGTATTTTTCATTTCATTTCATTTCATTTCATTGTTCTATACTAGATCGACCA
Source organism: Micropterix aruncella (assembly GCA_944548615.1). NCBI lineage: Eukaryota > Metazoa > Arthropoda > Insecta > Lepidoptera > Micropterigidae > Micropterix > Micropterix aruncella. The sequence goes on from OX155950.1 coordinate 24,595,624, forward strand.
CGCTGAACACGAAAACGACCATAAAAATCCCTGATTATCTGTAGTTTGTTTGAGTTTCCAAAAACTTCCTTGGAGATCATAAGGCAGAGAACTATAAGGGTCTTGTAAAAAAACTTCTGCAGTGCTACGATAGACTGGGGTGTAACATGTCTTCAAAGTTACACTTCTTACATTCACACTTAGACATTTTCCTCGAAAACAATGGTGCTGTTAGCGACGAACTTGGCAAACGCTTCCACCAAGAAATTTTGGACATGGAAGAAGATTCCAGAGAAAGCGGAGTAAATCAATGTTAGCGGATTATTGCTGGATGTTCATCAGCATAAGGAACAATAAAGATCTTGCCAAGAAACTACTGCAGTGCTATGATAGACTGGGGTGTAACATGTATTTAAAGTTACACTTCTTATATTTACACTTGGAATTTCCTGGAAAACAATGGTGCTGTTAGCGACGAACTTCGCGAACAATTCCACCAAGAAATTTCGGACATAGAAGTGATTCAATGTTAGCGGATACCAGGGAAAGAGAAGTGATTCAATGTTAGCGGATTAATACTAGACGCTCATCAAGGAATTACCAGCGACAAAATCCAAGCGATTAAACCATTCTGAGGTTTATAAAGTAAATACATGCAAAGTTTTTAAGAACAATTCCGAAAATCTTCATTAACTATTAAACAAGAACTAAAAACTTGCATATTCATTATCATTTCCACGTTCAGCACCCTTAAAAATATAAAGACGAACTGTTTTCATCAATTAGGGTGGTCGACTACAGCGGGCGAGCCCGTCACCTCAGGAAGCTTTAAAGATTAGTCGTTCAATCTCCCTGGAGTGAGCGCAGAAGACTTGGACATAACAGTCCACGGTCTAACTCCACTACAAACCCGTAAGAGGCCAACGCCTTAACCGCGAGATAGCCAGGAGTGTTACCCAGCGGGCTTACACTCACGCCCTTACTTCCAATTGTGACCAGATTACTCCAGTCTCTCGATTGGTTACTAGTTCGAGGTCGCTTGCGCGGTCCTCTCCCTTACGAAGCGGTGAAACGGTGTATACCGAATCTATCGCGGACCACGGCATCCTTTGCCCGGCTGTTCACCCAGGATCGGGTAGCCGATGGTCGTTTCAAGAGCAGTCGCCGTAAGGTCCGCAACCACCCCCGCTCTATAGGAAACAGTACTGCTTCCAAACTCCCCCGACTGTTAGTCAGAGTGCGCAATCGATTGGCTTACGCCGCACGGTGCGCAGACCGTCCAGGAGCGCCAGAAGGTTGATTCCCAGGGGAAACTAGCCATAAGGCCAGAGTCCTACCAGGCCCGCACTTCATGCGTGGAGGCCGTCGGATAGGTGTTGACCCGTGAGTGTGACCAACCCTGATCAGAATGGGTCTTCGTGGCCAACTCAGCAAGGTCCGATTAACTCCCTAACACTGTTTTCATCAATGCTACAGAAAAAAAGGTAAATTTTGTTGGCTAGTGTAATAAAATATTTACTATCAAAACTACTCAGACACGTACGTGCATACGTCCAATCATGGCTTCTCTAGAAATATTCTATAAACGTCACATTATAAAGAGATAAATCAATAAAGATAAAAATGGAACTAAGTCAGAATATTTCCGCACGACTCATACATTTATTAGTAGGTGCCAGATTAATCTAGGGAATACTGGAGCGGCTTCGAAGTTTTACAGTCGCCTTGAGAGATTCCTTGCATCTGGGAAGCAATTCCGCTAGTAATACTTTCACGGCAGCGCTTTAACTACGTCATGTATTTTAAGGCGATTTATATCACCAGATTTTCAACTAACGATCTAACGGATCTAACGGTTCCGATCAGTGGGCCCGATGACCTGTTTGTAATTCTGGGTTGGCCGAACTCACAGTGAAACTCCCATTCGGTAGAATCCTCGAAGAGGGACTATCATGAAAAGGACTCTGTGAACCTTGTCACAGCTGTGTCGTCACTATGGAGCAGTCGTCTGCAACGGGCGAATCCGACGCCTCAAATACTTAGCGACAACAAAGTTCACTAACTAGATCCGCCAATGCACCCGTAAGGTAACCACAACTAGATTTGGCCGGAGTTCTCTATCCCCCAGGTCTGGTCGTGGTTTCAATGTCACTTGCACGGCCTCTACCTGACTCCAACCGCCCATTTCCGGCCGAGATTTTTTTTTAAGGTTCTTTTCAGTACAGAGCTCGTACAATTATTCGGATATGTTTTGTTATAAAGTATAATGTACCTAATACGGCATATGAAGGCAGTGTACTAAATATAAAACTTTTTGTTTTATTTGATTTATGTTAGTTAATTTAGTTATCCAATCTGATTTAGCCTATTTTCACTTTTTTAGTAAAGTTAAATAATATTTTACATTACATACAGATATTATACACCCTGGAATTTAAATGGCGCACAAGTTAAATAGATCACAAAAATATATATTTTTTCCTCGATAAAAAAAAATCATTAAAAAATCTAATAAAATAATAAAGTATGGATGTGCCATAGTTATTATAATATTTGTTTCTTTTATCGAATAAAAAAAGAATTTTTTTTTGTGATATATTTAACGGGTAGAATAACCCCTTTAAGTATAGTGGGCCATTTAATTCCACGGTGTATTACCTAAAATTATTTTTTTACATATAGCTAAATATATTTAACTTTCAGACTAATTCCGACAACAATATTATTATTGCGTGTAATAATTATCAATGTCACCTGATTCGCTTATTTTAGATATTGAAAATTATGTGTGAAAACGTATCTAACACCAAAAACTCTTAGATTTTGGCTTGCGAGTATGAGCACTACATGGAAACTTCAGTGGGCTCTCTGGTTATCTATGGATAATCGGATTATTGCAATTAGTATGTATGTGAATGCACCAGCATGCAGCCCTGAAGGAACAAAAGGGAGCTGGGTAGAAGTGTACGTCGTGCGGATTTTACGCGCTAATACCCCGTTACCCCTCTCTCTCTCCTCGTCCTCCTTCCTCCCTCCCCATTTTACTCATGTGCTCAGCTCTGTTGCAGTAAGGTACGTGCAGAGCTGAATATCTGAGCATCCCTCTAATTAGTGCTAACAAGCTATCGATAGAACAGTGAATAGTTGAATACAGCATCACATGAGTACCTCAATATCAAAGGCTGTCACCCGAAACAACATTGAGTTAAAAGTGAAATCTAATAAAACGTTTTGTACTCGTTTTAATTGTGAGGTCTACTCCTTTCAAAATCGGATAGCATTACGACTTTTTCTACTCTGAAAGTCGATATTGGTTTCAAAATCGGGCACCTACCTACGAAATTGAATTCAAACTCTGTATTTTTGGATTTTTCTGGATGGACATCACTATCAGAACTTTATCCATGAATATTTGGCGCTCGGTCATGGACATTATCTGGCCAAGTGCACGCGCACTAATTTTCACTTTGTCAGAACAAAAGATTTTCAATAAAGTTGTACTCAAAAACAGACTTTTACTGTGCTAAAACACCTATGGAGTTAGATGCAATTTAGAGAATAGGATGATATAGGCTATTTTCTGTTTAAATCACCAAGTGCTACAATCAACCCTCAACAGTGGCAACAAACCCTCTACATGCTATTAAATATATTAACCCCTAAACTTGTGAAGTAAAAACTCGGCCGTACCTTTTGCATCCCGGAAGCGACGTTACACATTCTAGGGGAAGTGTCATTATATATAATGCAGTCAGGTCATTAAATAATATTATTATTTAAAAATTCAGTATAATGATATACCACGGTACAAATGTACAGTATAGTAGTAGACAACTAACAGTAATATACAATTGTCTCATAGCTTACAGTACCTATATAAATAGCACATTTGACGAATACCCCCTTACTTCTTTCGGGTAATTTTTTAAAAGTTTTTGAACCTTTTCTAAGGGGTATCTATGTTTGTGGGTGCTAGCTGCGCATTTCCAGCCTATGATGCATAAATTCGCATAATGCATAATAAACAATTTTTAGTAGTATATAGTATTATTGAATTTTTAGTGTTGTATATATTATTTCGTGATGCAGCGAACGCTGCGGGATGAAGACCACCTCCGATCCTGTCCGCAGCTGTCAATCCCTATCACCCATTAGGATCTACGAAAGGCGTACGACAAGGCTATCCAGGCCGCATATTTTTGGAGAGACGTGTCTTAGTCTGGCCGTTGTTTTGTTTAGTTGTGCGAACGAAGTTGTGTATAGTTCAAAAATCTCTTTAGTTCTCTAAAAAATAAATGTATACGACAGTTTTCATAACGGCACTGACAGTACCATAGTGTAGTTGTACCATTGCAACCTATAATCTATAGTGATACCTAGGTACTTTTTAAATAATTTAACAGTTTCAGTCTAAATCGTTAGAGCTGAAAAAAGTGTAATTTAGGGTTTGAGTTGGGCTGGCCTGTACTTTATGCACTAAATGTTTGATACCATATGATTACATCTTATATTTATCCCATATCTAGTTTAATATTTAGCATATTCATAAACTCATAAGATATTTAAATTATTAAGACTCACCTACTGATGTTTGTCGCATATTGATTATAAATGAAGATCTTATCATGAAAAGGCTGCGCCAATTTCTTCTTGTATAAACGTATCAGATCTTTCTTTGTTTTCGGCATTCGGATTCTGCTATCCATTTCGAATGTCGGTATCACATACACACACTTCTTACAAGTCACTTTACTGAGGAACGCCTCCAAGCTGGTTGTCAAGCCAGTGCACGGTATTATATCGATGTCGAGTAAAAGGACGTATTTCGTCTGACAGGCTTTCCTCGCGAGATTCCTCAAGTGGTTCTGGGGATACAAGCGGTATTTCTTCCAGTTCACTGTAGCCGGCGAGAGAAGCTTTAGAAGTCTTGCCAAGACGGCTTTCGGGTTATCGCAGCCTTCGGCGCGTAGTATGGCGTCTATCGTGTTCGGTTGTTGTTCTGGTGGGTTCGCTTCCGGTACAGCCAAACTGAACGATACGTACTGTCGCACAGCTGGGAAGCATCTTCTCAGGTACGATACGTAAATGCTTAAGAGTTGTACTTCTTCGTTGCCGGCGAAGACCGCTATCGATAAAGGTCCGTTCCAGAACTCGGCGAGCATCGGCAGTTCAGCCATCCGCTCCAGCGAAGCCTGCGTGGCCAAACAGGCGAGTCGATTCGAACTAGTACTCGCATAGTCCTCTCCGACTATCCAGAAGTCCCAGTACTTGTATGTTCTACTAGAATCCCAGCGGCCAATGGTAGGGTCTACTGGCATGTAAGCGCATTCTCTACTTTTATTCCAGTCACGCGCTCCATAGTCCATTATATCTATTGGCCTCACTGCAGCGAAATTGGGACTTCTGTGCGGTTTTGCTGTCACTGCCGGTGCTCCGCCGCGTTGACTCCTCAAAGACAGAGTGACGAAAATCATAATGAGAATTGGCAGCACTGCCAAGCTCATTTTCCGGAGCGTTCGCCTGCACTGTCCCTAGAACAAATTTAGCAATATAGACCCCAGCCTTTTCGAAATTATTATTTACGGCAGGAGTTCTTGAACTTTACATTATTAAGGACCGCTTTAAAAAGTTAAATAATGCCATGAACCCTTTATCAAGAGCGGGCTGGGGGGGGGGGGATTTTACGAACACATTTGTAGATAGGATAAAACGTCGGGTGCTACAAACTTCACGCGGTAAATCCGTTTTATCCTATTTACAATGTCAAACGACAGCGATAGTCTTCGATTTCATATCACATTTAAAACGACTTTTTTTATAACTTCCTAAAATAATAAATAAGAATACGAAGAAGGTTTAATAAGGGCGAAGCTATCGCGATGGGACTTTTGGTTGCACAAGTTTACGACAGCAATTATTATGGTACTATGGACAGAATTTTATATGAGAAGAATGACCGTGGATGATCGATTGTCTAAGTTTTCAAAGATATGGTATTTTGGACAGAATTACCATCACTACCATGTAACCGCAGTATAAACAATACAAAAACTGTTATGGGGCGTTTACACTCTCGCGCGAGGCGCGAGGCGAGACGCAAAACCATGTGAGTAAACAAACGGAACAGAGGCAAAGCTTCTAGCAAGTAGGTAAACATTTTGTACGCTCGTTAGAAGCTTTGCCTCTGTTCCATTTGTTTACTGATATGGTTTTGCGTCTCGCCTCGCGCCTCGCGCGAGAGTGTAAACGCCCTATTAGGGATTGGCGAGGGACGTGTTCATTTGGCCGCTTTATCCCGCCATTTCCACTTCGCCGACATCTCTGTCTCTGACATCTGGTGCGTATACTACGCTAACTCTGTTTAACACTATGCGCGACGAACTTCCGGCCGCGTGACAAATAACACGGAGCGGCCAGTGCTACTTGCGCCTTTTGTGCCAGATCTATAGTTTTTTTTAATTTTGCCGTTTACTACCTATAGAAAGGAAATATATCCGGCGAACCCCAGTTTGCATGGCTCCAGTTAAAGAACCAAAGGACATAAGTCGACCACCCTTCATGCGATCATTATTCGACGAGTCTATGATATCTATTAGCCAGGAATAAGCAAATTTTAATTGTTTTTATCAATAAATGTGACAATAATGTGATATATTACTACTAATAGGAAGGGAAAATGTCAAGCGAACCCCAGTTTCCATGATTCCATTTCCCCAGTTTAGGAACCAAGAAAACAAAAGTCGACCGTGTTTCATGCCATCATACTTCGACGAGTTCTATGATATTATTGGCCAGAAATTAAGAAAAGTAACATTTAAACGTTATCGTTACTAAATATGAAATGTTTATATGAAATACTTTTCAATAGGTATCTCTGAAAGTTCTCGTTTTTTAAATATATTTTGTTAAAAATACCAATATTAAAATCGAAAATAAAGGGTTCAATTTTACAATTTATTTCCTTCAAGTATTTCAAAATAAACAGCATATATACGGGTACCCTAATTACGTTTTACGCAATTTTGACATTGCAGAAACACTCGCAAAACACAGAAACACCAGCCATCTATGTTAACAAGAAAGGAGACCAACGGTCTTCAGTATTGGTTGTGAACTCTATTTATCGCAATCTCTTGCTCTGCATCGCGAGAATGCACGTAAGCGGAAATAGCGAGCATTCCTTCTTCCTTTCCTATTCCTACTCCTTTTTTCGTACAATGACTGCACCCAAAGAGGGTGATCTGGAATACTGGTGTGCGTGCTTTCAGAATACTTGTGTGTGTAGGCCGCGTCGATTACAGAGTTCCGCTCTACGACTAGGAGCGTTAAAATATGAAAGTGTCAACTTACCATTAGACCAGACGTGATAAGCACTTTTAAATGTTTGTCATTTTTTAAATAATCGTTTCGTCTTCCAGCGGAATCTTTGAAATCTTAGATGTAGCTTATTCAGTTCGATAATATGAACTATTTGTATCTATACGTTTCTCTACGCCATTTTCAGTTCTGAAACAAAAAGGAATTAGTAAGCATTTGTAAAGTTATGGTTTTAATCATTAGGGGATTAGCTAGACTACAGTGAATACTTGTAAATAGTATCTCAAATAAAAACCTGCTGGGAGCCTGTAACGCTAGAATTGTCAGTCTTAGAATGAATGTGTAATGTTATTCCTGCTACATCTTTCACTACACCGCTGTCAGCAAGTGGTGAAACCAAACAAGAAATGAAAAAAATGTATTTTTACTTTTTTCTGAAAAAATGTTTTTGAATATAAGGAGTTTGTTTCACCAACATGAAAAAGATAAGTTCAAAATCATCTATAGCTTTTTTTTAGATCGTGGTTTAGGAGGATTAGCGTTTTTTTAGGATCGACTTTCGGATTTGTGTATCAGTAATGAAGTCATAAATAAAGCAAGATGTAGATGATTATCAACCCAGTTTTTAACATAATCATGTAATCTACTCTAAAAGAAAATCTCCTAATATCGAAAATTTATCATTTCATTTTTCTGGTAGAACGCGTCTGTCTTCATTTCATGAAATGATTACAAAGCCGAATTTAAAATTTAAGTTCTATTTTCTTTTCCCATCGCAGGCCTCGAAATATTATGTATAATCAAGAATTCAATAGAGTTTAGCAATTCAATACACTGCCTGCCCGGTTGCGCTTGCAAAGGCAACCTCGAGCAACGTTTCTCCAACTGCCCCGAGACGCCGTATAAGCCTGTGTGGGTGAAGATTTTTCGTTCTTTATATGAAACTAGCTGACCCGTGCCCACTTCGTTGGGCGGTAAACATTTTTACTTGTGATGAAATTATGAGTGTGGTTCGGTTAGTACTGTGTGCTATGATTTATTTCCTGACTGCCAAAAGTAGGGCAATATTTTGACTGCACATGTATGTATGTGTTTGCATGCCGATTTGGCTATATTACCGAGTTTCAAATGAGTGAATGAAATGATTATGACTGAATAAATTATGTTTATTTTAATTGTTCAAAACTTCTCTGTATACTATATTAGATGTAATGTTATTATTTGGTACCATTCTTTCAGGAGTTCCAACCCGAGATACGGTCGCGGTTCCATACCTATGTCGTATTATCTCTTAAACCATTTATGCAGTAAAAGGAAAAATATATGCAGTAAAAGGAAAAAGTCTTTTGTTTTAAACACTTGAGACGATAAATTTACTTATTTTGATAAGAATTCATAATTGTTGATAATATGACCAATAAACATGACCTAACAATTTCAATAATTTTTTTTAATATGAAAAACTACTTTTTGTGACTTAAATATAAAAGCTAGACATATGCTGTCGCTGACTTTTTTATAGGCATTATCAAGCTCTACAACTTTTCTCTAAAACTCAATCATATATCACTCGTCGTTAAGGCAGCGTTCCAAAGAAACATTTTCATTCGTCTGTTTTTTCTCCGACTTACTTTGCAAATCCGACTACCACGAAAAAGTCGGAATAATATATAGCCTATAACACTCACAAATAACGCGGCTTTCTATTGGTAAGAGAATTTTCAAATTCGGTTCAGTAGATCCAGAGATTACTTCCTACAACCTCACAAACTTTACATCTTTATAATATTATTATAGTATAAATTTAAGTACTGTGTACATTTACCTATTGTGACTATAATTATTTAACCTCTACTTAATTTGTGAATTCGAAAGCTTTATTGATATTTTGGTAAATTTACACCACCTATAAAATAGATATAAAAAATAATTATTACAGATATTTGATATTGCATTGTGAAGGCTCCATCCGTCCGCTAAGCCGGTTGTATCCTTCGATTAAAAAGCATTATCACATCATTTTAATACTTTGTGTGACACTTTAGGTAAGTTTCATAGAAGGCTCTAATTTCTACACCAAAAAATATTCATTTGCACCATTATAATACGTTACTTACGAGAAATAAGATGTTTATATGTTGTTTTTCTTCACGAAAGTAATATTTTTTCCACTGTTGTACACAACACATCAAATTCTTTGTGCACAATATTTCCCATAGCTCGAAATTTACCTGTTATCACTCCGTTATCTTGTCGTTTCGTAATCAGCATATTAAACTGAATCATTTCCCAATGTAAACAGTTATTGGGCTGTCAGTTTCAGGAACGCCATTTTCATGGCCGCTACGCGCAAACTCCGTCTGGTTTGTTTCAGCTTTCGGCAGGGGGTTTTCAGGCATGCGCAATTCAGTTGCGTTTATGTCCAGGCACAGTGGTATATGTTATGTATGCTGTGAATCGACTTATTTCATGGCATAGGTCGTGGTTTTCTGATTTGACAGCGTCTTCATCGCGGGCGTTGCATCAAATAAAACGTATTAAACGCGTGCAGTTTGTTGCAACCGACGTCTCGGCGATGTTGCTATCGCCGTTGTCCAGAGTAGAAAACTCTATCATAGACAGTAGCTGCTGCAACATTGCCGAAACGTCGAGTGCTACAAAGTATACTAAACACTTTATAAAAAAGCATATAAAATAGACGATTGCCTAACCTAACTGATATAAATCAAACATATTTTTGTGTCTCTTCATTACTAAACCCACTATTAATGTGTCTATTCATTACTAAACCCACAGTATGCAACAAAAAAACTATTTTGCCAACCCAAAGCTTTCCTGGCAAGCAGACAAGCCCCCCCCCCCCCCCCCACGATGGTTATTATGTCAAATGATTATGTCAAGTAGTATACTTGTAGTATTTTTTGTAGTATTTACGTAGTATTAAAATTGCTATTTTCCAAAATTATTGCTATCTTAAATATGGCAGAATTTATAAGGGAAATTCCAACAAAAAATTCACATTGTGGTTTCGGCACAACGAGACGCATCTGTGTACCGAATTTTAAGTCATTAAGTCCAATATTTAGATATTGAAGTATGACTAGCGCTTCTATGGCTTCGAAGGGGGAGTGACTGGGTGGTAAGGTGAACGCTCACATGTGACAAGACAGCCGTCCTAAACCTACCACAGCCAGTCGTTAGTCCGGAATCTACTGCTCGCCCTCCAGAAGTGTAAAAAAAATGTATTATGATGGGCCCGACTCCGGTCGGGGAATTCCATGGCAGCTTCGTTTGTATTTCATTTATTTTACTTTCCCGACTTTTCAATGGTTAAGGAAAGTATTGTGAACGCGCATTTTTTTTTTGAGATGAAAGCGGAAATATCCATTTTAACCCCCCCCCCCCCCCCCCGAGACGATTTAACCCCCCCCTCCCCCCCCCCCGAGACGATTTCCAGATTGAAGACCGGCTGCGTATCTGTGTGTGTTTATTGCTCCACGATAGCGCCCAGACGCTTAATCGGATTGAGGTAAAATTTGGCATGCAGTCATCATTTGATCATAGCAAGAGTTGAGGTTGAAATTGTTCCACCAAATGTATGTGAAACTGGCGCACGGCTTGTTGGGCCGAAATCAAATTTTAGTTGGAATATCTCATACACAAGCTACACTATTAATATTAAAATTCCGCCAAACATTTTAATCATATCTTAAGGCCATCTGTCGGTGCTTGGCACAACCCCACCCTTAGCCGAGAAACGAACCGCGCCGCCCGAGGCGTTGATTAAATTTTAAGGCAGAATTTAAATATTCTTAGTGTAGCTTGTATATGAGATGTTTCAACCAAAATTTCACAATGTGATTTCGGCCCATCGAGGCATTTGTGTAAGAAATGTCGTCGTCTCGAATATTTCGAGATTGAAATATGAAATTGAATATTCGTTTACCGAATTACCCCAAAGCGTAATTCCATATTTTATACAGATGTAAATATATGCATAACTAGATGACCCGGTGAATTTCGTACCACCTAAAATTGATTTGATTGCAACTCTTCATAAGCGTTTATTGATCCTAATCAACCTTCCAAATCCAATTCATTAAAATAATATGGCCAAATCATGTACGGTTTGTTTTTCGACTTTTTCGACTTTTTTACTTTTTCGACTTTTTCGACTTTTTCGACGTTTTTGACTTTTTCAACTTTTTCGACTTTTTCGACCTTTCGATTTTTGACTTTTTGAAATTTTACACAATCGCACGGGATGGATGAATAACAGTTATGGATGGCGCAGCTGTCAGACAATAGGATCGCCGCGAACGCCATCTATTGAAAGTGGCCCATTTCCCAAAATGACCAATTTCGATTTTTTCGATTTTCAGTTGTTTCTTTTAATTTTTCCTAAATATTTTTTTTTTTTTTGTAAACCACCCCTGAATCAAAGCAAACAAAACAAAAAATTTATAATTCAAATCGGTCCAGTCATTTTCGAGATCATGCGAGACTAACGCAAGGCGATTCATTTTTATATATAAGAAGAAGAAGATATGCCATAAAGGCTGTTTTTTTATCTGTAGTTCGCTTGAGAATCCTTGGGCGTAGCAAAAGTTCGAAATTTTATTTTTACATCTTCGACATGGGCTTTCCAGTTCAAATTACAGTCGATTGTTATTCCTAACAATTTGAATTTTTGCACCATACATACTAACAGTATCATTTGTTATGAATTATCTCTTGTTACCCAATAATTAATCTTGATAGACAGTATAACTAATTTTATTTAGTATATATGGAGGCCGGAAGAAATGGCTACGCGCTGTCAGCCACCGCAACCAGCGATTGGCGGTTTTGGCCTCCCAGAGGTATTAAAAATATACGGCGGAATTTAAATATTATTAGTGTATATTCTGTATGAGATATTTTAACCAAAATCTCACATGTTTTTCGGCCCATGTGTAACAAATTTCGTCTCTTATTGCAATGTTTAGAGATTAAAATATGACTACGGCACCCACTTGGTGGTCCGATTTCAAGCTCAACCTTATCGACTGTTGTCATGGCCAAATGATGCCTGCATGACAAACTTCAGATCTATCGGATTAGGCGTTTGGGCGCTATCGTGGAGGAATACACACAGGCAAACAGACAGATTCACCGAAGTGCATTCACAACACTTCTCCTTCTCGTCGACTGGTAGACGGGAATGTAATACCTAATCTAAGTTTTATTGTTGGTTGTAGATACTAAAAAGCAAGATGTTAACCCCTCAAATGAATGGCGATTAGCTCGAATTGCCTACGGCAAAATGTATATAAATTTATATTTACATTTACATTTACATTTACATAGAGCGGGGTTTACTATAGAGCTATAGCATTACTATAGAGCGGATTACTATAAAGCGGCGCACATTTACATTTATATTTATATTTATATAAATTTATATACATTTTGTATACATTTTGCCAAGGCATCCCTTAAGGGACGCCTCACATTTGAGGGGTTAAGGGCTACCTAGACGAGCAAGCATGCTTGTCAAGCATCGCGTCGCGGGCTGGGTGGGGATCGTAAACCGCAGGAAATTTGCAAAAATATTTTTTTTAATGTTTATGAAAAATGCCTAATTTTGTAGTTTTTTACTAGTGAGTCACGTCTTTCATTAATCAATTACGTCTAATTAACGTGACCCCCTGGTATAAACTACAAAATTAGAAATTTTCGATAAATATTACAAAAAAATAGAGGTATGCATATTTCCTGCGGTTTAAGATCCCCTCCCTGCCCGCGACGCGAAGCTTGTCCAGCATGCTTGATCGTCTAAAGAGCCCCTAAAAGGAAAAACCACTCCTATTTTCGATTTACTTATGCAAAAAAATGCAAACCTGAAAATGACAAATTTCGGGAGCAGCATTTGAATGGCGAAAGAGGCAAAAAGGTGTTTGATATCATGATTCCGGCTGAAATATTCCATCCTTGTGTAGCGCCAGCTGCGACGAACTCCCGTCGTCCGGCGGCGCAGCGGACCTGATAAAATAACCTCGCCCGTCTAGGGACCCTCCCCCCCCCCCCCTCCCTCCCGCAACCCCTCCTCTATACATATACACCTCTAGTTTAGGTAGACTAACTTTCGCCAAAGTTGCACCGATTTGCAACTCTCTGGGGAAATGCATCCGGATTTTGATATTATGATAGGTATAGTTTTATGTATGCAATACATATTTATATAAACGACGCTATTCATGCTCTGATTTAAATATCTCATCTCGATAGCAAACTCGCAAATATCAAATTAGCTTCTTGCTCATATTTCAAAGCAGTTGTGAAGGGCTTTTTGGGCAACATAAAGGAGGATAACTATGTTTCCGTTGTGAATGATCTGTTGGACATGCAGCTACGAGAACATGCGGTGAAGAATGTCGTTCAAAATTTTCTTCTTACATTCCCACCATTTCTTTCCGCAAAATTTGGGAGCTGTAAGCGATCACCGTAATTAACCTTTCGGAAGCCAGTCATTACACGCAAAATTTTCGAAGCCCTCGAAAATTTGTTAGTAGAAGGTGTGTACAAGCATACTAATTAATATATCTTCTTCATCATCATCAGCGCGCATTCGCCCACCGTTGGGCATACGCCTCTCCAATCACTCTCCATCCGGATCGGTTGTTCGTTTTTCTCATCCAAACAGGTCCAGCTGTCTCCTTGATGTCATAAGGTTGGACTGTTCATCATGATTGGAGGTATTTAGCCCGATACCCGCCACGTCGGCCACACGTCTTGGCGAGCTCCACACTTTCAGGAAAATATTTCCATTCCTTAGGCTTGTGGCAACCTGGTCGGGTTACTTAACCGCCGAATTACACTATATTCACTAAATTTATTATTTAATTATTATTTATTGTTGAGAAAATTTCAAAATATATGTTGACACTTTGACACAAAATTTCAATTTAAATTTCGAATTAATATATAACGGTGGCTTATTCAATGGCAGGCTTTAACCGCAGTGGAGAGAGAAATTGAGCCGATAATTGAATAAATACGGATAATACGAAAAACGCCTATCGGCGTGTGTTACCCAGGGATTAAGGTCGCTGTAGCCCTTTGACGATGGGCGACTACTGTTAGGGAGAATGATGAAACGGCAAACAAAATAAGAACAGCATTTTCTGAATTCCAAAGAAGATTACATTTGGAAATATGTTGTCTATCTAGGAAATGTGACGGGTTAAAGGAAAACTGATTTTAGCAGCGAATTTAGTACCCCAAAATGAGGTTAATCAAAATTAGGTAAATTTCTACAAACCAAATGCAGAAAAAAGCTTAAATTTGTTGACTAGTGTAATTGAAATACATTGGTGATCATCTTTGTTCCAAGATACTTACCTAGGATTTTTCCGAATTCAAAGGAGGGGTGCGCTTGAAAAATCGTAAGACTGACCAGGTAGGCAAAATGACATAAGTCTTTAAAACTACCCGGGTGGCGGATGGTTGACTTCTGTCCCCGTCAACCTCGCTAGAGCGTTTTCAAAAGGTTTCCATGGTGTAAAGTATGCAGATATCCATTGTCGTTTTAACTGTCGGATTTGAGTGCTCCGTGCATTAGAGCTGTGCAGCTTTTACATCGCGACCCCGTCGCGGGCGATTTGAGAGCTACATCATTATTCATCGAGTCGCTGCGCTCCGAGTCGACTCGCGCAAAGTCGCTGCAGCGTCAAACGCATAAAAAGCTTCCTGCAAAACGGGGGGTAGTCGCGAAATATAACGTGGCGCATAAAACTGCAGACGCTGAATGCATTCAATATTCAACTGAGCGTTAACTTCTTCCGTATCGCATTTATTTGATGCATTCCGTAACTCACTCAATCCATGTAATAAATGGCTCAATGAAAAGACACGTACTAGGATTGCTATAATAAAAATCCGAATTTACGAGAATTCCGTAATGTTGCCCCTGCCTTTGGGGAGTCCCGTATAATGTCAATCCGTCTTGTCCCATACTACAATTATTTTTATTTTGTTAGGTAATCTACAAAGAAAAAAACTAGACGTACAGATTGTTGTTTTTTACAGAATCGTTAAAAACACTCATAATTGGTAAGTGAAAGTGAAAAATATAACTCTGTCTATATAAATATGCTAGCATATCCAAAGTGAGGCGAAATCGCACAACCAACTAGACCTAGAAGGTATGTATCTATCTGTGCTGTATGTTTGTTGTCGCGCGAACTGACGAATTTAATTTAACTTAAACAAACATAAATCTCTGAAAAGTACGAAACTAGCATGAGCGTTATTTAAATTCGTGATTGCGCATGAACTAGTGCAAACAGCTTTATGATAGTTTGTATTGATACTTTCATACCGAAAACAAGTAAATATATTAAAAAGAATAAAAAACACGGCTGTCGTTACAGAAACGGAGCTATTGCATTTATAACTATTTTCATTATTTATTTATTTATTATATTTGTAGTTTATGTATTAATCCATATAGATAGATATATATTATCGGAATGTTCTAATTTAGACCATTTATTTGACACTAAACACCATATATTTATGTTAATTTGTTGACATTTGTTAATTTGGACATTTAGACAACTACTTACTTGATATTTAGACAGTGTACCCTATGACATTGGGGATAACATAACGATTCTAAAAATACCCGTCACTTCTACATCGGTCCAAGCGTTTAGAAGTTATGGTAGAATAAATAAACGGAAAAAATACATAGATGAACACTGAGCACATTACACTCTTTTTTTTTTGTTAGGCAGTCGTGTAATAATATAAACCACTTGAAATTTAGACGGTCTAGAACCAACACGTAATAAAGGCTAATTCAATATTTTCGCTATTCGTCAAATCAACCACACTATGGTAAGCGTGAGCAGTAGGTGCCCCTTACTACATGACTGCTAAAAAAAAAGAAGTATAATAATTTCAGGATTTATGTATATAGGTATGTAAATATGTTGTCTATTTCTTTATTCCACCATAACTTTTAAACGCTGGAACCAAATTAGAAGTGTGTGGTATTGTTACAATTGCTATGTTATCCTGTGTGCTAAAACTGTCCAAATGTCAGATAAATAATCCTCCAAAAGTCAATAAATTAAGATAAATACATCGTGTTTAGTATCAAATGAAAGAACGATTGAGTAGATAGATACCAAAAATATATAGATAATTATATGGACAAATACATAAACCACAAATATTTCATAAAGAACGTTTTATTGCTTGAGACAGAGGGCAGCTGACTGCGGCGGTGGGTGGTGATCTGCGCGAGACTATATAAAGCGTCACGAGTGGCGCGCGATCGTCGCGAGATATGTGCCGCAAGGCGTGCAGCCCTGCGAGGCCACACTCTGAAAACCGGGTCAATGGGTCCGGCTCACGTGAAGCCCCGCTAAAGGGCAGCTGGCCAGCTGAAACCGTCATGGGTCTTGGACAAGGCCCGTTGAGTGACTTGCAGAATGCGCATCGTCTTTAAGCACATAAGCACTTAACATAAGTACATAACCACTTGATAATTATAGAGATAACACGCCTCAACGGGGCTGTAGCGGATATTCCGTTAAATTAATTTTGTTTTAACGAAAAACTTTATTCTCTTAAAAACATGCTTTTCAGAGCGAACAAACTATTTCTAATAATTATAAATACGATAGTTCACTTTTTGAACGGCAGTCGTCTTCCTTGATTTTTAAACTTATTATTCTTGTTTAGTTATTTTTATCTAAAACCCCACTCTGGTTGACACAATTTTTTAAATCCCAATAATTCATTACATATCACTTTTAATAAACCCACTATTTTATTGATATGATGGCGATAATACTATAAATTATCCGTGTATTTCCTGGCATCTAAGCCATTTATATTTTTCAGAAGAACTTCAGTTGACTCACGAGAGTTCGCCTGACGCGTAACACGAAGCGGCGTGAAAAATGAATGTATGAAAATACGAAACGTCTTACGGAAATGGAGGGAATACGTCAGGGAATGACTGAAATGCATTACACAGCTACCGAGTGACTATGAACCGAACTACTGCGTAGATCTATGGGTAGGTAGAGGTAGGTACTGCCAGTGGCGGCGCTAGGCGTCGGCGACGTCGGCGACCGCCGACGGCCTCGCACCTGAGGGGGCCTCGCAAAAATTTTAAAAATTATTTAAAATTTATTTATTTATTCTTATTTATTTTCATATACTTGCGTGAGTAAAGTGAGTGAGTAGTACTTTAGGGGTATTATCCAGAGTCCTCTGGCAACACTATGAAAGTTCGCGCGCGAGTCTCGGGACGGGGAATCCCCGTGTCGTATAAATATTTGTATTTCATTCTTCTGTGAGCGTAACTAACGTAAACAATCATTCATTCTGTGAATAGAACTAGACTCGCATCCACAAAGTTTCTTTTTATTGTGTTGTAAAGTCATTATCATTACCCCGGTGGCGTTCTAGTGGATAAAAGTGTTAATTTAGATTGTGATTTATTTCATATTTCTAAGGTAAGTCAAATAACGACTTTAACGAAATGATTTTATCGAAATCGATAGGTATATATCTTTTATAAGTCGTAAATAAATACAATGTAGTTCTCTGTACAAACTGAAATAAAAAAGTAGACAGTTACCTTGTTTTAAACCTGTGTAGTGTTTTTTTTTTCACACCGGAGAGCATAGAAAATTTTCACTTTTCGAGTATGTTGTTTTTTTAGGCGTCCAAATTCTTAATAGGTAACTATATTATTTTCAACGAGTTCTCTTTTCCATACGTCTCGTGCGGTATTCTTTCAATACAAAATAATCTAGGTTCAATAAATTATATCAATTTTCCATAAAAGGTGTTGTCGTATCTATAGGGTTGTTTATAATGGGGGGCTTGGGCATCTGCTACAAAAAATGAGATATCGGCAGATCTCGTTTCGTATTATTTAACTCTGAAGCTATTGAGCCTATTTTGAAAGCATCTAATAAAATATTTTTTCTAAGATTACATGACCCAGCCCCCGCTCTACAGATGCCTATGAGAAAAAGACCTTGCTAATAGTATAGAGAAAATTATTTTACAATTAGTAGCAATTATATATTTAACAAAATACACTTCTTAGCTTAATAAATTAGTGACTATAGAAAATAAAATATTCTGGATGATTATTGATGATCACACCTACTTCTTATAATCAGTATACATTGAGTTCAAGTTTAGTTTAAGTACTGTACTTACCAAACTTTATTAAAAAATATTTTCAGGTCATCATGACTGGAGGACCCACTAGAGACAGAGATGTAGGGAGGATATGGGAATCCGGTGCATCAAAAAGAAAAAGAAAAGCTGAAACGGTTATATCCAACCAAGCTCTGAGTTCCAGTATGATGAAATTTCTTAAGAAACCTTCAAGGACTACAAGTGTCACAGTTTCAGAGTCAGAGTCATCTGATGAAACTTTAGTTTCTGAACCAGCTTCAGAGTCAAATAAATCTTTTACTCAAATTTCTGATACAGCTTCTTTACCATCAACATCGGGCGAATCTGCTGTGATCCAAATGTCTGAACCCAATGAAGAGTTAGAAATTGAGAGTATGTGTGACTCGGGAAATCAAGAGCAAGCAGTTAATTTAAAAGAGTCATTTATAGACTTAGATCCGGGGAAGTGGGTATTTCCAGTTAATGATTTGCAGCGTCATGACTTAATTCAAAACGGACCCAATCATCAAGATCTAGAGAAATCTGATGAAAGTTACCCAAAAGACGCAAATAAAAGACATTTTTCTAAATTTCATTTTACTCGAAAATTAAGTAACGGCGAAACGCAACATCGCAGATGGTTAGTTTACTCCATATTTCAAGATAAAGTTTATTGCTTTCCATGTAGACTTTTTTCACATTTGCAGACACAGATGGTAAAAGAAGGATGTTGTGACTGGAAAGATTTGAGTCGGATATTGCAAAGACATGAACAAAGTCAAGGACACATGGAGTGCATGATTAAATGGATGGAATTCTATAAAGGAATCAAACAGGGAAAAACATTAGATAAGGATAACGAAAGATTGATTAGGGAATCGCAAAAGTATTGGCATAATTTGTTTGAAAGAATGATTGACATAATAAACTATTTAGCCTCACACAATCTGGCATTTAGAGCTCATCGAGAATCTCTTAAATTGAACGATAGCAGCAACAGTGGTAATTTTATTGATTTATTTAAGTTGTTATCCAAATATGATCTGACACTACGGGAGCACATGCAACGTATTAATGAAAAGCAACTTACTCAACATTATCTGAGCCACGACGTCCAAAATGAATTAATTGCATTAATGTCTAAATCAGTTATTGACGAAATTATACACAGAGTTAAACAAGCAAAATACTACGCCTTCTTGCTCGATTGTACCAGGGATGTCAGCCGTGTTGAACAAATGTCAATAATATTAAGATTTTGTAATTCCTCAACTGGAGCAATAGAGGAACATTTTGTTGGGTTTATTGCCGTCGCAGAAACAACAGGAGAGTATTTAACTAATTCAATATTACAAGAACTGGAAAGAAATGGTCTAGATATCCAAAACTGTCGAGGACAGGGATATGATAACGGCGCCAATATGGTGGGTATTAATAAAGGTGTCAGAACAAGAATACTCAATATAAATCCAAGAGCATTCTTCGCGCCGTGCGGATGCCACAGTTGGAATTTGCTTTTGATTGATGCAGCTAACTCTTCTACAACAGCCAAAACATTTTTCGGCTTCATCAATAAAATCTATGTGCTCTTTTCAAAGTCAAGTAAGCGTTGGGATGTTGTAAAAACTAAATTAAAATTGACATTAAAACCTCTGTCTGAAACACGATGGGAGAGTAGAATCGGAGCAGTAAAAGCAATATTTTTGCAATTTGATGATGTTATCGAATGCGTGAATGACCTGAAAAATAAAAGTGATGATTCTGAAACTCTAAGCGACTGTGAAGCAGTCTTGAACGAAATGTTAACTTTTGAGTTTATTGTTGCAATACACGTGTGGTACGAGGTTTTACTACGTGTGAACAATATAAGTAAACTATGGCAATCGGTTCAAGTCAACTTGAAAGTCGCTATCGATACTTTACGTTCATTTTGTAACTGGATTCAAGAATTCCGTAATACAGGATTTGACAATAGTGTTGCACAAGCTCGATTGTTTGTGGAGAAAAGTACTTTCGAAATTCAGTGTCAATTTAAAGAAAAAAGAACAGCCAGGAAAAAACGAATGTTTGATTATGAACATACTGATGAACCTATTCAATCTTTTGAAATGCATTACAGAGTTAACTTTTTTAACACAATGATAGATGCTATTATAGTGGACACCGAATGTCGATTTAAAGCGCTCAATGAATATTTTGAACAATTTGGTTTTATTTATGATATCAGTTATTTGAAATCGATATCAAAAGAGGACCTTCTCAAGCATTGTAATGATTTAGGTACAATACTGCGGGAAGGCGACGGCGAAAACAGTGACATACAGCCTTTCGAGCTATATGAAGAGCTACAGCTTTTAAAAGCGAATTCACTTGACTCTGTCAACGACGCGAAACAACTCATTCAGTACATTTTAGAAAATAATTTGGAAGAAATATATCCTAATGTTTACATAGCAATTAGAATCATGCTCACAGTTCCCGTCAGTACAGCTTCCGCTGAGAGAAGCTTCTCAAAGTTAAAATTGATTAAAACCTACTTGAGAAGCACGATGACCCAAGAGAGACTATCTGCGTTATCAATTTTATCAATTGAAGCTGAAATAGCGGCTAGTATTAGCTATGACATAATCCTGAAAAAGTTCAGTGAGGCCAAAAGCCGAAAAGTTCGTCTATTTTAATTTCTATTTGTGTAATTTTTACCATCATTTGATTAGCAATAAAACTCATACATTAGTTTCACTATAATTCGGCTCATGTAATCTAACGTTATCTTTTTGACTGGGAAATAAAAAAGGCCTCGCGAACCTAATTTCGCCGACGTCCAAGTGTGGTCTAGCGCCGCCACTGGGTACTGCATATTATTTTAAGGCGCTCCTTGAAAGTTTCGAAACTGAGATCGTGCTTGTTTTCCTTTGTAAATGCAGTATGCATGGAATATGCAGTTTAGCTAACTCATTTTTTTTTAACTAACTTATCTACCGCCAATGATGGTTTTTAAAACTAACAAACTACCGCCATATAGTTGTTTATGAATTGTTTAAAAAAACTAACTTAACCTACTGAAATATAGGTTTTTGACGCTTTTTAAACGTCTATATCTCGCTTATTTATAGATATAGAGCGAAGATTTTTACACTCGGAATCATTGTGATGAATAATGAGAGGACATTAAAAAATCTTCAATGTAGAAAAGTTGTGCATTATTATGCACTATATTTTTTTTTAAAACAATTGTGTCACCCCAAGACTTCCCGGCAAGTAATCCCCTTCCCCACGCGCGCCAAACCCCTCAATCCTCAACCCCCTTCCCACCCCCCACCCCCTTTGATAGTGATTATATGTATTTTAGTATTTTATATTTTAGTAGTAAGATAGCAAATATATTTTAGTATTTTGTAGTTATTCCGTTGTTTTAAAATGGCTATTTTCCATTTTAATATAGTATTTTTTTAATGTTCATTTTTTTTAATGTATCGCTCCTAACTAGGTAGCGCCTGTTCCAAGAAAAACGACAGTTTTATAGCAATTTAAAATGTGATATTAGGAAAAATATTATTTCTATTCTATTGTTTTAAAAAAAATAATCAAAAACTATTCATTAAAAATAAGAATAGATAAAAAGTAAATTAAAAAACAAAAAAATATATTTTAAACATTTTTAAATAATCATTAAATATTAAAAGTAGTCGAAAATAAATATAAAATCAATCCAAATATAAAATATTAGTGAGTGAGTGTGTGTACATTATGTGTGTATATGTAAATGTGTTGTTATTTTTGATACATTCAGTTTCCGTTCTTACTTTACTAATTAACCACTGAATAAGGCATTGAATTTGAATTTGAATTTTGAAGAACCACCTGTGACAATTCATAAATATCAAAGGGTTTTCGTAAAATATTCATTAATCTCGGAGTAAGGTACCTAATGATAATTGTGTTGTCCAAACGATGTAGATCTTCTGGGCACTATATACTGTGGTACCTGCGCCGATCTTGTGTTCTTAGCAGCGTACAATGTCTCTGCTTGCGCAGTTGCCTAATTATCTATTATTTTCGATTCGAGGAACACTCAGTAGAAAAATACATTTTTGACTTTTTCGATATGATACCAATTATATTGTTTGTACGATATTACGTCTTTCGATTATAGTTGTAGAACATAATGTCGTGCAAAAAGGCCTATCAGCGACGGTTGGGGAGCGCGGGGTAATAATAGCGGGCGGGTAATGGGAGCGATGGCGATTGGACGGAACCTATGCACAGTCGGGTGACCTTAGGCACTCGGCCGTTTCCGTTAACGATCGAGAAAGTTCGTCTGACGAACACGAGTCGATAGTGCCCTGTGTTGAGTCACAAGGGACGATTGTGTGTTTTTCGCTCCGCGCTTATAATAAACTGCCGATTGCCAGCGTCCAGGTAAGCATGAAGATATATTCTTATTCTATTATGTTTATGCTTATTACATACCTACTAGATTCGTCGTCTTTCAATGCCAATTGTGATTGAAAGTCGAATATGATATTTGTGTTATTACTTTTCAAAATGGCGGTCAGCGGGTAATGGGAGCCTACATAGTTCTCACTACTCGGCATAGCTTCCACTACGCCGTTATAGTTCACAATGTGTTTTTAGGACATTTTAGGCTTACCTATATTTATTTATTTTTTTGTTTTTGATGCCGCGTAAAAGAGATCGTACAACAAGAAAAGCTTGATAAAACTTATGGCTCCCATTTCCCATATGAGCGTTAAATGGCCCGCATTACCCGCATGTATGGGGTAATGGGAGCGGTGGAGTTTTTTTTGTAGATGATTTAAACTAAGTATAATGTGAAATAAACGAGATTAATGTTACTAATTAAAACTAAAACTTACAACAAAATAAACAATTGTGGTTTTTATCAACATTTTCTCAACATTCTCCCTTACGGCGGTGGACCAGAGAGTCGATTCCGAAGAAATCAGCATGTTCCTGATACATTAGGAATATTAGCCGATCGCGGTAGTTAGGATAACGTAGTTATCGCTTTTGGACGATCACAGTCTACGCCTACTTCACATAGCACAAAGCATGGATCAAGTTGCGTTGCAACCATAGATGTATTATACATACATCTATGGTTGCAACAATGTGATTTCGGCGCGCAAATAATTCCGTAATCTGAGTGGACAATCAGCTAAAAGCATTCGAGCGTTTGCGGTGACGGCTTCAGTTGGAAATTTTCAGAAGCCTCCACGCTCTGAAAATTAATTACAGTCCAGCAATAACAGTCGCCAGCGTAATTTACCCTGAGCCGATGACAAAGACCTCTTGAAATATTAACCATTTTCTCGTGAAATGTAAAGCGCTTTAATGGTCGTAATAAAGTATATCGTTTAATTTGTGTGAAATAGACTGTTTACATTTGAATTATGTCATAAATAATTACAACATAATGCTAATAGGGTTGAGTTGAGTAGACCGTATAATAGTATCTAATGCCATGGCAGCTATATAATTTAGGTAATTGAAACAGTTGTATTAATGGAATAATTTTGCATTTCTTCTCGATGTATATCTTTCGAAAATCATTTTAAATCCGCATCGGAAGAATCGTATGCTTTTTTTGCCGCATACTTGATTTTGTTATTCAAACGCACCATTTCCGAGTATTGTCGTTTCTTTTTTGCCATTGCTAAAATACAATAAATTAAAAAGGTGAAACTACGAATTTATTTCTGAACTATTTCTGAACTATATCTGAACTCACCAGACTCAGCTTTCACTTTGTGTAAATCTGGTCCAAGACCCCCTAGCGGAAGTATTTTTTCCAGTGGAGCAGATTTCTTCAAGATCTTTTTCTTCGCGGCTCCTCTCGCAGTGCCGCTCTGCACTTCCTCCAAATTCTTCACGTCTTTATCAAGAATCGCTTTGTAAAATATGTCGTTGTAACAATCTCCGGCACATTCTTCATCACAATACATGGTGCCGAAACTGCCGATGCTACCATCTTCATCCCCAACGTTGGGGCGCAAGGATGACGATGGTGGACATGCTTCGTCCGTCGGCTCTATCCCATTGCTCTTTCGAAATTGCTCCAAATAAGACATTTGCTTTTCAGGTTTCTTCGTGGCGGACATTGTAATATTAATAATAATATGTAATATGAAAAAAATGCTTCAGAAAAGTCAACCACAAAACAATAAGTTTTAAAAATGGAAATGGTTAAAAAAAACAACGTCGTTCTATTATTTAATCAATCATTTTAAAATTAAGAAAAAAACCGCAGTTCCCTTAACATTTTTTTAAAATCAGAGCATGATTTTATTTATATAATGGTAAATTACAGTATATAGCTTAAATAAATTTTATGTATTATTTATTGGGTCTTGTAGAATAATAATATCGTTTATAGGTTACACCAAAGGGTTGATTCTTAAAAAAAATCGCATGCCAACTTTGTCTGTGGTCCATTTCATCTAGAGCCGGTCCACACGATGCGGTGCGGCGCCTCACCGCGACAATTTCGCCGTATGGGCGTACACACGTACCTACAGTGTACGGTGCGGCGCCGCTAGGTTACCACGACGCCGCAGTGGGCGAATAGTGTTGTAGTTAATTGTACGTAGAACTAGTGAAATGAGGTAGTCAATGCCAATATCTTCTTCGTTGGTATTCATTTTAAACTCTTCGATTTAAAATTAACAAAAATACGTGAAAACAAATGAAACAGGCAAGCATGTGCCCTCGACTGCACTTAAAAACTGAGCGGTGCCGCTCCGGCGCATATCCCCGGTTTTCGTGCGGTGCGACACCGGAACGCACCGTGTGGCCTACCATGGATATTTGTACGTAGGACACCGCTCAGGGGCCGCGCCGCAGCCGCACCCCATCGTGTAGCCCGGCCCTTACAAGGGTTATAGACAAATTTAGCATGCCAAATTTTTCAAGAATAGACCCCCGAAACCAAATTTATCCATACGTCATCCCATTTAACCACTGCGGGCCATACTATTATATATCCCCATGCCTTTTATTAACACGCTTATTAATTTCACTAACACGCTGCTTTTTAATAACACGCACATTTTAATTTGAGTAGCCATCTCATTAGGGTTGCCAGTGGTATTATAGAACCTGAATAGGTATGTCTTCAAGCTTGTATCATACTACCAGTAGGTACATTTAAAACATTAAATTTGCATGCAAAAGTTATTGCTTAATTTATATTAAATTAAAAATACACATTTTTACCTATTTATAACCGTAAAAAATATATAATAAATGATAAAAATATTTAGTAAAACCGCCCTTATAATAATAAAAATGAAAGAATAAATAGGAAAATAACTTTATTGTATCAAATTTACACTTATAATGAAAAAGAAAACTTAATTTTATTTTTAATTCTCACCTATTTCTTACAGACAGTAATATTAAATTATTTAAATTAATCAACAGCTTATTATAAAAATAAAATTATATAAAATATTTAAAGATATATAAAAAAACATATGTCATATAAATAGAATAATAGATACATCGGTATTACAAATAAATAACAATACTTATATAAAATAATTTGTGTTACACAGAAAAAAGTCCGTTGCTGGACTGTCCAATGAAATAAGACAATGAAAGACAGGGAGGGGGTAGGGTAGCTAATATTATGCCTTGCAAGTTATCCACCCATGTCAAGTTAAGACAACACTACAGCATTCAACACTACAAAGGACTCCTTTTTTCACTTAGTCCTTTATTTGAACTATATCTGAACTTACCAGCCTCAGCTTTCACTTTGTGTAAATCCGGTCCGAGGCCCCCAAGCGGAAGTATTTTTTCCAATGGAGCAGTTTTGTTGATGATCTTTTTCTTCGCGGCTCCTCTTGCGGTGCCGCTGCGCAGCTCCTCCAAATTCTATTCGTCTTTATCAAGAATAGCTTTGTAAAATATGTCGTTGTAACAATCTCCGGCACATTCTTTATCACAATACACGGTGCCGAAACTGCCGATGCTACCATCTGCCCTGATTCAAGGCTTGAATCAGGGCAACGCCTTGAATCAGGGCAACGGCGTTGCAGACGGGTCAACATCCATCTTCAACGCCGTTGGCGTCAAACGGATAACATGCGGGAGATAGTTGCAAAGTCGAGCAGAATGGATGTTAAATGACTAGGTGAAAAAAAGTCTGATGTAATAGAATTGCTGTACTTAGTGTTGTCTTGACTTGATCTGGGCGGAACACCATGACTTCCTAACGAGTGAAAGCGGTATTTAAGGTACTGTGGGACTTTTTCGGACCTTGTAAAGGAGTAGAATATGGTATGCAGCTGTCTGCGCTCACGAATTCGAAGCCAATGAAGTTCGTCGCGATGTTCGCTTACGAAATGTACCCAAATCGAATACATATCGTATGCAGATTTTTTGTAGGTGTCCGAATTTATCCATAATCTTCTCGTTCGTGTTTAAGTACCTACCCATATGAGCACAGTCCAGAATTGGAGTAGCAGTGTCTTTACTGTAGTTTATTTAATTGTTGCTGGAGGGATTTTTTGTAGCCTTCGAAGGCTATGAAAGCCACTGAAAATACGTCGACTAACTTGGCTGATGTGTGCCTGCGATGAAAGGAATTCGTCTGTGACTAGTCCGATTCTTTACAGCTCAGTGCCGATAAGCCGTGGTTGTATTTTGTAATAGTATCTGGCAAATCTGTGTTATGGTGCCTAATTCTGATTAGATAATTAGATAGAAAAGATTTTCTATCGGATTATTCTTTGTAGTTCTGGCATCTTTCCCGCTTTCTCGCTCCCAGATTTTATCGATTAGGTTGACGTCTAGTTAGTGGCCTGGTTATGGTAAAACCTAAGTTTTATTTTGTTTTAGATGGGTCATACCGCATTTGGTTGTATAGAAGGGTACATACCCCATCTTTCATGCATAGTAATTTCTCCCTATCTCTTGTCCAATCCGCCATTTGGGACAGTAATCTGTTCTGCAAGATCTCCTTATTTGGTCATGTCTCGTTTGTAGTGGCATCCTGTCCTTTGCCCACAGATAACAGACCAGGACTGTGATTATTGAAAAAAAGCATGTCAAATTTGTCTATGATCTATTTGACTTTCATGGGCAATAGACAAAATTAGCATGCTAAGTTTTTCAAGAATAGGAATGACAGAAAATAATCATTTCACCGTGTCTACGATGCAGTCGGGATGAAAATTTTAATTCGGCTTACGACAAGGGCTGTTTCGTCCATCGTTACTTGGAAGGTCAACTCGCCCGAAAAGCAGACCTGAAATAAAGCTTACTTAAACCGTCAAGCCATTTATTAGGCCAATTTTGAAAAAAAAACACGTTATTTACCACAAATGCCTCTTCCCGTTGCTCAACAGACCAGTGACTGATTTCATATCCACTCTAACTTATTTTTCTCCACGGTAATAGTGAGTTTCGGTGTCTTAGCTGGATTATGATAGGGCAATCCATCCTCTTTCAGCTTTCAGGTTCTCTCCCAAACGGCAACTCCCGCCTCCTGGAAAAGCTTTGTCAGAACCTTTCAAGGTTTTTCCGGTTCTCCAGGCAGACGTTCCGAATAATGCGATCAGCTCTAAGGTCAGTCTTCCGGGGTCTCTTCGATCTGAATTCCTCCCCCCTGTCATTATTGTTTTCTTGACCCGCATCGCGGTTTGACGACCTACCACTTATGCTATAATCTCATTGGGAATAATGAGTATTCTACGGGAGACCTGTAATTTCCCTAATCATCCGGGTGGGAATATCACATTCTTTCCGGTGAAATATTTGATATAATGTATATTATAAATAGGATAAAACGATTTTACCGCGTGAAGTATGTAGCATTGCCGAAACCCGACGTTTCGGCGATGTTGCAACTGCTGTTGTCTAGGTTAGATCTGGACAACGGTGGTTACATCGCCGAAACTTTGTATGCTACAAACTTCACTCGGAAAAACGTTTTATCCTATTTATAATGACCTACAACCGCAATAGTCTTCAATTTCATATAATGAATATGCTTTGATAATATAATATGACGAAGCCAAAACCACTAATAAATCCGATTATAAGAAAATATTGTAACAAACCTCACAATACGCGTTCATCGGATTGTTCCCGTCTTGTTTTAGGATCGCTATATTTCTGCCACACCTACTGAGCGCAAGTAAACTATGAAACGTCTGGCAACGCCGTTTTCTTCATATTTTATTTTTGACAGCCGGCCGTCATCGAGATCGTAATTTTAGGTTATGTGTACATGAAGCGTGTTGTGAAGGTGTGGAAACCGTAATTAAAAGTTATAACGAAACTATTCATTTGCAATGCCGTTTAAGACATCCAATTGGGACGCGGACGTCCCTAATTTTCCGTCTGCTTCGATTCTGAACAAGGTTTGTTGATTGTTTAATTTCACGGCATTTAATTTATTTATGCGCCAGCGGCTCATTTCCATTTCAGAATCGGAAGAAAAAGCTTAAAGATGACTCCAAGGTTGTGTCAAATAAAACAAAGCCCGAGTTTCCGAAACCAGAAAAGAGACCAAACAAAAATAAGAAAGAAATCAAGAACTACACATCCCATGAAAATAAGGTGAAGCAGCTGGCGCCGAAAAAGATGCCTTTCAGCAATGATTTTAAGAGTGAGAAACGAGGCAAAAAGTCTACGACTTCAAAAGATCAATTAAATGGTTTGAATCGCGATGAAACGAAATCAAATACGGCGAGCAAAAAACAGAAAAAGAAAAAATCGAAACAGTTGGATTACTCTGATTCCAAAACACAATATCAAAATGAAAACA
Organism: Micropterix aruncella; assembly: GCA_944548615.1. NCBI lineage: Eukaryota > Metazoa > Arthropoda > Insecta > Lepidoptera > Micropterigidae > Micropterix > Micropterix aruncella. Next base: position 24,624,914 of record OX155950.1, read on the forward strand.
TGCTGTCAAAACTATCGAAGGCAGCGAAAATAGGATCGAAGAAAGATAAGGCTAAATCGGCACGTAAGCATAGTGAGGTGGATAAGGCAGGCGGAAAGCCGATCAGTCTTTTCTCGAATGTGTTTGAAAGCAACAGGAGGGACACAAAAAAGCAATCGCTAAGGGATCGGATGCTGCAAAGGCTTAAAGGTTTGATTTTCTTTTTTCTATTGCTCGGTCATTCCATTTTGTTGTGACCGAATTTTAAGATGACTTTGTACCCTGAGTTCTGAAGTGTATTAATTAAAAAAACAGCAATTTTAAGATACCAGCATATTTTCTCATTCTCTCTACCATAAGGATCTATTTTTCCACATATTTTCACATATTTTTTCCTATCTATCTATATGACTATTTCTTGCATAAAATAAATGGGTATATTTTTTAAAAATGTGACTTCTTAAATAGTTGTCTTATTAAATAAAACTCACAAAAAAACTTGCAGAAGTAAGAAAGATCCTTCACCACTTGTTCTGACACAAGCCTATGGAGCTGAAGCTAAGAGTAGAAACGAATGAGGTTTTTTACACATTTGCTAATGCGAATACGAACTTGAATATGAGCTAAACCTGATGCAGTTATTTTGTATCCTTGAATTGCACAAGCTCGGTCCATACGCACTCGCCATAGGATAGGTAAAATTGGAGTGTTCATTAGGAGAATTTTAATATCTGTACGGAAATAATCTCTTGATTCTATACCAGGATGTTTTTCACTTAATGCGGATTCGAAAACAAACCCTCAAAAAAAGTTGCAATTTGTTAGTAAATTATGTCTAAATTATTTGAGATACTTTTTGTATATTTTAAAATTGCATCATGTGCCAAAATTAATTTTTAACTTGCAAAAGTTAAAAATTTATTACCGCTCAAGTTAGGTTTAAAAAACTAATTGAAAGCAAATTACAAATCAGCACGTAACTCAAAATGGTCTATTTGAGATACTATGATTCAGATCTTTGGGTGTGGCTTATGCATGTTTTCAATTATGTAGGAGCGCGATTTCGGTATATAAACGAACAGCTGTATTTATCCGAGGGACAAGAGGCAAAGTCATATTTCAAAGAGGATCCGGCGTCATACGAAGCATACCACGAAGGTTACAGGCAGCAAGTCACAAAATGGCCGCTTAATCCGATTGATATAATCATAGAAGACATTTCCAAGATGTAAGTGTTGCAAGTCTCGTGAGTCCTGCTTGAATATAGATCTCCCTAATAATAATACATTTTTTTTAGGCCAAAGACTCATAAGATTGCTGATTTTGGATGCGGCGATGCAAAACTTGCTAAAACCGTGCCGCATAACGTGAAATCATTCGATCTGATTTCAAGCGAAGATCAAGTTATTGAATGCGACATGGCGCATACGCCATTACTGGCTTCCGAAGTGGACGTAGCTGTGTTCTGTCTATCGCTAATGGGCACGAATCTCACGGATTATTTCAAGGAGGCGAACCGAGTCTTAAAAACTGGGTAAATATCGTGATTATTTGAAATTGTATTATTTTACGTTTAGTTTCGTTGTTACTTTCTTACTTTCAGCGGTCTCATGAAAATCGCCGAAGTAGAAAGCCGCTTTGAAAAAATCGACGAATTCATCAAAGAAGTCAACAAATTTGGTTTCAAACTACTGAAAAAAGACCTCTCCCATGACTTATTCTACTTCCTAGATTTTAAAAAAGAGAGGGAAATCGGCAAAAAAGGAAAGAAGAATCTACCATCGGTAAAATTAAAAGCATGCTTGTACAAAAGAAGATGAATAAATTCATATTTTTATTTAATTATATTACTTGATTTCACTTTTAACTTAATCCTAGATCATCCAGAACCTCCTCGGCTTCGTCTTTCAAATTTTCTACTTTTTCAATGAGGAGCAGCTTAGCTGCTGCTATGAGTTGCCCGGCAGTGTTGCTAGAAAGGTGTTCGATTGATTCTGTCAGTTCCGTTTTGCTCGCCTTCGCTATCAGCTGTAGTGTTTTGTATCCGGCTTTGTATAGTTGCAAGGCACGCGCCTGCAGAATAGGACAACTTTGAAAACTCTGTAAGAGTGCAAAAGCTCGCTGCCGAGTTCAACTTACTTTTTTAACATTCGGCAGCTCCATCAGTGGCAGCATTTCGGCGGTACAACAGTAAGCTAAACGCTTTGTGAAATTTATGAGGAGATCTTGAAAAGCCCAGAATTCTTCAAATTCTTCGCAAAATCTCAAGACGTTTGATGAGAATGATGCCGCTGATGTCATCATCGACTGAACTGTACCTCTATTTACTTGATATCTGTTCATACAGAATAAATCATTTTGGATGTAGAATATTTTAAAAGTTGATAAGACAGACATCTGAAGCAAAAATTAAACAACAAATAGATATTCCATATACAAAATTTCAGAGATACTGTCACCCTAATATCAGATGGTAAAAGTCCCGACTTTATTGCGTTTGATTTTAAAGTCTAGAGAATTACAGCCACAAAATATTTGAAATGTTTTTTCATAAACTTGGAATGAGACAAGCTTTCAGCATTATTTGTATTTTGACAAACTATTTACCACATCGCACAGGAAAAAAATGTGTGTGTCAGCTCCTCGACTGGAGTTTACTCTAAGTGAGTGTCATTGAATATAAAATAGGCAAAGGGGGTAAATAAATGCATCTCTTATAATACTGAATGCATGTATATACCTACTTTTTTATTCATATAAAATTGCTTGCTTGATTGATTGAACGTATATTAGTTACAAAAATTTCTTTAATTTTGAAATATTATGCTTAGATGGCGCTAACATTAATTCATTTATAAAAACAACGCTTCTTGTTAAAGCTAGATTTTACTACCCATCCTACCGAACTCTTTAAATGAAATTGATTCTTAACCCCTCAAGCCCCGATTGGCCGACATCGGCCACAAACTGATTCAGCGTGACGAGTCCGTTTTAATTCTATTTTAATTTAATTTACTTTATTTTATTGTTTTATTATGTTAATATGTTTCATTGTAACTATGGGTACAGTCGTTTGGCAGTAATTAATGTTTTTGGTGTGACAGTGTCATAATTCAATTTTTTTACTAATTTTTACTAAAATTATTTGGGACATCAACTTGTCAATCGGCTGAGGGGCCGAGGCCTGAAGGGTTAAGAGATAAACTCCAAATAAAATAATGAAATTTGGATTTTTGTAATTTTCGTTTTTAATTTTTTCCCCTCATTGAAATGTTTTTAAAATATTTCAAACATTAATCTTGCATTTTAATGACTCTTAATAGGTGACCATATCTCTGAAGTTTTATATTGGAAATATATTCTGCATCTGTAATGAATTGCTTGTTAGGAAGTAATTAGTTATATACAGGTGAGTATTAATTAAGAGGCATCCTTAAAGGGGGTGAATCATTACGAGGAAATAAGCAACTTTTAATAAAAAATAGTTGTTTTTTTTTTTATTTGAAAAAAAATTAATTTTAAAATTTCTTTTTTTTTTTTTTTTAATAGTATAAAAAGTTTTGAACACGATGCACTATCTAGTGGTAGGTAAAATGTCGCTAATATTGTATATTAATAAAATTTTACCTACCGATAGATTTTCAAACTTTTATTTAACGGTCTTTAAACTTTTTATTTAAAAAAAACTAAAAAAAAAGTTTTTTTGTTTTTTTCTAAATTCATTTATCAAAAGTTTCTTAGTTGCTAGTATGATTCACCCTCTTGAGGGATGGTGGTTAATTAAAACTCACCTGTATAATGTGTTGACGATTCTGATATAAAAGAATATACCTGTTTGACACTGACGCTACAGATTCCTGATTCCACAAATCCCGCAACATTAAAGCAATGTAAAATCGATTCAACACAGATTCGGATACCCCCTGTGAAAGAAAGCAACTGTATTTTTTATAAATTAAACAAAAAATATTATATCATTGTGGTTACCGCAGGCTTTACGCCAGTCGCCATATTTATCGCAAACGACCGCTTGATTCCGATTACTTTTGCAGTATCGTATCCCTCTTCGTCCATATCTATAAGCTGTGTAGAATGCTGCGGTTATTTTAATATTCGAAAACAAAATAAATAACGTAAATAACCGAATTAATAATTACGATTGTATAGTACGTGGTCATGTTTGGTTGTATCGCCGTTACTAAATCGCACGGAGTCACTAGATATAACAGATGTAAGATTCCGGATAAGACTAAGCATTTCTGAGCCTTTTTTAGGTCGTCGTAGAGGATATGCGCTCTGTGTAAATCGATGCATCCTTTAATTGCAGCTTTTCCCAATTTTGTAACTTCGAGACTAAGACCGCTATACTGTATCGCTTGTGACTGTATCAAATCTTCTATAGTTTTTTCGGCTATATCTTTGAGGTTTAGCGAGAGTCGTTCGGCTTGTACCCCAAGGAGCGTGCGTCGAATGAAATCGGTCAACGATTTTGCATCGTTTGCCATGTTAAGTACGATTGCGTTTAATATGAGCATTTTTAGTTGCGCTGCGTTGTTGTTGTGTAAAGCGCTTAGCGCTTGATCCATCGGCGACTGGAGCAGTTCTTTCACTTTCTGCATATGGATGTTTGAGCATATTAGGATGCTCTCGCCGCAGCATCCGAATCCCGCTCGCCCAGCGCGGCCGACCATCTGCTTGTAGGTGCTCAGGGACAGAAAATCCCGTCCCACGATTGGGCTGCGCAGGATGACCCGCTGCGCCGGTAGGTTCACACCGGCGGCTAACGTCGAAGTGCAGCACAGGACACTCAAGACACCAGACCGAAAAGCATCTTCCAATAGTCGTCTCTCTTCCGATGTTAAGCCGGAATGGTGGTAAGCGACTCCCCATGGAATCGTCACGGTCAAAATCGGACAAAGCTCTCCGCCGCTATCATTCTTTAAGGTTTTAAGCAGGACATCTTTTTCTTTTGATTTGTGCTGCAGTAACTGCCTGCAACAGTAATTAATTTGTGTGTGAACATGCTATTGAAGGGTTACGTGGAATAACGATCAATGTCATTTTTTTTTTGTTTTTAATTCCATTTTCAAAACTTATTAACGTAAAAAATTATATTTTAGCAAGGCATTTGAGTGAGAAAAAAATATATTTTGTAAACCAAACATATTTGTGTTTTTAAAAACAAGGTAGAGAGGACGAGTAAAGTATTGAACATAACAACAAAATAAGACTGATTTTATTAAATATCATCTTTATATTTAATACATTGATGCAATGCATCTTTCGTTATCTTAATGACATTTGATTGAAACCTCAAATAAATATATAAGATTTAACGCCCTCTATACTCATTTGTATGTACTCTTTCGAACTATCTTTTTACATTAGTACCATTTCTGGTCGCTTGATGTAATTTAGTGTTTATTAGTGTAAACAAAATTGATGAGAGCGATTTGACCCCCTTCCCATGTATTGAGCGATTTTTGCCTATAATCAACCACTATCCTGAAGGTCTAAGCTATTCAAAAATATATATTTCATTGAGGTACCCGATTTTCCGTTAGCTTCTGGAATCATTTGTAGTACTTTACTTGTAATAAAATTACTTGTAATAAAAAAAAACTTTACTCAATTTCCACCTCACCTCAGAAAAAAAGAAAAGTATAAGAATGCTATAATAATAAGAACATGTCTCTTTAAAAAAATATTATGCCTTAATTGCACCTCTGAAAAAAGCGATAACATGGAAAAGTTAACATTGCCTTGATCAGTATTTCCCATCACAGTTCATTTTGACCGTCGACCGGAGGGTCATCGAGGTGCCCCACCTCTACACCTGATGGGAAAGAACAATCAATGTCCACCTGTCCACCGTCACCGCAAGGACTTTGATCATTCTTTCCAAAATAGGCTCATGCTTCGATTTGTTTGGGAACAAGCCACAAGATGGAGAATCTCATTTTCAAAAAAAAAATTACATTGATGGTTCTTCCCTGTAATCCTTCAATTATGATTTTGTAATCAAAATTGCAAGTAACACTTACTTGAAAATAACTTTACATAGTAACTCTGCAACATTTTCGCAATTTCTCTTAGTTGGACAGAATATAAGACATGATGAATTCGGTATTACTTCCATTACCAGACCGCCCAAGTGATCCGGATCAATTTTTGCTACTTGACTAGAATACTAAAATACACAAAAGTTACAGTTAAGTGCCCCCTATTTAAAGAAGTTAAAATAGTACTTAACTCACCCCGAACGCGACGGATTTCTCAAAACTAAATACCTCATCGCTATTATAATTAACTGAATATAATTGATCATTATTTTTTATATATTCTTTCAGTTCAACTGGCCTAAAATCTTTGGTATACACGGAAGCGTTGATGAATTGTGCCAGTTCGTCTATGTTTCCAATGGTTGCGCTCATACCGATGATTTGAATATCGACCGAGTGTCCATTTTTGTAAATTATATTAGTGAGCATCGTCTCTAAAATATGCCCTCGGGACGGATCTCCAATTAAATGTAACTCGTCAATCTAAAATTTACAAATTATATCAGATCTAAATAAATAATGAATATTCTTAGTAGTGTCTGGTACCCACAACGACCAGACCCAATTCGTCCAAGCGGCCATTTTCCAAGAGGCTTCTAACGATGCCCAAACCTTTCTCGAGAGTGGCGACGTAAATGCTTTTTTTCCTCCGCCGTCTCTTGGGCGGATATACGCCTTTACCTGCGGCATATTCCTCGACTAGAAAGTTTAAATTCACCGCAAATGGAGACAGACTCCACACCTAAAAGAAAGATATAAAAATTCAACCGGTTCGACGGTGAAAATAAAAAGAAAAACAAACCTTCTCTTGAACGATTGCAACGAACGGTAAAATGAACAAAACATTTTTCTGTCGACATATCACTTCTCGCAACATAAGAATTTCAGCGACTAGTGTTTTACCACCGCTGGTCGGTAAAGCGTAAATAAGGTCATGCCGTTTTATTACAGCCGGCAGGCGCAGGCATTCATCTTGCCATTCTAAAATTCAAATACACAGAGGACTATAAATTACAGGTTCACATGCAGTTTACTGTACTAATTATATCAACTACTATAATAGAGCTGCCATGGAATTCACCGACCGGAGTTGACCCCATCATAACAGCATTACACTTCTGTATAGGCACTTAAGTGAGGCAAATACATACCATACAATTCTTTAATCCCTTTGTACTGCTCAATGAGTGATTTCACATGATCAGGCAGACCATAATACGACCCACGCACATTTCTCGAACAAAACTCAACTTTTGTCCTTTTCGAAAGTTCATTCTTTTGCGTAAATGACCTCTCGAAAGCTGAGATATCCATCATGTCGTCGATTTGCTGCACATCAAAAGCCGATGCACACAAATGTCCGAGAGCAGAACTGTCCAAAGCGTCTTGCGCCATTTCTTTATTTTCCGGACTAAAGTTGAAATTCACTATTGACGAATGGCAAACTGAAAACGAGTCCATAATCTCGTTGTGAAAGGACGAAGAATCGAATAAATTTGAAATACCCGTGAAATCCACGGCGGTTTCGCTGCTTTGACGGGAATTCACAAACTCTGCTTGATTGCTGGGTAGAAAATCTTCAGCGCCGCCGTCGGGCATCTCTTCAGGGCAATCTTCCAGCGGCTTCTTAAAATTGATTAGCTTCTTCCGCGATCTGCCCTTACTTTTCTGTATTGACGCTAAAGGCTTCTTATACGAACTCTGCGTTTTCGGTGTAGATTCATTCGGTCCGTGTACGGAAGATTTAAATGCTGGAGTCATGAAGTTTACAAAATGCTGGTCGTAGCTATCGTCTATCTCATTTTTGTTGCGATTCATATTGAAAATCTTGTGACAAATACGTAAATTTAACCTCAATTCTTCTTCCCGTCAAAACACAACAAACGTTTGACAAGTGGTTTGACAATTTGAATTTGACGTTTTATTTGACTGGAGAAAATAAAAATATTGCATGTTTTAAAAATCACTTTCCTATCTTTTGGGACAAATTATGATGCACTGGCCTATTTTTACATACCAGTAAATATCTTATTAGTTAGGTACATGATCAGCAAATTTTATCCAATATTTTAAAAAAACAAACTTCACTCCAATGACTCCAATGACCGTATAATTTAATTTACCTACTCTTGAATTGAGACCATTGATATAACTACTATTTATATGATCAGTGATAACTACTAGATCCCGTGACCACCCTGAGAATGCATCAGCCGAATAGAAAGAGACAGCAGCATAATAGTACCCCCTCCATCCAGGGCTGGCCCGTCCATATAGGCAAACTAGGCAATTGCCTAGGGCGCTCGTATTTTGGGGGGCGGCGCGGCGAGGCGATCTGATAGCGTACCTATGTATCAGAGCATATCTGCGACACGACCATGCGAAGTGATTTTGCATGTACAGTGCTGTACTGCTGTAGCGAGGGAGGGTTTTTTGTACCATGCAGTTCACACACACTAAATCTTGTCGTGAACGATGCTGCTAAATGTTGTCTGGCAGCGACATCCTTTTTCAACTTGGTCCAAAATATATACCTATGTATATTTTTCTGCTTCAACCCACCGTTGGGAAGTCCTATTGCGTCACGTCCTAGTTTGACACTGAAACCACTGAGCGATACAAACAAGATGGGAAAGCCGGATTGATGCCTTGCGTCCATTACGTTATCAACTGGCTGACATGACGTGCTCATAGACATTTATGAAGATCATACTCTGATTGGTTCATCTGGAAATCAAACGCAAATTGAGGCTCAGTCTATTGCAAAAAAAATATACTGATTTCAAGTTTATTGCTTCTTTTGTTGTGTGGTAGGTACAATATTTTGTTCGAAATCAATTTTACTAGCAAACTTCTTCAATCAAAGCAATCTGGTCTTATCTCTGATACAAATGCTGATCTTAACTCTGCTAAAAACAAAAACCTTTCTCGAAAGCTGTAGAAGTGATTTGGGATTCGAAAAAATGCTGGTAGAAGCAAGAGAAATTTCAGAAAAAGTAAACATTTCCGCATCATTCGCATCAGCATGGAAGCCAGTCCGCTTAAGAAAAAAGAAAAGACAGTTCAGTTATGAAGCGGAAGATGAGCCCTTGAGTGATGGGAAAGACCAGTTCAAAATAATTTTTTATTTTGATGTGCTAGATACAGCAATAAATTCAATCGATGAGAGGTTTAATCAGATAAATAACATTAATCATGTTTATGGATTTCTCTATAACGTTCATGAGATGCAGAATAAAACTTCCAAAGATGTTCTGGAACACTGTGTAAAGTTGGAAGAATCTCTTAGTCATGGAGACTCTAAGGATGTTGATACAACTGAGTTATGCAGCGAATTACAAGCTATTGCAAGAAGAGTACCAAATAACACTGCGCCACAAGAACTTTTAAATTATATTTGTGAAAATGGGTTACTAGATATCTTACCTAATTTAGTAACTGCAATAAGGGTGTTGCTGACACTTCCCGTGTCTGTGGCCAGTGGTGAGCGCAGTTTTTCTAAATTAAAACGAATTAAATCGTATCTGCGCTCCACAATGACCCAAGAAAGACTTGTGGGGTTGTCGACTTTATCTATAGAACAAGAAATAGCTCAAACAATAGATTTAAAAGAGATCGTTTCCACTTTTGCTAAAATAAAGGCAAGGAAAATAAAACTTGCTTGATTCTCTAATTAGTCTTTTAAAAAATATATATATTTCACTCCATACAGCTAAAGAAGGTCGATATATTCTCTTTTTAACCGACTTCAATCAAAGGAGGAGGTTCTCAATTCGGTTGAATGTTTTTTTTTTAAATTGTATGTATGTTACCTCAGATCTCCGTCATTTATGAAGCGATTTGGAAAATTCTTTTTGTATTTGAAAGAATATACTTTCAGATTGGTTCCATAGAAATTTAATCAAAATTGTTTCAGTAGTTTGGTTTTAAAATCAAAATAACTGAAAAATATGTGCAAAAAATATTTGAAGTCGGTTGTATTTTTTTTATTTTATTGTATTATAATTATATATAAGTAGGTAAGTCATATCTGTGCTCAAATTATTTGATTAAAAATTACACAATTAATGTTTTGTGATTTTTTTAATGGGCGCCATACTAGTCTTTTGCCTAGGGCGCCAAGTTTCCTCGAGCCGGCGCTGCCTCCATCCTTGTCTAGTGGACACAATCGCTCCTGACATTCGGAGTCGTAGGGAGCTAATGGGCCCTTGCTGAGTTGGCCACGAAGACCCATTCTGTTTCAGGGTCGGCTACACTCACGGGTCAACACCCATCCGATGGCCTCCACGCATGGGGTGCGGAGCCTGGGTAGGACACTGGGTCAACCAGTCTCCCCTGGGAATCAATCCTCTGGCGCTCCTGGACGGTCTGCGCACCGAGCGGCGCAAGCCAATCGATTGTGCTCTCCGACTAACAATCGGGGGAGTCTGGGAACTGTATTGTTTCCTATAGAGCGGGGGTAGTTGTCTACCTTACGGCGACTGCTCTTGAAATGACCATTGGCCATCCGATCCCGGTTCAGAGTCGGGCAAAGGACGCCTTGGTCCGCGATAGATTCGGTTCACTCCGTTTCACCGCTTCGTAAGGGAGAGGACCGCGCAAGCGACCTCGAACTCGGAACCAATCGAGAGACCGGAGAAATCTGGTCAAAATTAGTAGTTAGGGCGCGAGTGCCGCCCGCCAGGTAACATACCTGGCTACTCGCGGTAAGGCGTTGGACTCTAACGGGTTGTGGCGTAGCTTGACGGTGGATTGTTATGTCCCAAGTCTTCTACGCTCACTGCACGGTCGATAGAACGAACAATCGTTAAAACGTCCTGCGGTGACGGGTTCGCCCGTTGTGGTTGACAACTCAATATTCGGAGTCGTAAAACGTGCGAGCACGACAGCACATCACTTTTCGCCCTCGCACAAGATATAGAGATCGCTATCCCCGGCCACGCCTCACTATCGATATCGATGGATTTTCGATATTGATATGGACGGATACATAGTAATATTTGACAGTACTTAAATTAAAAATGAAATAATTAAAACAGGCAGGTAGGAAACCGAAGGGGTTGTCAAACTTCGGCCCATGTGTTAGGTTAGGTCGCCTGATCTTACATTGTAAGGATCCGGGTTCGATTCCCGGCTGGGTCACCATTTTCCATTGGGATAAAATTAACGGAGTTGCATTTTCAATTCTGTCCGTCGAATGCCATAACAAGACACACATTTACACACATGTTACATGCACACATACATATAAACACTTCATATTAGGGTTGGTTGTAAGAGATTGTCGTATGATAATAAACCCGCCCATTGAGAAATTTCACAATAAACAGTAGAAACAAACAAACAAACAAAACAAATTACTTTCTTGTATGTATTAATAATATATTAGGATGTTCAGGGTAGTCCAAAACAACTAAATGAACTTAGCACGTAAACCATAAGATTCATTGCCAGTCCTGTAAATACACCCTCAATAAAGGGAGTTACTCCCTGGAAGAGTTTCAAATGTTACGCCAAAGGTTAATCGCATAACGTTCCAAATGATCTTCCGCTTTAATTGCTCTAGGTCCACTCTAGGAGAACAAGCTCTTCAAAAACATTGTGTTGTTGATGCGAGTCACTTATGAGTGTGTTTGATACCGTCACCACACAAAGATCGGTGTTACAATAAACATTATAAAATATAAAAAAAATATATGAAATGCTATGTAATTAATTTTTAGTCTATGAAACCTACTTTTTCTTTAGTTTTACAAATTTGTACCTACCTACATATATAAGCATTACTCTGTGTATATTAATATTATTATATTCCTCCAAAAACATGAATGACAGCAAATAACAACGTACGGCCATTGTAAGTCAATATCTACTAGTGAAATCTTTAAGTAAAGCCTTCTAGATACGTCCATGTCCACTCCGCGTAACACAGGTAACGCGCATACCTTCCTGGCATTCCTCCTTTTCTTCTCCTATTTTTTGGGGCAACTTCATGCAGGTAGGTAGGGTATTTTATGCTAATATTGAAGTTTTTCTTTGGTTTTCTATTTTGATATGGAAAGTTTCTCGGTGATTGGAGGATGACTACTCGTTGTTCCAACCTAGGTTTGTATGAACAAAACAAGGGACATCACAGGTACGTTTACAATAGCAACATAAACCCTGAAGACATGAACGAGAGATTAAGGGGATAATTATTAGTAAAGAAAAGTTAATACAACGCATTGGAATAGGGGGGAATATAAAAGACAGTCCTTGTTAAAGAAGGTGAGACTCGTCCCAAACGTAGCCTCTTTGAAAGACAAATCAAATCAACAGCGTTGCAGCGTCGAGAGTCGGAGAGATGTTTTCTATTCGTCGGTCTTTTTTTGGGAAGAGGGAATTCCGGACGTGCTCGTCAGTTGGTGGGCCGGCAAAGGAAAAGTCGACTGTTTTAATTTTCGTTGTGTTTTTTTGGGAAACTTATTTGGAGTTTTTTTAATGTACGTATTGAATGACATGGTGGTTCATCCGTCAACGATCCTGACACCGATTTGTGAGAAACGAGAGAAGATATCCGAAAGGGTGTTGGGTGTGTGAGAGACGAAAATACCGCGATGACGCGTTCGGCGTGGACGGGAGCGTCGCGGACGCGGCAGAGAAGGGGAGGGCGCGGGCGTCCCGACGCGGACGTCGCGACGCTCCTCGCGCCAGAGCCGCTCCGGTCGTCGCGGACTCCACATTCCAACGCAGCTGCTGCTACCTGCGGACGGCACCCCTCCAATTTACGTATTTCCCCTCAAAGTAAGTTGGATTTTGGGAGGACCAAACTGTGCCTCTGTGGATTTCGGAGTTTGAAAGTGCTTCGCGGAAGTGAGTGACCAGTGCAGTAGAATGTTTGTGATCGCGAAGAATTGTGACCCTGTGCTGATGTCCCCGGGGAGTATCGCCGCCCGATGAAAACGCCGCGCTTTCCACGTTGAATACCCAAGTCACAGTATACCAGACAGTAGCTTATCTGGGAACAAAATTTAAATCGAAGCGAGCGACGACACGAGTCGTAGTAACGCTCCACCCCCGCGTAACGCCCTTCGCCGAGACGTATCCCTCTGCTCACTTTCCTTGCACCCTATCCCCGCAACGCCCTGGCGCTCGAGAGTGCAGTTACTGCTTCTAACTCGGTGTACTGTGCTCAGATGCTCAAATCAGATCGTTCGTCCTTCGAACTAAAATCCTGTAACTCGAACCCTCTTATTTTCGGAGGAATTCGCCGTGATGTAACGCATTTCTTTTTTCAGTGAAATCGTAATTCTATTAATATCCCGGTCCCGTCGACCTATTCCGGTTGAGAACAAGCTGCTGCGCGTGCGGCTGCGCACCGTGCCAAACTATATATAGAGCGGCGCGCCTTGTATAGGAATCGAAGCAGCCGACCGATTGAATTACATAGCGGCAAATATCTTCACTTTTCCTACATTTCACATGCACATTCAAATAAACTTTTAGACTAAATTTTTCAAACAATATTTAAAATAGATGGCTATTCAGATTTTTATTAAATTTTTAATGAAGCTTATAGTTCAATTGTCCATCAATCGCATCCCTTTTATGATGGATTTATTTTTGTAATGGAGATACATATTTTCCAATCGTAAACAATTAAGACATACACTATTAGGAATAGATGGCCAGACATATGGCAGATTTGATGTTACGTAAACCTATTCAGAATTTTTCCTTTTTAATGAAGGTTCAATTGTCTATCAATCGTATCCCTTTTATGATGGATTTATTTTTGTAATAGAGATACACATTTTCCAATCTTTTTTTAAGTAAACAATTAAGACATACTTTATTATGAATAGATGGCCAGACATATTGCAGATTTGATGTTACGTAAACCTATTCAGAATTTTTGCATTTTTAATGAAGCTTATAGTTCAATTGTCTATCAATCGTATCCCTTTTATGATGGATTTATTTTTGGAATAGAGGATACACATTTTCCAATCTTTTTTAAAGTAAACAATTAAGACTGGCCATCTATTTAGAATAGATGGCCAGACATATTGCAGAAATGATGTGACGTAAACCTATTCAGAATCGTTAATTTTTAATGAAGCATATAGTTTAATTGACTATTAATCGTATCCCTTTTATAATGGATTTGTTTTTGTAATAGAGATGCACATTTTCCAATCTTTTTTTAAGTAAACAATTAAGACGTACATACCTATATTTAGCATGAAACCCTTGGCACTGTTTTCGATCAATATTGGCAATCATTCAGTTTATTCCCGCGTTGAGAGATTAGTATTGGCAATCGCGAAAAAAATAAAACGCAATACCCAGCACGTTTAAAGCAGTTTTCTGTATTATTTTGCAGACTAATCCACGACCATGTCGGACGATGAGGAATATTCGTGAGTATTTTTTTTAAACTTACCAACTTGAACCATTAATTATATTTAAATGGTAATTAAATCGAAGTATGTATGCCTGTGTTATGTTTGAAAATTCCCCCATTTCCTAGCATTGACACGTAACTAACTACACACTGTCGAAAAACACTATAAGGAACACTCGAACAAAACTTTAAAATTATAAACATTTTTTTTATTTCTCAGTGGATCGGAGGAGGAGGAAGTAGAAGAAGTCGCCGAGACGTAAGTATGATTTATGAATTTGAAATATTTTCAAACTTTATCCGGTACCTATTTATTAAAGTACCGTCGACTCGCCTTACTTGAGACATATTTTGACTTTAAACAAAAAATAAATGCTCAATGGATTTAATTACGGCAACAAACTTTCAACCAATTTTCAGGTGAAAGTCTTTAAGTTGTCTATAACACGGAAATATAATATTAAATTAAATTTTCACAAACAAAAAAAATAAAAACCTTCTATCTCCTGTTAGCTGCTAAAGATGCCATACTTGAGACAAGCATGAAAAATACACGAAAGAATCTTGTTAAATCCTTATGTTTTAACTTGAGACATTTTTAAAGTTATGAAGAAACGCTATGAATAAAATACAAAAAAAGAGCTTTTGTAATATTTTTATTTTGAAAAAATATAAAATATTGAAATGAAATCGTTTATTAATGTTAATTTGTCATGCCGAATCAATGTCATGCATGTTAATCTTCTCAATTCTTATAAAACATACGTTAGAGAACATAAAAATCTACCTTGAAAAACTAAAAAAAAGTTAATATTACCAATAAAAAAATCTAAACCTTACAAAAAAAATACATTTTTATTACTGCATTAATGCAAATAGTGTTGATATGGCTTTTATTTAGTAGTACACCAAAAACATATGATTGTTCTTCTACATCACGATATATATCGAAGTTTATTTAAATAAAAACAAAGTTTACTATATCGTCATGCCGCGACTTCACAATGTGATGAAAATCACTTCAACAAAAATAAAAAAATATGAGCACAAGCAACTAACACGCTTGAAGGTTCCGATGACAGTAACAGTAGGGATGGAAAGTTTTTGAAAGGCGGAAATAAAGTCAATCAAAATTTAATCGAAGTTTTGTCTAAAGAAAGGATACCCTCTCAAGTAAGGCGATTCGACGGTAATGTGCACTTCAGCATTTAAAATTACAAATTCACAACTGATTGTCGACGATATTTTAACATTCGCTAAGGTTATGACAATGATTTAACACAATGGTGTTTGAATTTGTTTACGCAAATGCCATTTTTAATACTGGGATGTTTGTAAAGCGACGTTTGAGCACCAATTGATTAATGCAAGGACGCTTACCTTAATATTGGATGTAGTTCGACCACTATTTCTTAACACGGTTGTTTATTTCTTGTTACAGAAAGTAAGAGGATACTCTATGAGTTTTTTGGTAAAACTATAAGTGAGGAAATTAACCTGCTTTACACGCTTCGCTTATTCAACTTATATTACGCAACTAGCCGCTCTAACAAAATGCTTTAAATGTACAAGTGATTTTTTTATAATAAACTATTGTGATTTTTTCTATAGGAAAAGAGTTTCATTTAATATTGCTTCAAATTCGTAAATACCTACTAAAATAAATCTTACCTGTTATATAATATACTTTTCAGTAATATTACGCGAATTTTTCAGTAGTTAGATACGTTGACTACCACAGTGTTGATATAACTAAAGACGTTGACGCCTTAAAACGTTTGTCTCCTGAGTCCATTTACCCTTGTATAAACACACAATTTAAATGTTTTTTTTCTTTAGGGTGAAGCTTAATAAACCTCGTTATCGCAGATTTATAATAAACAACGCTAATAAGGATTTTTTCAAAGAAAACATGAGATATTTTATGAGTGGTGTTGTTTATTAATCGCTTTTAACATAAACACTGCAGTTTGAGAATAAGTCAGTGAAATCAGCAGCGTCTGCCTGTGTTTTCGCGCCGAAATATATAACAATAAAATCAATAATAGCATGGAAACGGCAAGTAAATCTAAAATACTATATTTTTTACAATATGTGACACACTTTTTTATACACAGTTTTCTTAACAACATACTGATTGTTTTTTTTTTGTTTTTCTTTACTTCGTTCCGACCGTGACTTGTGACTGCATCATTCCTCGATTCTAAAATGAAGACCCGCCCACAAACAAGAGTAAGTACACAAAGTTTTAATTTTAATAATGATATTAATAAAAGCACACATGACACACAAACATTGTTAGTGCATTTCGACAACATAAAGACTAGTTTTGTTTGAACCTGTGTAGCCAGTGGAGCTTGTTGTTTTGTGTGATTATACCTAATTGCATTTGGAAATGGAATGTAATTTTCTCCAGACGCGCACTGAAGCTGTATGGATAAATTTGACCATAGAAAAAGACGTCCGATATTAAAAAAATTATATAATTAGAATGAAAATTAACATAATCAAAATAAAAAATAATGTAATGAGAAACGAAAATTAATATAATTAGAATGAGAGTAATTGGTAACATCAAATGAATGTTTATTTTTTGGTGATGTCTTTCATCGGTTTTGATACTGGAGCATAACACTGTTTCTCTCTTTTTTATAGGAGTAGACCATCCATCCCGTAAGTCTTGAGTAGAATATGAAATTGAGTTTTTCTAATGCGTTCATAATAAAACTCTCAACTATATAACTTTGATGCGCAAAACTTTGGCTCTACGTGATGTGTTATTAAACATTTTTAATTAACGTTTTTTTGATTCTCCTGTGTTTCATTTTCATTAATGTGTTCCTAAATCGATTACATTCATCTTTTTGAAAATAAGTAAAAAGTAGATTTGTGGCGATTTTACGACTGTATCTATTTTTTTAAATATCTTCACTATATCGTTCATTATCTTTGGAGACATTGTGTTTATTTTAATTCGCAGATATTTTTTTACTGGCATTAACAATATTCTCTGTACTCGTGCATGCTTTTTTAATTATTTCGAAATTTTATTTTTAACATTATCTTAATCAACGGCCTATATTCTGCAGCTGGCTTCGTTGGCATTTTAAAATTATTTGGACTTCATAGATTATTTTTAAATTTTCAGGGGCGATGCGGGTGATCCAGAGTTCATCAAGGTGTGAAGAAAATACTTTTTGTTTTTTTTTTTATATAAGTGGAACATGTTTTGATTGTTATTGTGGTTCCTCAGCGTCAAGATCAGAAGAGATCAGACCTTGATGATCAGTTGAAGGAATATATCAACGAATGGCGCAAACAACGCTCCAAGGAGGAGGATGAACTCAAGCGCCTTAAGGAGAAACAGGCCAAGAGGAAAGTAAGTAAACGTTTTCTTTCCAATTTATTACAGTATTCTGATGTTGGACATTGGCGAGGTGTCAACTACAACGGGCGAAACCGTCTCCCCGGGCTGGTATAACGATATGTGATCGTTATTTTAGCCGTGGGATGAACGTAGAGACTTAGACGTAGACAATCTACTATCTGACTCCGCCAACATGCCCAACAGAGTCCAACCTCGCTCCCTGGCTACCAGTTTCGGTCAGATTTCTCCGACCTTCCAACTGGTTACGGGTTCGAGGTCGCTTGCGCAGTCTTCTCCCTTGTGTAACGGTGATTCGGTGTCTACCGAATCTATCGCGGACCATGGCGTCCTTCCCCCGGCTGTTCACCCGGTATCGGGTAGCCGATAGGTCGTTTCAAGAGAGGTTGCTATAAGGTTAACAACCACCCCCACTCTATAGGAAACAAAGCCATTTCCAGACTCCCCCAGTTATCAGTCGGAATGCACAGTCGATTGGCTGACGCCGCACGGTGCATAAACCGCCCAGGAGCGCCCGAAGGGCGATTCCAATGGGAACTGGCCCGCAGGCACAAAACTCCCTAGCAGAAGTACGAGTCCTACCCGGGCTCGTGCCTTCTGCATAGAAGCTGCCGGATGGGTGCTGACCTGTGAGTTGCAGCGACCCTAACACATGTTTGCATGTCTGTAAGTTGACCGACCCTAACACACACGACCATGGCTCAGCTGCACTGGGCCCACTAGCTCCCAGATGTTGGACACTCGATACTTATGGATTTAAATTGTAGGTTTCTCGGGCTGAAGAAGAACAGCGCATGGCTCAGCGCAAAAAGGAAGAGGAGGAACGCCGCGTCCGCGAGGTCGAGGAGAAGAAACAGCGCGACATTGAGGAGAAGAGACAGCGCCTCGAGGAGGCCGAGAAGAAACGCCAGGCCATGCTGCAGGCCATGAAGGATACTAACAAACAGGGGCCCAACTTCACTATCAACAAGAAGAGCGATAATGTAAGACGTTGGCAACATCGTTTTTTTATAAGGCGCCCAACTTTCGGCGCCATTTTTATAAAAGTGCGGGAAATTTGATTTTTATTTTTTTACAGTTCAACCTGTCATCCGCTCAAATTGAAAGAAACAAGACCAAGGAACAGCTGGAAGAAGAGAAGAAGATCTCCCTATCCATCCGTATTAAGCCCCTCAGCATTGAAAATCTGTCCTTGGATAAACTGCGCTTCAAAGCGCAGGAATTATGGGATTGCATAGTCAAGTTGGAAACAGAAAAATACGATCTTGAAGAACGCCAAAAGAGACAAGACTATGACGTGAGTTCATCGAAATATTATTATTCTGTTAGATCAGGGGTTCCCAAACTTATTGACCCCGCGACCCAGCTAGAACTTTTTCGGAAAAGTTAGTGAGTGGTTTGATGTAAAAAAATAAACATTTCATTTGTAAGTATCATAAGTCTTTATTTTGTAAGAAATTGTAATGTACGACAACATAAAAAATAGAAACTAAGAACTACGTTTACATACCTACCTACTTTGAAAATCATAGGGTAGGTACGGCGAAATAATTAGGTGTGACGAATGAGCTTGCTTTCGATTTTTCAAAATTACAGCTTCTTCTTCAACTTTAATGCGAGATACTTTTAAGTGCGGAGAATTTGACAAATCTAGCTTTTTCCTGTAATTTGTCTTTATGCTTGTCATAGCAGAGAAACCTACTTCACACAAATACGACGTTGTGAATGGGAGTAGAACTTTTACTACCTCAGCATAAATGTGCGGATGTGTAGCACGTAGAGATAGCCAGAATTGTGTCAAGCGTTGGCGATTGAATGTACTCTTCAAGTAGGTATCTTCTGATAAGTCAAATAACTCTTCATCGGCATTACTTGACAGTCGAGTTTCAAGGTTGCAAGTTTTATATTCTATTATTCTCAAGTGCTATCTTTATTTTATTTATTTATTTTATTTAATTATATTTTCTGTAGGTATCCTAAATACACTTAGACTCCTCAATCTATCTTGTCGTCTATCTACCATATTATACCCTACGACCTACGCTAAAATGTTGTGTTCGCGACCCACCTGGAATCGGCTCGCGACCCACCAGTGGGTCGCAACCCACACTTTGGGAACCGCTGTGTTAGATACAAAAAATAAGAAAGTAACAGTATCGAGCTAGCAGCAGTCTTGTAAAATTGTAGAAGTGATTAGAGCAAAGAAGTTTATAAAATATTCATAGGACTTCATAAAATATTCATAGAACGTTATAAAGTATTCATAGAACTTCATAACATATTCATAGAACTTCATAAAAATTACAAAGAAATATTCAAATACATATTGTAATGATACAAATAATAGTAATTATGTACAACCAGAGCTGTCAACTACAATGGGCGAACCCGTCACCTCAGGGAGTTTTAATGAAATTTTATGTTCTATCTCCACCAAAACAGTCCACCGTCAAGCTCCGCCACATGCCCGCAAGAGGCCAACGCCTTATCCGCGAGATGGACTTCCAGTTGCAACCAGATTACTTCGGTCTCCCGACTGGTTACAAGTTCGAGGCCGCTTGCGTGGTGTTCTCCCTTACGTAGCAGTGAAACGGTGTCAACCAAATCTATCGCGGACCACGGCATCCTTTGCCCGGCTGTTTACCCGGAATCGGGTAGCCGATGGTCCTTTCAAGAGTAGACGCCGTAAGGTCAACAACCACCCCCGCTCTATAGGAAACAGTACTGTTTCCAGACTCCCCCGACTGTTAGTCAGAATACACAATCGATTGGCTTACGTCGCACGGTGCGCAGACCGTCCAGGAGCGCTAGAAGATTGACTCCTGGGGGAAACTAGCCCTCAGGCCAGAGTCCTACTCGGGTTCGCGTTTCATGCTTGGAGGCCGCCGGATGGGTGTTGACCCGCGAGTGTAACCGACCCTGAACAAATGGCCAAATCAGCAAGGGCCTTGTGGCCCTTGCTGTCTTCGAACAATGTCTTCGTGGGCAAATCAGCAAGGGCCCATTAGCTCCCATAGTAATTATGTACAGCACACAATGTATGAAATTGAAGACTATCGCGGTTGTTTGACATTATAAATAGGATAAAAACGAATTTACCGCGTGAAACGTCGACTGCTACAAACTTCACACGGTAAATTCGTTTTTATCTTATTTATATATATCACACAATGTATTTTATTATAATTACATTTCACTAAACATTTGGAAATAGCTTACAGAGATATAACAAGTATGATAATAATATTAGACCTCCCACTCGAGAGATCGAAAAAAGGGGAAATAAAATATGGAAGTGTAAATGCTACAAGGTAGCCAGTTATTCTTTAATTCATTCATTACATTATTATGATGTTTCAGCTTAAAGAATTGAAAGAAAGACAAAAGCAGCAACTCAGGCACAAAGCCCTAAAGAAGGGTTTGGACCCTGAAGCGCTCACCGGAAAGCACCCCGTATGTATTTTTTGTTTAACTTAAAGGGTCGTCCATTAATCTCGTGATGTTTTTAGCAACTTTTTGACCCCTCCCTCCCCCCTGGTGATACGTGGTGAGGTTTTAGACTAACCCCCCCCCCCCACCTACCCAAAGACACGTGTAGTTAAAGTATCTTCAAAATGTTCATAATATTATCTTTAAATACAGGTATAATCTAATTTAATTCTGGAAAATTAAGCACCATGATAAAAATATCCAAACGTTAAAAATGCAGGTTGTTTCTGACTGGCATAAATATAATAAAGGAAAGGATAAAAATATATACTTGTACTGGTACTTGAATATATTTAATGGAGATTGTTCTCGGACCAAGGATTAGCGAGACTTTCTTCAACACTAACAAGTGGATAAGCATCTTGCAAGTCAGCTGATGGCACTGTGCTTTGTTGAAGATCAACGTCGCTCTCATCAAGCCAATCGGGGTCACTATTTTCGTGCACTATACAGAGAATCTGTCTTGATCTAGCGATCGATCGTCACGTGAGGATGCGTGAACGACGAAAATTGTGCATCTCTGGACTTATATTGCTCGGATCATTAGGTTGCTTTTGACCTGAATTAACATGTGCATTACCATTCTTCTTTGTACAGAAGTGCAGTCCACATCGCTGGCACGTCCTTCCTGCGAGCTGCTGACGATCATTCTTAAAAAAAATGTGATATCTCACCACACCACATCGTCCCTTGTGATATTTCGTGATTTCTTTCGAACCCCCTCCCCCTCTCTCGAGCCTCGCGTGATTAATGGATGATCCATTAGATACCGGAAAATACATCTTTATAAAGCATTTCGTTTTTAAATCATATTTTTGTTTTCTAGCCTAAAATCCAAGTCGCCTCCAAATATGAACGGCGCGTGGACACCAGGTCATATGACGACAAAAAGAAACTCTTTGAGGGAGTAAGTAAACATATTCAATGTTATAAAATTATAAATGATTTCCAAAAAAACTTATTTGGGGCTTTGTGGTCATCTATGAAATAGAAATAGCATCTAATCAATATATCTGGGTCTGGAAAATACATTAGATTGGCCCAATATTTCTAAGATTCCATGATATCATTTATGAAAACAATGATTATTGAAACAGGGCTATGACACACAACTGGCTGAAGTCACAGACAAAACGTGGCAAGACAGAATGGAACAATTTATGAACCGCAGCAAAAGTAAGGCTTTTACCAACTGAGAATGCAGCCCTTGACTTGTCGACCCTGGTGTTCAACCCTGCAACCCCTTTTACCACAGCCACGAAACATTCAACTCCCCCGAACCGTCTCGAGCATTGAACATGACCGAAACCCCATTAACCAAATCCAAACCGGACGTGTTTTTCAAACCGGCGAGGGACCACCTTGTTGATTTTCCATTGCTCATTTGTGTCATTAACATTAATTTTAGGACCTAGAGAAATACTACAAAGACACCATGGAAAAGGCTTGGTCTGAAAAGATCCAAGAGTTTGGAGTCCGCCAAAAGAGTGAGTATACGAGATGTTTCGATTAAACTCTTTCGATCTTTCCAGAATATAACTTTCTTAACTTCACCAATACTAATCGACATTGCTATGTTCACGCATCTACCTCTCGTTCTGCATGCTGAATTATTCGTAAATTGCATAAAAACCGGTATGCAAACTGTTTTTTCCCAAAGTGTGTCAACTGTACCCCTGATGATAAAATTTAAAATGCACAAAATATGCCAAGCTTGGAGTTAGAATATAATTCCAGCAATTTGTTTATTTAAAATTATTACTATACAAGATGAGCTTTAATCAACCTGCACCTTGAAGGGGGTGAATCAGTACGAGCAAATAAGCAAGTTTTGATTTTAAAAAATTTGAAGAGCTTGACTGATAAATAAAAGTTTGACTAGTGTTGAGCACGCTGTGCCATCTAACGGTGAGTAAAATATCGCTAATAAACAATATTAACGTTATTTCACCTACCGCTAGATGACGCATCGAACTCAACACCTTTTTATACTATTTTTCAGAAAATTAAATTTTTCAAAAATAAACTTTTTTTTTTGTTTTTCCCAGTTTTTTTTTATCAAAAATTGCTTACCTGCTCGTACTGATTCACCCCTTCAAGGGTACTGGTTAATTTAAACTCATCCTGTATATCTTTGCAGTATTAATATATATCTTTACATTATCAATATATATCATAATATCAATACCAATACGCTAGACAGTAATTTTCAACCAGTGGGTCACGACCCCCTGGGGGGTCGCAAAGAGACCCCTGGGGGGTTAAAGGCTATCTAAAAATAAAAATCTAAAATATTTCAAAATCGTAATTTGTATATGCAAACATTTACAGCTTCGGAGGAGAAACATATTTATTTCGACTCCCCTCGACTCTCTTCAGGTCCAAACAAAATTTTGGGCTAGCGCTTAAACTGCCCTCTCTGCTCTACGCCAACTCCAGAATAACCAAAAATTTGATTCTGTGCAATTCCAAAGATCCGGCAATATCGAAGCACGTAATAAGTGGCCGTAGTGATTCAAATGATCTACAAGCCCGCGTAGACTTCCACAAAAAGTTCCTTACTGGAATCAGCCAGAATGGCACTGGTCTGGGGTATGGCAGTACAACCACGAGCGACGTGGACTTGAAGAAGTCTCTTTTGCGGGGAGATTACGACAGCAAGAGTATGTATGGCTCATGCTATTGGCCTTCAATGCCAGAATGATTGGCAACAATTGGGGACTTTTGCATTCCGCCTCCAATGCACTGGAAGGTAATGCTCTATGACTGGACGCCAGAGATGCTGAAATTTTATTTGAATGCCTTTCAGCATACACTTCCAGACCCCAGTAACCTCGCTCGTTGGAGCTTTGCCGAGGATAGTTCTTGTCCCCTCTGTAGCAATACCCCTTGCACAGCTAGACGCATTCTAGCTGGCTGCAAGGTGGCCTTAGATCAAGGACGGTACACTTACCGCCATGACAAAGTTCTCGCTGTTATTCGCGAGGTAATTAGTCTCTCAGTGGCTCGTGCCAACAAGGGTTTGACAGTATCCTCCAAACCCCCAATACAGTTTGTGCGGGATGGCTCTAAAGGCAAAACATTTAACTACAAAACCTTTCTCAATAATCGAGAAAGCTACAGATTGGATTCTGGAGGTTGATTCGGTCTCTAAGCAGTATAAATTCCCTGAAAGTCTCGGATGCACAGCCCTCCGTCCAGATATAACTCTTTACTCTCTATCTCGGAAGGTGGCTCTTATTGTAGAATTAATTGTTCCATGGGAATCAAATATCCCAAAAGACCACGAGTACAAATTAAATAAATACCATGATCTTGCAAATGCCGTAACCCGGAACGGCTTCACTGTTCACCTTCACGCGGTGGAAGTTGGCGCTCGTGGCCTGCCAGCTAAATCTCTATTTCACCTCTTTAAAGATCTTGGCCTTTCCAGAAAAATAATCAACTCTTTCTTAGAAAAATTATCTAAAACTGCGATTTGCGCATCTCAAATTCTATGGCTTCGAAGGGGGAGTGAATGGGTGGTAAGGTGAACGCTCACATGTGGCAAGACAGCTGTCCTAAACCTACCACAGCCGGTTCGTAAGTCCGGAATCCACTGCTCACCCCCCAGAAGTGTAAAAAAAATAGTATTATGATGGGCCCGACTCCGGTCGGTGAATTCCATGGCAGCTCCGTTTGTATTTATTATTATTGCTATTGCTTTTTCAAAACTTTATGTTGATCTTAGATGGAAATAGTTAGGTACAGCCTTCAAGTTAAAAACAGTTAAAATTAATGTGGTTTTCGCCGCTATTTTAAAAAAAAAATATTTATTGGATGCTTACAGTTATGCTGTAGAAGGGGGTCGAGAGAATAAAGCTAGTCTAAGGGGGGTAGTGTAGTTTTTTTTACCATAAAGGGGGTCGCGATCTTAAAAGGTTGAAAAATACTGCACTACACATTCTTATAATTAAAGTAAAAACTAAAATACTGCCTACTCTATTTTAAGACAAACAGGCAACTTCCTCTTCAAACGCCACATAGAAGCTTTAAATATGACCATTTACTGCGGCAAGTAATATCTGTATAAAAACCGATTATTAAAAATATGTCTAAGAAATTATGCACTTACATAGCTTCAATTTCACACCAGATGCTTCTAACAAGAGTATTGTATATTATTAACATTAGTAGTGATAGTAAAATAAACAGTAGTATTATTATTAAGTTATCTACGTAACAATGTGCATATTATTACAAAGGCCAAGATTTTACTTGCACAATTGCAAATGTTTAAAATGTGCCTGTGAAAATTCAACTGCGAATCAAATATAAAAGCCGAATCCTTTACCTCAGAAGATCTGTATACTTAATCACAGTTCATGTAATAATTGTGCATACTCAAAAAAGTAAGAATAGAACATTTATTAAAGTTGAAATCTATTTCCCTTCAAGAGGCAATCAATGTTGTATTGCATCTTGTCCGCACTGCTAGAGAATGGTAACTCGCGATATGTTTTCATGTCATCCGCAAACAACAAACCGTTTGAATATTTAACTTACAATGTAGATCATTGATGAATAATAGAAACAAAATAGTGGAAATATTTGCACCCTGGGGTACAGTAGGTACAGCTGAAAAAACTTTGAATATGACAGATTCAGATGACCCAAAGCAATCTGTCGCCTTTCTTTAAAATAACTCTGGATCCTTCATTTCTGGAGCAAAATGCTCGATTTACGATTCACGAGGTAGACAATGTCCACTTCTCTCTCTGTCCACTTCTGTCCACAATGTCTACTCGCAAGCTTCTAGCCAAGGCATTCGATTACAGGTATAAAATAATTAATTGAGCCTGTAGATCGTAGTAATCTCAGTATACCTAGCTCTTAGGACTCCTGTTATGACGCTTCCTATTTTAAATTTGTTGTCATCCAACCTACTATATATATTCAACCTGCTAGGCAAAAGATCGTATGGCATACTTTTAACAATATATCATTTTCGATATCAAAATGTTTGTATCGTCATTCTACACAACCTACCAAGAGATTGTACATGTAAGAATAAAAAGAACCTGCACAGAGATTAAAAAATACCAATATACAATGCTATGGGTGTAACTAGCAATGATTTCATCTATATTACATTCCTCATGCCAAATATTGAATTTCTTAAATTTTGTATTTATCATCATAGTGCAAATTTAAGGAAGAAAATAAAATACAAAGCACCTACCATGAATTCACAGGCCAAGGTTAGGTTATCACTCCTAGGGGTGATATGTTAAAAATGGTAATTTTTCCGCGTTCACCAAAAAAAAATTTTGTGGCTTACAATTTTCTGCTTGAAAGCTACGAATATCTAATGCAGGGTTTCCCAATCTTTTTTGCATGGTGCCCCCCCGGATTATAAAAAAAAATCATGCCCCCCTATAATTTTCTTCATTGCTTCAATAAAAAACATAAATTATTTTTACGATATTTATTTCACACGATTTATTATTTATTAATGGTATGTTTGCGCCTGCATTTTTTAAACCAGTTGGTCGATATCAGGTTCTTTTTTTGACAGAGCTATCATCAAATCATTATCGACTGCAAGACGATTTCGCTGCTTAGTCTTAATTTACACTAATGCTGAAAATCCGGTTTCACATAAGTAAGTCGAAGAAAATGGCAGAAGTATTCGCAAGGCAAGAGTGGCAACTTTTGGATTAAGGAGAAAGCGTTTTATCCAAAATTTCTCCAAAGTCAAGAGGTGAAAGTCATCTTTCATTGTCGAATCTGCCTTCATTTCCAGAAATTCTTCTTGAACATCTTTGGTAATTGCAGAACATTGACCATTAGAACTAGGTGGCGCGACTAAATCTGTATGTGTTTAAAGTTATAAACAATGATAAGTAATTAGATTAAAATATCCGAACACTTCATACCCCCCCTAAGATCTCTCTACGCCCCACCGGTTGGGATCTCCTGATCTAATGAATCAGGCCTAGTACCAAGTCTTTCTGTGCTTCATCAAAGCTTCCTCAATGTCTTTCCAATGAGTGCTGAATAATCAGTATTACACACCATACTGCTGGGATTATCGTATATTGTTTTTTTCTTCTACTTACAAAATTGGCTCATTTACCGTCTTCACCGCTTTTTTTTTCCTTATTCTTGTTTACTAGATCTAATAAGTGAGTACAGCGATTTAAATTTATTTGATAATTACAATAACAGCCAAGCTCCCGAAATGGTTCGGCGAAAGACCTGGCAAGAAGACCGGCGACCCCGAATCCCCGGAAGGCGAGGAGGAACTGAAACAGGAGGACATCGTCGAGGAGGAAGATGAGCCCGCGTACGAACCCGAGGCCGAGGAAGAGGCTGAAGAAGAGGAGGAGGAGGAAGAGGAGGAAGAGGAGGAAGAGGAAGAAGAGGAGGAGGAGGAAGAAGAGGAAGAGGAAGAAGAAGAAGAAGAATAAGTAAGCCAAATATTGCTATCCATACATCGATCTCCGTTAACCGCCGTTATTATTTATTTCAGATGGCGCACTAACATCAACGCATAACTCCGTTTGTGAAAGAGAACATCAATTAAGCATAATTTATTTTTTAAATCGTTTCTACCATATTTTTATTTATAATAACTTTTTGATTCGTACATATTTATGTCTAAGCGGTGTATCCTTCTACTTACATCGAGAACACAGCACGAATAAAGTCATTTCATTCTCACGAATTCTACTTTCATTGCCTTTATTTAAATTAAGTTTTTTTATTGCTGCAAAACGATACCTACACGAGATTAATGTATACTCTTTTATCCAATCTAAAGTAATTAAGATTTATTTATTATTATAAACATTTTGATTTTCCAGTTATCCATTGGACCACATTGTGTCCTATTGTGATATGACTTTAAAATCTAGTTCAATTTTAAATGAATGTATTTTGTGTTTAGATAACAGACTTTTAATGATTATTGTTAAGAAATATCATGAAGGAAGAGTGTATTCTAGTCTGTATATGTATTGACAATTTCATAAATGACTTATCAATAAAAATAATAAAACTCAACCTATACTTTCTTTATATGCTAGAGGGTTGGAGGATAAAAATAATAGACCGCAATATAAAGTAAATAAATTTTAATACTTTCAATAAATTCAGAGGTTTTCATATCGATATAGATTAAATTAAACAGGCTAAACAAGTACTAAAGAATAAAAGGAACGACGATTTAAGCCGCTATTGCTTTCTGCTGTGGTGTTTTCTGGGTCATGTTGATTTTATCACCCAAGCTGAGTGCCATGCCCTGTGAAATGGAGAGCAAATCATGAGACTCTTGATTGAAATATCAAACAAAAGGAAACATTATAAATCGACAATAATTACAATACAATTCAATGTACCCTTGATGTGTATAAATTCAAAGAAAAAAAAACTGGTTCAATATCCTGGTATCAAAGCTGCTAAGACTCCACATCCCATTTTTGATTTCGCTCCAGTTCGTTTTTCACCCTATCTTCTAGATTTCACCCCATCTTCGGATTTCAACCCTGTCTTCGTCCAAGGATTATTAGGTCGATTTCAATCTTCCCTATATTCTCCAAAGTATTAAGGTGGGTATCCATTAGGTTCGCGCATAAACTCTGCTCCGCGCATCTGCAACTGCTCAAATGGAGACGGTTCGCGCATCAACTCAAGAACAACGAGTGCTCTGCAGTTTTCATTCGAACATAGAGCAAACATGTCGTCGCTAGAATTAATTTTTAGATTTATCACTCTTTGGATCCCACATCCAGGCCCGGCCTGGCCATACGGGCAGATCGGGCAAATGCCCGATGGGCCGGAGTCGACGATAGGGCCGCCGCGCCGCAGGCGCGATGGTTCTATCGTCGCCATATTGCCATGCATGGGCACGCGCGAACGGTGTGGCAGTGCAGGGCGGCGCGGGCCGGGCTGGAGCCAGTGCGACGGGGAGAGGCGAGCTGTATGCACGCAAATCCACGCACGAACGAGACCGCATCGACCGCTTCGAAAAAGCCGAAGGAGTGTTTGTTGACAAATATTTTTACTCATTCATCTACTTCTAATGCAGTGGTGGTAACTGAAGAAGCAACTGTCAAATCACCTCCTGAATGTAACAAAGAGTTAATCAGTCAGGAACAGCAACTCGAACAACCTCTAGTTGAAGTGGAACTTCAATAAGAACAGCATGGGCATGCCCCTCATTATTCTGCAAATGACGCTAATAGAGAGCTAGATGAAAATGTAAATTCTTCATTTAATTATTTTGCACGTCCTGAAAACGATCAGCTGAATCTTTTTTTAAATGTCATCCCTCGCAAGACATTATTTATCCTGTGTTACAGAAAGCTGTAAATCGTAAAGACGGCACCAATCGCAAGTGGCTGACCTACAGCAGTGAACAGTGTGCTTTGTTCTGTTCAGTTTGCCTAGCATTTTATGCAACTTCTAATACCAGCTCAAGCCCTTTTTTACGAGGAATGCAAGATAAGAGACATGTTCACATCAGAGTAAAGGAACACGAAAAAACTGAAACGCATCGTGCTTGTGCGGAAGCTTACATTTTGTGGTCCAATAAAAAAGACGTTCAAAGTTTAATTTTTGTCAACTTGGGTTGTCGACTACAGCGGACGAGCCCGTCACCACAGGAAGTTTTAACGATTAGTCGTTCTATCTGCCTGTAGTGAACGTAGAAGACTTGGGGACAAAACAGTCCACCATCTAGCTACGTCACAAGCCTGTAAGAGGCCAACGCCTTAACCGCGAGATAGCCAGGAATATTACCTGGCGGGCCGACACTAACGCCCTTACTTCCAATTGTGACCAGATTACTCCGGTCTCTCGATTGGTTACGAGTTCGAGGTCGCTTGCGCGGTCCTCTCCCTTACGAAGCGGTGAAACGGTGTATACCAAATCTATCGCGGACCACAGCGTCCTTTGCCCGGCTGTTTACCCAGGATCGGATGGCCGATGGTCGTTTCGTTTAATTTTTGTCAATCAAATGTCCTTACATCGAGCACAAGTGCGGAAAAGGAGAAATTTTCCAGAGAATAATAGACATTGTGAAGTTCATTGGGAAACGCGGATTAAGTTATAGAGGTGACCAACTGGAAGCAGCATATAGTCTCCAGGACATTACTGTAGACCACAACAACTTTTTTGAACTCGTGGTTCTCCTCAGCAAATATTATATCCATCTGAAAGATCACTTTAAAGAGTGCATTGACAAAAGTAAAACACTTCATGGTTTGCCAAATGGGGGTAAAGAAGAGGATCATTATTAACGTTTTTGTCAAAAACAACTATTAATAAAATTATCCTAGCAGTCGGTGAACTTATATGTAAGAATATTTGTCTGGAGGTACGAGCAGTTGGTATGTTTTCTTTGCAAGTAGATACCACTCAGGATATTACGTGCAAAGACCAATGATCAATTATAATACGCTACGTGACAGATGCTCGTGTACATGAAAGACTTCTCGCTGTCGTAGAAAGTGAATCGTCAACTGAAAAGGATATGTTTTCCTTGATTGATGCAGTTTTAAAGTCTGTAAATGTAGATATAAAATGATGCATCGGTAATTCAACGGACGGGGCAGCAAGTATGCAAGGCCAATACAACGGATTTTCTTCATGGCTATCAAAAGAGTCTCCAGGTCAAATTCACGTTTGGTGCTACGCACATGTACTGAATTTAGTATTAGGAGAAACTACTAAGTCGGTTATTGAAAGTGCATTATTGTTTAGTTTGTTGAATGACGTTGCAGTATTCCTTCGAGAATCGTATCAACGCATGGATGTTTGGGAAAAAACTAAAGAGGACGGCAACACAAAAAGACTCTCAACTATTGGCGAAACACGTTGGTGGTCAAAAGATACGGCCGTCAAGAAAATTTTTGGGTCATTTTCAAATTCAGACTCGTCTTTGTATGTAACATTGATCATGGCATTGGCAAGAATACAACAAAATGTGCACTTTAAGCCAGAAGTGCGTGTGAAAGCGAAAGCATACATAGAATCGATACTCAAATACGAAACGATAATTACAGCCAAAACGTTTTTAAAAATATTTGAAGTAACTACACCTCTCTCGAAATACCTTCAAACGGCCGGTTTACATATATTGAAAGCTCAAAATATGGTTTCACAATCGAGTTCGCAACTGAAAAAAATAGTCAGAGACTTCGACACAGTTGAAACGACAACAAATAATTTTGTGGCATGGGGTAATTAAAAGTTGGATAAAGTTGAAGACTATGGATATAGAAGTTCAATCAAATGTCCCTGAGAAAAGACATAGAAAAAAGAAATCTATGCCAGGCGAGTTAGTACAGGATGAAAGTGTCCGCGATGCACGCACTTCATATAAAGTAGGAGTTCATAACATTATTTTTGATACAGTTACTGCGAGCATGGATCGCCGATTTCTTGCAAATAAACAGTTATATTCTGATTTTTCTTACCTCGATTCAAAGCGTTTCCCCGAAATAAGAAAAAATGGAAAAAATGGTCTTTAACCTGGTGAACTCGAAGAATTAAGTAGACACTTGACGAAATTTGATGAAAAAGCCACTAGCGAAAATTTGCGGATTGAATTGGAAAATATGACGTTGCATTGGGATAATTTTAAAAATTCAGAATTGGAAGGTTATAAGATCATTGTAGAAGATAATGATAATGAAGGTACCGTAGAAACGACGTTGGATAACCAAGATAATGACACTTTCAAAGCATGTGAGATACGTAGTGCATGTAAAAATTGTTCGATTTGCTGTTTCAAAAATTTACATAGATTTAATCCATTGAGCAGTGCCTATAAGTCTATTGCACTAGGCTATAAATTTCTTCTTACATTACCATTAAGACAGGCATGTGAAAGGAGTTTTTCTACCTTAAAAATTATAAAAAATCGTCTGAGGAGCAGTTTGTCTCCTCAAAATTTAAATTCGTTCATGTTGATGGCGGTAGAAAAAGGTCTCTTAATGAATCTAGACTCTGACGAAATAACTACTAATCTAGACTCTGACGAAATAACTACTAACTACGAAATTAAGACTAAGTAGCCGAAAGCAGTGAGCTTCTCCAGAAGTCAGTAACTTACATACTTTGACAGATTAGAAACATTTGTCTTTAATAGTAATAAATATAAATAGTATCAAAATATATATGTACTTCGTTTTTTTTCTAAGGGGCCGTCCGGCTGCAAAACGCCCGGGCCGATTTTATGTCCCAGTCCGGCCCTGCCCACAGCACTGTATAATTTCGGTACGTCCCGAATAGAGCTAGACATTTCTCTTCGGCCCACTTCATAGCGATGGATTCGTGTTTACTCAATGCCGAACGTGATGCGCGAGACGTACCCACCAACGTCACTTTGCTTGCGTTCGCGAATATACTGCGCATCACATTGTGTTCGCGCATTTACCGCCACCGCTCGGAGCGCTCGCCGCGGAGCGTGCAGCGTTGCACACTCCAGGAGCGCGGACGTATCCACTACTGGAGCAGTTGTAGATTCGCGGAGCAGAGTTGGTGAGCGAACCTAATGGATACCCACTTTTAGAGCGCGTTGTCTAAACCAGCTCAATAATTCCCTAAATATATGTCAGGTCTTCAACCAGGATATAGCACAACTACTGCTCTGATCAAAACCACCAATGACATTAGATGCACTTTACATGACAGGTAAAATTGCTAGAAGCATTACGGCCGGTTAATGTTTCGGATTAAGGAATTAGGTGGTTCGATTTATACTTATGAGGTCGCTGCCAGTCTGTTAAATCTGGAGATAACACATCAATTTTGTTGGAGATTCTGTTTGGCGTACCACAAGGTGTTAAGACACCAGCATAGGAGACAAGTCTCCTCTGCTTTCTTTTTATTCATAAATTCGATTGCTAAATACCTATCTTACTTCTTCTTATGACATGTATGCTGATGATCTGCAATTATATGTCCGCCCTAAACTGGACGCTCTCCTAGCGGAAATTTCTCAGATAAACTTGAACATCGACCGAGTTACGAAATAGGTCTACTCCGATAGAATACTCTTAAATTCTAACAAATCCCAAGTTACTATTGACATACAGGTGTTGCCTTCTATACAAATTATTGAAAATGTTATAGAGTAGGTACTCTAAAGTTGCAAAAAATCATGGTTTACTCCTTGATAATTGTCTTTCTTTGCAGGCAAAAAACTAATGAAGTCAGTAAACGAATCCACTTCGGCTTTCATAGCCTCCGACAAGACTGGAGAATGATAAGACTGCAAAAATATTATGAACTGTAAACTATAGGGGTTTTATATAACAATAGTGATGAGAAATGAATGATCATACTTCTACCTTTTTACCCCGTGAAGAAGGCAAACGTAATTTTGACGAAAGTTGAGGATTTTCTTATTTCATGCGGTAAAATCCGTATTTTATAAATATAGGGCCTACAATATATTTATTATTCACATACATAAATAAAAAATAATTAAATGAATAACCATAAACACTAGAAAGAAAATATGATCTAAATTAATAAGAATATTGAATCGTATAAATCACTACTTTAAATGGGCCTAATAATAAGGCCAGGGGCCCATTCTTGAAAAATTTGGCATACTAAATTTGTCTATGGCCCATGTAAATCAAATGGACCATAGATAAATTTAGTACGCAAATTTTTTCAAGCATCAACTTGTACAGTAATTATTAGTGAAATCTCACCTGACTCTTGGCTCTAATTCGAATGTGACCGATGACAGGTGCATCCGGTTTATTGAATGGCTTTTCGATGCTCAAATTAGCCAGAGCGTCCTCGCCAAAGATGGATCTTGCGTACATGTTAGCGGCCATGAAACCGCACTGCCCAGACAGAGCTTTTTCAGGCGTAAGGCACTTCATGTTGGTGGACTGGAGCAAGTGCTGCAGATATTCCTTCAGATCGGTGATATTGGTATTGACGGCGACTTTGTTCTCCCATTCGAACTCGGCCCACATCTGCCGGAATTCGGTGTCCGAACAACTGGCCGGTTCGATGTAGTCCATTATGTCGATATGGATGTCGTTCAAGACGACCACGTTGCGGTCTGAAGCGGCTCCAGTCACGTCGTACACTAAATATAAAATAATACAGTAACACTCAAAAACTTGATAAAAATACTGAAATTCTTATGAAATAGTTAAAACTATCGAGGTTTGCAGTATCTGTGCGTCGTAGGCGCTGTAGTTAGAGGTGCTACGAGCAGGAAAAAGCCAAAAAGTTAATCCCAGTGCCAGTGATACGCAGATGCTTTAATCATTGATGATTAAGGGGGGGGGGGTAGTCGCGGACTAGAACCCGGTAGTGGACGCGGTTTAACCCATCGATTGCGACTGACTGCCAAAATGACCCATATTTGTCTTATGAGAACCACCCGCAGTTGAGGGGTTAAAAGATTGCAATTTTATCTAACTATTTAATAATTATCTAATTTCATTGCTATCTACATAATATCAATAGTTATTTCACTTAAAATGTTTTTTGCATACTTCCAATGTTTTTTGCAATTCCAGTATTTTGGAAAAAAATAATTAGAATACCTTTATGAGTGAATTTTATTTTAAATTTGTATAAAATTATCTATGTCTTGAACGGATTAAAACACCCAAAAATGAACTCCTTCATTATGATTTTAATTTAAAAAAATACAAACGGAGCCGCCATGGAATTCACCGACCAGAATCGGGCCCATCGTAATATTATTATTACGCTTCTATGGAAGGAATTCTTGATACCAGCCCAACGGTCGGCTGGTGTAGGTTTGGAACAGCTGCCTTGTCTAATGTTAGCATTCACCTTACAAACCTTTCTCTTCCCCTCCAAAGCCATATAATTTGAGATGTGGAAATTGCAATTATAGATATGTTTACCAGGAAGGAGTTGTATATTTTCCTAGGGAGACCAAGATTTTTAAACAGGTGAAACACACATTTGGCTGGCAAGCCACGAGCACCAACACCCACCGCATCAAGATGGACAGTGAAGCCGTTCCGGGTGATTGCTTTTGCGAGGTGATGGTATTTAATAATTTGTACTCGTGGTCTATTGGAATATTTCATTCACATGGAACAGTTAATTCTGCAATAAGGGCCATCTTCCGAGATAGGGAGTAAAGAGTTATATCTGGAAAGAGGGCTGTGCATCCAAAACTTTCAGGGAACTGATAATGCTTAGAGGCCGAATCGACCTCCACAAGCCAATTCCTTGATTATTGACAATAGATTAAGTGGAATGTTTTGCCTTTAGAGCCATCCTGCACAAACTGTTTTGGTTTGGAGGGTACTGTCAGACCCTTGTTGGCACGAGCCACTGATAGGCTAATTACCTCAAGAATAACAGCAAGAATTTTGTCATGGCAGTAGGTGTACCGTCCTAAGCTGTTAAGGCCGACTATGCTGAGAGGCATTTAAATAAAATTTCAGTATCTCTGGCGCCCGGTCATATAACTTTATCTTCCAGTGCATTGGAGGATGAATGCCGAAGTCCCCTGCTTTCCTATCATTCTGGCATTGAAGGCCACAGATAGCGTACTGTTGATGTTGTAATCTTCTCGCAAGAGTGACTTCCACAGTTCCACATTGCTGATTATTGTACTGCCATATCCCCAGACCAGTGCCATTCCGACTGGTTTTAGCAAGAAACTTTTTGCAGAAGTCTATGTGGGCTCGTAAATCGTTTGATTCACTACAGCCAATTTTCGATATTGCCGGATCTTTAGAATTGGACAGAATCGAGGTTTTGGTTATTCTTGAGTTGGCATAGAGCAGATAAATAAATAAAATACAAACGGAGCTGCTATGGAATTCACTGACCGAAGTCGGGCCCATCATATAGTGTTATTACACTTCTGTGGGGTGAGCAGTGGGTTCCGGACTAATGACCGGCTGTGGTAGGTTTAGGACAGTTGTCTTGCCACATGTGAGCATTCACCTTACCACCCATTCACTCCCCCTTCGAAGCCATAGAATTTGAGATGCGGAGATCGCGGTTTTAAATAATTTTTCTAAGAAGGAGTTGATTATTTTCCTGGAGAGACCAAGATCTTTAAAAAGGTGAAACAGAGATTTAGGTGGCAGGCCACGAGCGCCAACTTCCACCGCGTGAAGGTGAACAGTGAAGCCGTTCCGGGTGACGGCATTTGCGAGATCATGGTATTTATTTAATTTGTACTCATGGTCTTTTGGGATATTTTAGAGCAGGCCCGAAATTGGGTAGTTTTAGAGCAGGCCCAAAATTGTATTTGGACCTGAGAGAGTGGAGGGGTTAGCCGGTTCGGCTGTAATTTCATCAAAATAAGCATTAATAAAAATAACTTTCAGACTTAAAATAAAACCTTCATTATAAAACTGATTTGATAACATTCTTTCATTGATGACAGATAATTAGATAAAAAACCATTATTATAAAAATAATATTCTGGAACAATTTCATTTAAGAAAATTGTGGAAGTTTGATCGTATGAGACCGCAGTCGACCCGGCTCCCCTTAACTCCTCTTTATAGTTATAAAATGTGCCTTCTATGGTGGTATACAGATGAATTGTATAAAAGGGCCACCATGGGAATATAAATAAATAAATAATAAATACAAACGGAGCTGCCATGGAATTCACCGACCGGAGTCGGGCCCATCATAATACTATTTTTTTTACACTTCTGGGGGGTGAGCAGTGGATTCCGGACTTACGAACCGGCTGTGGTAGGTTTAGGACAGCTGTCTTGCCACATGTGAGCGTTCACCTTGCCACCCATTCACTCCCCCTTCGAAGCCATAGAATTTGAGATGCGCAAATCGCAGTTTTAGATAATTTTTCTAAGAAAGAGTTGATTATTTTTCTGGAAAGGCCAAGATCTTTAAAGAGGTGAAATAGAGATTTAGCTGGCAGGCCACGAGCGCCAACTTCCACCGCGTGAAGGTGAACAGTGAAGCCGTTCCGGGTTACAGCATTTGCAAGATCATGGTATTTATTTAATTTGTACTCGTGGTCTTTTGGGATATTTGATTCCCATGGAACAGTTAATTCTACAATAAGAGCCACCTTCCGAGATAGAGAGTAAAGAGTTATATCTGGACGGAGGGCTGTGCATCCGAGACTTTCAGGGAATTTATACTGCTTAGAGACCGAATCAACCTCCAGAATCCAATCTGTAGCTTTCTCGATTATTGAGAAAGGTTTTGTAGTTGAATGTTTTTTGCCTTTAGAGCCATCCCGCACAAACTGTATTGGGGGTTTGGAGGATACTGTCAAACCCTTGTTGGCACGAGCCACTGAGAGACTAATCCTAAACCGTGGTAGTCTCCGAACAAACTCGTCACATACTTTTTTTTATTTAAAAAGTCTAATTTCAAAGTCATGTGCTAGGTATAGTTTAGGATTTCCTCACAGTTATCCATTAATAAACCTCACCCTGTAATATAGCCCAAGAGGACTGGATGTTACAGTGTTACATTGTATAAAATATAATTACCAATATTTCCAAAGATGATTCCATTTTCGGTGGAGGCAACTTTGACGTGTGCTTTGATGGTGCAGAAATCGTGAGGCGCCAGTACAACAGGAGAGGGCCTCTCGACCAATCGTAGATCTCCTAGAGTTGCCAACTCAACTGTGCAGTTTTGTAGAGTATCACCTAAACATTATTATTAGGATTAGGTTTCATTATACTGCAATTATAAATTACACTGCTAAGAGGCCAAATCGAGCTCAAGAATCCAATCAGGTTTTCTTGATTATTGAGAATGATTAAGGTGGACCGTTTTCACAGAGGGGATAATCCTCCGGATAAACAAGGTTTCTGTAGTCTGGAGGCATATGCTGGCCTATGATTTACTATCATATAATAATAATAGTAATTTTATTGTGGTGTGATAAAAATTAAAATGGAAATTGTAATTCGTGATGCCGTAGTTCATAAGTCACTCAAAAGTCAAAACAGTCAATAATAATATTACATTTAAAAAAAAGTCACAAATTACAAATTGTCAAACGTTCGAATAATATTTCAAAATTGCTGGAACCCAACCGTATTTAAAACTATTTTTTATTATTGAAAAATATTTCACTAATTGAAATAAATGTTGACCAGTATTATCTAGATGGTTTTGTCATTTTAAAATGGGAGTTGGTGAATATATCTGGTGTAAAACTCTGATAGACAGAAACCAATAAATGATTTGAAGGCACTTTTCACTGTCTCTTCGGACTCGATTTTTTTGCATTATAAAAGTTATCAAGGTTCTGAAAAAAGTGGAAGTCTGTTGATGTGATATAGCGAGAGATATGGCGAGTAGGTAAGGTACGGTGGGCGATGAAGAAGGCTACAAAAAAGTGTCGACTTAATTATCGATGCTTTGTCAACTGGGTGATAGCATGTAGAGGTCAATATAAGAGTGCATATCACTCTTGCATAAGAGCAAATCGCATTAGACATGACTGACTTTACTTCCGAGAGTGACGAGGCGATATTTATTACAATTCTGTTTAGAAACGGAATCGGGTATTAGATTGCTCAATGCCATAGTACGTTTTGGCAACCTTTATACGTCGGCGACATACAGATGGTGCTGATAGCATCGTCTGGCGTAATTAATAGCAATTTACTCGACTATTTATAATAAAATTAATAATGAATGGCTTTTTATAAAGGGCTGATGAATTATAAAAACCCATTACTTAACCGACGATAACAATTATAACATTGAATTATTCGTCCCATCTACTGCATTTTTATATCGGCCGATTACATCGCAGAAAGAATAGGGAGAGATTAGAATGCCATCTATTAGATTATTCGGACATTAAAGCGTCTAATTACGTATTATAAATCGAAACCTGTATAGCAAGTTAAAATTGACATCTTTATGCAAATACATTTAAAATAATAAGAGATATGATTAAAAGCTCATTACTTATCGTATTACTATTGTTTTATTTTGAGATAGGATACTTTAGAGGCACGTTTAAAACCCCATCTATTGGGTTTCTAAATATAATAGAAGATTAAGCGACGTTTGGAAATATGAGTAAATAAGAGCGGATGGCAAAATCCTAGCTACCGAAACGTAGTACGTCCCGGAGCAATCCGATACCCTATATAATGTCAGGCGTCGCGCGGAAAGCTCACCGGTCTGGTTGACGAGGAGCACGTCGAGCACGATGTCGTACTGGTTGACGGCCACGATGGCCTCGGCGTAGACGGGGTCCGAGAAGCCCGTCAGCTGCGCCACCTTGGCCAGCTTGCCGGGCGCCGCGTCGCCGGGCGGCCGGCCGGCCAGCGCGCGCGACAGCGACAGCTCCAGCGCGTCCTGCGAGGCCGCGCCCGCCGCGCCGCCCGCCAGCTGGCTGAAGCTCACCGCCGCCTCCACGCCCACCGCCGCCTCTCTCTTGCGGTTGTGCGCTTTCGCCGCCGCCTATTCCCACATTTGCAATTTGCGCAGTACGGGAAAAAAACATTCCTTTTTTCCTCATATTTTCCATACCGATCGATCCTACGTTCTCCAAAAATTTACGTATTCGAAAAATTTTTACGACCTTACTGCTCCTCCCGATTGGAGATTTAGAAATACGAAGAGATTATAGATATACATAATTTATAAGAGAAATACATTTCACCGTATTTTTGGGATAATGCCATGCGCTACGAGTACTAGTACACTCGGGAGCGATGAATCCGGATCGCCGATATAAACCTTAATATCTGGGAAACTAAGGAGCCTAACTTATTCAATAATTAGCACGTTAATAATGAATATTGAATACCAGAAACGCTTCTCATATATTGTTTTTATGACAACAGAAACAATAGCAAAAGCAAATACGGCAAATTGGTATTTCGATTTTCAAAAAAATATTTATTATGCTTTTAGCCATTTCGATGACATTACTTTACATAAACTAAGAATTTCATTAATTTTATTCGAGTAGTATTAACTAGTCTATAAAATACTTTTTATTTCAATGAGCTAGCATTAATAGTTTCTGAGATATTAAGGTTTATGTCGGTGACCCGGATCCATTGCTCCCGAGTGTTGATAACTGATAATTCAAATAATTTCAGTTGTTTACTTTTAACCACTTTATATTATAGTGGTACTACAATAAAATAAAAAATAAAATAAAATTCTATTCTATTTACCCCGTAATTAGATATCTTGCAAGACTCTATTTCTCTAATTATTCAGTTATCTAGTTGTAGCATTCGAGTGACAATATTACATAAATTTAATTGAAAATCTATTAGGATACAAATAGACCAAGTATTAATTTTAAACCATTGAGTATTGTTAAAGGAAATACATAGACACCAAATACATGTAACTCTAAAAATGTCTATTCTTATGTAAATCATAGGTCCTTGGTTTTCTTGTTCCTTAAAATACTTGATCTCATATTTCCAAGCCTCCAATTTCGAACTGGGCATTTATATCAAATGCAAATTGCCAAAACATTATTTAAGAAAAACAACAAAAAAAGCAAGTAAAGATTAAGTTAAAAGACAAGAAGAAGAGTCTAAAATAAGTATCTATCAATCTCAAAATAGAATTGCAATAATTTACCTAGTCTAATTTAGAGTCACATAAAATGACTTATTACTATAAATCACAATATAATTAAACACTATAGCAATATTTTTTTTGCTGCCTCCAAGTGCAGGTTAGTGATGGGTGCAAAAGAGGCGTTATCTAAAAAGCAAGTTTTAAGATACCAGTCTTTGAAGTTTTTGGGAGTTTAAATTTCATAAAATAAATATTTGCCTACATGCCTGCATGAGCACCAAATCGATTGCTAAAATCGCGAGACAGATGTCTCTACCATGGTATATGTTTTATTTATTCAAAGCATTCTAAACAATAATAAACATGAGTTTTGCCGGTGTTTTAATTATTGAAATCGTATAAAAAACTTCACATGTATTTATTTTTAAAAATCCTCTCAGACATTATTTCAGTCTATAATGGGCCCGATTGCGTTTCTTTGTGAACTAAAACTGAAATTAGTTCAAGCGAACGAGATAGAGAAATACATTAGAGTGGTATATGAAACGAACGATCGTCGGTAAAAACTATCTGTTGAACTTATCTTCGCTTCTCCGTCGTTCCCTCATTACTGAGGATTGTGGCCACTAGACAATAGTTTGCCTACGAGGCTCCTCCACTTTGACCTGTCTTCTGCATGGTGGGTCGCAGATTGTATTGACCCTTTTGTAACTTCTTTGATGAGGTCATTCCATCTGACCGATGATCTGCCTCTGCTTCTTCTTCCCTCCACTTGACCCCCGGGAAAGCATTTTCTCCAGATTCTCTGGGTTTCTCCTAGCAACGTGACCGAAGAACTGCAGGACCCTTCTCATGCATACGGTGGAGAGCCTCACTTGGATGCCGAGTTCTTCCAGGACATTTGTTGATGCGGCGTGCTGTCCGTGGGATTCCTAGCGTTTTACGCCAACACCACATCCCCAGTGCATCGATTCTAGTTCGTATCCGAGGCTTCAGGGTCCATGTCTCCGATGCATAGAGAAAGATCGAGAAAACCAGAGCTCGAACCAGCCTGACCTGAGCCAGCCGAACTTATACTCGTCCGAATAAATTTGAACACATTTCGTGCGGTGTAAGATTCAGATGCTTTATCTTTTGTGGGTAGTTTTAATGCGAAAAAGTGACAACCGTTTATTTCACATTCCGCTCTAGCGTATTGCCCTGTCTCGTTTTTAGTTCACGGGGAAACGCAATTGAGCCCAATGAAGTATCCTGCTTGAAGAACATTGATAGGATTTAGTTCTTCTTGAGATAAGATGCTCTGTTGAGATGATACGTATTTAAACTTTGTGTTACGTATCTGATTATAAGATACGACCTTCAATCGAAAAAATGATTCTAACTCCTTCTATTTTCATCGGATCAAAATAAAACTCTCTGCCGTTATACTACATATAAGAGGTGGGTTCAAAAACACTCTTATTAAGGATAATGCATTTTCCGCGCGCCTTGCTTTAATTACGCTCATACCTGTTTTTCGTTGTTGGATTCCTCCAGCATGGCAGTAAGTGCGCGGCGGCAAGCAGAGGTCATGAGAGTAGAAATTCTCGGAGGACGTTCGCTCATTGCTCGTAAACACAACAACACATGCTCATGATCGTCGCAGGTTAATGTTCCTTTTACACCACTGTGTCCTGTAAATTAAAAATATTATTTTAGCATTCATTAGTGTCAACTCAGTTACAGCGTAGAAAATTCTAATGACTAGTGGAAAAACGAGAGCGTAATCACCTTTAGATTGCAGACCTGACAGTGGTATA
The DNA here is from genome assembly GCA_944548615.1 of Micropterix aruncella. Taxonomy (NCBI): domain Eukaryota; kingdom Metazoa; phylum Arthropoda; class Insecta; order Lepidoptera; family Micropterigidae; genus Micropterix; species Micropterix aruncella. The sequence continues at coordinate 24,667,538 of OX155950.1, forward strand.
AATATTCCATTAGGTTTATTTTTTTATTTTAATTTTAATCTAGACAGGGCAATCCCTATTTCAAAACTGCTCAAAACCTAGATGTAGGTAAATCCACAAATATTAAAAGTATCAATACTCAATTAATTAAGTAAATATATACATGCAAGATTGATCAATGATTGTGCAGAGAAGCAAGATTCAAAATCAATTTCAGTTCAAGTATAGCAACCTGTGTTTTAATTGGCCTATTTACCATCCAAAACTATTTACATCTCTAGGCAGTGCAATTTGTGCTTGTGGTCTTTTGGGATATTTGATTCCCATGGAACAGTTAATTCTACAATAAGGGCTATCTTCCACGATAGGAAATAAAGAATTATATCTGGACAGAAAGCTGTGCATTCGAGACTTTCAGGTTATTGATACTGCTTAGAGAATGAATCAACCTCCAGAATCTAATCTAAATCTTTCTCGATTATTGGGAAAGGTTATGGAGTGGAATGTTTTTTGCCTTTATAGCCCTTCTGCACAAACTGTATTGGGGTTCGGAGGTTACTGTTAGACCCTTGTTGGCACGAGCTACTGAGAGGCTTGATAGATTGCTCTTAATTACTAATGTACAAGAAATTGATTATCATTGAATCTAATCCTAATGTGCCTCATTAGCATCAAGGAAAATAGTGTAGTTCAAAACAAGATGTAGCACAGCGTTTACTAAGTAGCATTAGAGGGTTGGAAAAATCACTGAAGTATAAATATAGAGACTTGGAAATCAGGCCACTAGTCAGTCGGCAGTTCACAGATACGTAATTAACATATTCGCATAAACTCACTTTCGTTGTGTTTCCCTGCCTTTCTACGACTTTGTTGCTTTCTTATGGTATTGAAAATCATAGGAATACTTCTATCAAGCTACTGAATGCAGTTGGAATTACATTTAGCATGTGAATTTTAATATTATTGTATATTTTTTCTGCAAAAACTCAGTGGTATTCTGTACGCGCATTAGTAAAGCTGTTGCATTCATTTATTTTCAGCATGGCCGTTCATTTGTTTTCGCGCGGCTATGTTCATTTGTTTTCAGTACTGCTATTAAGCTCTCTCTCAGTAGCGTTGTATCGCTTTCTTGTTGCAAAAAGGGCACGGTATAAACAGGAGTTTTTTCCGCAACTTGTATTAAACGTCAGATCTATATATTTTTAAGCAATGGCGCAAACTACATACTATGAAGATTTCTTATTAATGTGTATTCTACAGTACTATTTCGTGTTTTAGGATGTGAAAAAACGAAACACAATACATAAAATTATGTTGAGGTGTGAGTTGATGGTGCTAACAGCATAATATTAAAGCATACCAAATCACTTAAGAAAACACATGTAAAACTTAAAGCAAAAGCATAACATTCTAAGCAAAATATGAAAAAATGGAAATATTACCGTTTTTTTTATTCTTACCAGGTTTGCTTAGAGCCAAAAGACAGGCCATGATATGCATAGACTCATTGGCAGCCGCTACATTTCCGGGCTGTTTGAAAGCCAGCTTCAGAAGAGCGGAAGAAATGCAGGCGGCTAGGAAGCTGTCTCCATCCAAAAGGCACTTACGGAGCACCACTCCTCGGTTGGCTAGCGAATGATCGGTGTCGTTCCTAGAATTTACATAAATAAACACTTTGAATATTAAATTCGTGTCGCTGCCTTGGTGGATCAAAAACATGGATCCATATACTATAAAAAGAAACAGGCAAGGCTGTGTCTACAGCAGAGAGTGTGACGGCGGGATATTTATATTATTTTATAGTAAACTTACAGATAGTAAATACATTATACTATTATTTTTTAAATATATTTAAACAAAACAAATTTACTATCCTATGAATATTTTACAATGCTTGCATTACAAATTAATATTTAAAAGACGTGAATAATAATATAAGGGTAATATAACAGGCTAATAATAATATAAGGGTAAAAAAAGTAATAATAAAGTAGGTTGTTAATAAGGTAAGTTCCAGAAAGGGATATATAAAGCAAAATAGAAGTATGAATAATTGAATATTAATATTTATAAGACATAATATGATACAATATAATAGTATGTTATAATATAAGTCATAATATAGTACACTAGGATGGCAGTTAGTGAAATCTTAAGATATTGGGATATTGTTGGCATCTATCGACTTTCCGCGGGTAAACTGAATGCAGCTTCATTTTAGCCAAGGAATTTAGCCTAAAGAGAGGAATGTTGCGAACTATTGCCTTTTTTTAAATCTCTCTCAAAATAAAGACGATCATGAATGCTGCAAAATAGACCAAATGAGTTGGTTATGAATACCGCTTTGAAACATTCGTCTGCTGCAAGCCACTGGTTGAATTGCATCGATTCGACTGATGTTAAATCCATCGACTCAAAGATGTTTTTGCCAGATATATGTGTGTCATGTTCACTCGCAATGTCCATCGGATCGAGTAAAGCATTGCTTGCTCGCTTGGCATCCGCCTTGGGATACCCGTGTTTACAATTTTTTTATCCTGATACCTTTTACGCACAACGGCCCAATCAAGAGGCCAAGTGCGGGAAACAGCCCAGACAAACTAACTAAACTAAACTAACTAACTATCCTGATACCTGTATTTTTGAATCTGGTTTAAAAGATGTTTCGTGTCATAAAAGAGAAAATATCTTACTGTACGACATTGAAAGCTGACTGTGTAGCGTAAGTTCCATCGCTGGTAACGAGCTGCCTCGGTGCCGACTGAACAACTGGAGTGGTAGTCTCGGAGTCAGTTTCATTGTTGACCTCTCCGTTAGAGACGAAAGGCATCTCTCCGATGGATTTTTTAAGTACAATGAAAGCAGCCGCTGCATCTTCGGGGGTCTCGGCAAACTCTGACATTACCCATAGGGCGGCTTTCACTACTTTCGATGAGCGCATCATCGGGAACCATTCCAGAATTTTCTAGAAAAAAAAAATATACAAAATCCGGTATAACGGAAGACAATAGAATTCCAGAAAAAACAAAACTATTTAAAAAAATAGCCATAAGCTTTCATTTCCGTATTTTCACTTTTTCTATACCTTTTTCTTATGCCCCGTTTACTTGATAGCAGTACAGTAACCCAGTCCAGTGCTGATTTGCTACTGGGCTTGTGTGAACACTAGTTTCAACCCAGTCCAGTGCTGACTTTGCACTCGCAAGTCAGTCCAGCTGACGAGCCACCCGTTCTATTTTCGGGCCCAATAGCTCCTGCTACCTTGTCGCTCAAATCAGTACGACTTTGAAAGCCAGCCAGTGTAGAAAATAGACAGCAAACTGACTCACTGGGTCGATTCGGCGACATGTGCTCAGTGACTGGCGCCGAAATTCCGAGTCTTTGGGTCCAGTCACTGCCATCGTGTAAACGGGGCATTAGTTCGGGAGATAAAACATGTCAAAGCCAGTCGGAAGGCGGCAAACGCTACTATTCAAAATTGAAAAATAAAAAATGTGCTGGAATTCTGTATTCAATCTTTATACACACCTCAAATATTAAGGATTTCAAATTGTCGAACTTGTGGATGGCTTCTCGAACAAATATCAGTACATCGTTGGCTGCTAGTTCATTCGTATCCGAGAGGAATTCCATCAGTACAGGAATGACAGTATTCGCTACGTCGGGGAACTAAAAAGTAACTCAATTAGCACATTTTCGTAACGCTGTCATCTTTATGTTCTGTATTTTTCCTTACCTTGATACAAGCGGAGTGTAGAGTGCGAACCAGCAGTTGCCGATACTTTCCAGTGTCTTCATGCTCAACATTGTGTGTTTTCGACACTTCTTTTTTGAGAACGAGCACCATTTCCTCAATGTTTCTCGTTGATACAAGGTCCATTGCTGGGTAAAAATAAAGATAGATGTTACACACAGGATCTTATTTTTGAAATCAGCATCCTTTCAGGGAATCTGTACCAAAACCCAAGCAAAATGTAAAAACAATGTATATGAAAGCATATTTTTTGTCACAATACCTAGGAAAAATGTTTAAAAAGTGAGGATTTAAAGGCTAAAAAGGACCAGAAATATAATAGATGTAACAATGGCTGTCCAAGATGAATTGTGCAATAACTCGTGTTAGGTTTTATGACAAATAATTCGTGAAAGAAAGATGCCAAAACCTGGTAAATTATATGCTTACAAGAGTGAACGTTGGTATCAAAGCCTTAAGTTAATGTGATTATTTTTACCTAAGGCCAATGTTTTCTTCCTGACTTCCAGGTCAGGACTAGCAAGAACTCTCAGAATATCCATAGCCAGCTCCTGAAGAGCCCTTGCCGCTGGTTCACCACCATCGACACGGAGAGATTCCAAGCGGTCGAGAACTATCAGCTTCACATTGTTGTCACTCTCTTTCACAATTAAATCGATATAGCAGGAAGCCGCCGCCTGAAAATATACAAACAACGATTAGTTTCATAGCTTACTGAAAATTTTGCAACGGTGGTATAGTTTGAATTAGAAGATTTAAAATATTTTGTACTGTTGTCGCTTAGAACCAATGCCCTGAATGACTCTAACAAAGTTTTGTCTTACCTTCACAGCTGCTGGGGCTACTGATAAAGTCACTAAAGTGCCAGCGGCCTCATAGCGTACAGCCGGCCCCGAAGAATTAATTAGATTGTAGATTGTTCTTATAAAACGGGAGCGTTCGCTGGGATTTACATGGCAGACCTAAAACATAGAAAATTAAATGCATACTAATATGTTGAAAGACACTTTGACTGAATACAAGTCGAAAAAATACAGTAGGGACTTTTTTCCAATGCACAGCTAACAGCTTTATGATTCAAAAATAATATTGAAATTTTTGCAAAAAAACAAGCTTTTGAATTATGAAATTGATTTTAAAAATGGACTCAGATCAGACGGCCCGGTGGCATAGTGGTTAGGTCGCCTGATCTTACATTGTAAGGTCCCGGGTTCGATTCCCGGCTGGGTCACCATTTTCCGTTGGGATCAAATTAACGGAATTGCATTTTCAATTCTGTCGATCGAATGCAATAACAAGACACACACTTACACACATGTTACACGCACACATACATATAACACGTCACAGTAGGGTTGGTTGTAAGAGATTGTCATATGACAATAAACCCGCCCATTGTGACATTTCAAAATAAAGAGTATAAACGAAAACGAAACAAAAGTAGTCACAACTTATGCACACAAAACTACAGTAAATCTAAGGGAATTTCAATAGCGCCGGAGCAGTAATGATATGCCCTGTTAGTGCCTAGTGTGGCACTACTCTATTAGATCCAAAATTAAAATTAGAATAAGTATATATAGTGTAATAAGATATTTCAAGTACGCCTTTTTGACAAATTGCTAATAACCTGTCAAAAGGGTGTAAGGGTGTGAGTTTTTTTAATAAAAGTGTAAATTTTTCTAAAGCTAAAAGATATTACTAATTCAATATAGGCTTTCCAAGTAGAAGGCAAAATTTAAAATTCCTTACTATTACCATTGATTATAAAGCATATTAGATTGCCCAAGGGCTTACTACAATATGGAAACCAATATTTTACTACGAAACGCAAAATGAAGATGGCTTGTTCATATAGACGATGATGAAGATGAAGATGTTCATATAGACTTATTAGTCTATCTAGAATAATCTATATAGAATACCATCTATTGATGGCTAATCCATCATTTTTAATATAAAAAATGTGATAGATGGTGCTAATAAATGAATTATATCTTCTGAATAATTTAATAATTGAAATCGGAGACTATTTGCGGTTGTTTGACATTATAAATAAGATAAAAAACGAATTTACCGCATGAATTTTGTAGCACCCGATGTTTCGGCGGCGTTGCAGCCGCCGTTGTCTAGGGTATACCAGTCTACCCTAGACAACAGCGGCTGCAACGTCGCCGAAACGTCGGGTGCTACAAAATTCACGCATATCATATTAATAATTAATAATTGAATATATTATTATTGATATAGCTGGTTAAATTATTGGGTGTTTATCCGTCTTTTTAAAAAACCATCAATGAATGACAAAAACCATCAATTATAGATGGCCAATTAAATTGCTATTACTTTCGACGTTAATGCATTTCGATGTTAAAAAATGGTTGCCAAAATGTTCTATATGGGTGAGCATCGTAAAACACTACATAATCAATGCTATTTTTATTATATAAATCATTTACAATAGAACAATTTGCGTAGGGTCTTCTCTATTTTTCACTCTCTTGAAAAGTTGCATTTTAGTGGAAATGCCTTGTTGTCAGATGGACGGCAATATAACATACCTAACAAAGATAAGATTTAATACCTTATAAATAAGTTCAACTATGACGAGCTGAAGAATATCTCCGAATGTGTGAACTTGATCCAAACGCGAGGATAAATAATTTAGTGCCTTTTCTTGATCGGCATGCAGCAGCATTAGGAAGGCGTTTCTCTTGCATGACATGTCCTGTTCGGTCTCTAAATATTGGGACACGAGCTCCGGAGCATCGGGAATCAAGAACTCGAAATTCCTGAAAATATCAATTAAAAAATATAGTTATTCGGTCAGTTGATACTGCTAAAAGAAATAATTTTTAAAATATAAGAAAACTGTGCAAATACTTTTCGTATATTTAAAAATATGTATTTTTCTCACCGGTAAATTGTAAAAATGGCAAGAATGGCGTTTCGTCTGACGTAAGAATGTCTATGTTCCAAACAAAGTCGAATTGCGGGCATCAGCGGCTCCAATAGCTCCGGTTCCTTTAGTTTACATAGAAAACGCAGAGTCGACCCACGGATGAACTCATTTGGGTGTTGTAGATCCTACAAAATATTTGATTGATTGAACCATCAACGATATATTACTAAACGCAGCAGAGCCTTGTTAAATCTGACCTCTAAAAAATAGGGAGTCCAGATTATAAAACTATCTTGTAATTTCTTTAATTAAAAATTTCATTGTTTTTACCATTTAGTTTCTATTGCATGCTTAGCAAAGCATTTTAAAAATTGAGCAACTTGACATAAATGTATCGTTGATTTGGAAGTATGAGGACTGTGCCGGATGTTCATTATCTCAGATCCGCGGATACAGATCCGCGGATTAGATACATCCATTATTCTATAAACAAAATAAACTATTCGGTACTAAATTTAAATATTTTTTGAAAAATAGGGTATTTTTATTTAGTGAAACGGGTAGACTCTGGAAACACTACCAGTGGATGTGCTGAAGATGTTGAGCAAACATTACTAATTAATTGATGAGTGCAAAAGCGAACAATATATTAAAAAGAATAAAAAACACAACTGCGTTTATAGAAAGAGAATTATTGTATTTATTAGTTTCTTTTTTTAAATATTTGTGGTTTATGTATTTATCCATGTATAATAGATGTATATTTTCGGAATGTACTCAATCAGATATATTTATGTTAATTTATTAACATTTGGACATTTAGACAACTACTTATTTGATCTTTGGACAGTTAAGGTACCCTATGATACTTGGGATCACATAATGATTCTAACAATTACACACACTTCTAAATCAGGTAAAGCGCTTAAAAGTTATAGTATAATAAAGAAACGGAAAATATACATAGATGAACCCTGAATACATTACACCCCTTTTTTGTTGGGCAGTCATGAAAAAAAGGATCAAACCCTCGGGTGATGCGATGTCATGGTGGAAAAAAAATGTAATTATAAATTAATCTATCCCCCGTCATGCGCCAATATTTATATAATTATTAGTATACATGCCAAAGCCAAATAATATTTAATAATACTCCATAAAGAAGTTTCACTCCCTGTCCCACTTGTTATTGCATTGGGTACTGTCTGAAAATAGTCATATTTACATGTCCATATCACAATTGAGTTAGCAGTGCAATTGCGGTTCAATCATCCAGATGTAATTTTGCAAATGACGCTATCAGACGCATGAAATCCTTACTTTATTAAAGATGAAGATCTTCTCGAGAAAGTCCACCACAGAGCAACCAACATGCTAATGGACTGTAAAAGCTGGAATGCCCCAAAAAGACCCCGAAAATTGAAACTGCCTACACTCAAGAATCGTCGACTCAGGGGCGACCGCAGATAAAATTATAAAATGTTCGTGGTCGAAATGGGATTTCCCATACATAAAATAGTGGGTGACCGCCCATTTGTGAGTCAAAGATTTGAAATGTCAACATACCTTACGATAAGCGTCACAAACTAAAATCATCTCCTGCATCAACTTTCCATCTGTTGTCGTCTTCGGCACAATCTCCCAAAAAATAAGCAACAATTTCTTGATCGTATGATCTTGCAATGGCAGAACAAAACGAATAATCGTCATCAACAGGCCGGGTAACCGTTCTCCAGACAAAATAATGTGGATAGTCTTCTTTAATGCTTCAATTTTGGTTTTGATATCGCCCTTTTCTGTAAAAAACAATATTTCTAGAGTAATGTGCAATGGCTAGAGGCGATGGTAACTTTATGAAAACAAACTAAAAATCTAACCTAGATCCATTTTCAACTGTAACTCATTGTAGGGCTCTGAATCTGTCGGCACGTTGATTATCGTATAACAGGGCTGCTCTATAGATCCCATTTTTAATCTGGAAAGCAAAAATGGCTGTTTCAAAACAAAAATATGATGAAACAGTACAAAACGTAAACTGATGAAAGACACGTTGGATATACCTTTAAATCGTGGTAATATACTAGTAAATGCGGTATTGAACTTTCAAAACCTTAAATAAAAAGAGAATCGAAATACGCACGAAGACACGAAATCAAAATTCGCCGATTTTGACATTAGCGCGTCTATGGCTTGGAGACGTGTCAAACTCTTTTAAATTTTGCCTTGTCTATGGTACGTCTTTTATGAAGCCCAAAATTAAATTTTAATGTGGCAAAATCGTATCAGAATCTGTCATACTTTTTTATTAGTATTGTTAAAAGAAAATAATCATTAGTAGGTATATATGGTTGAATATTTGCTATGCGTTCACGGGATATGATTATTCGCTATAGAGCGCTGCTTTCATGAAGGTTAATTAAAAATAATTGATTTTCTTTCATGGTAGCGAAAGCGCGGCTTTGCTGTTCTGTCTGCATATTACTATTTAATCATATAATATATACCACGGTATAATAGTGACATTTGATGATATAAATGTAATTAATTCCGATAGCCACTTTTTCGTCATTGGAAGCAGAATAATCTATACCTACTACTAGAATAATCTATACTCTTTTCAAGAAATACAAAGTTCTTACTATGGCATCGTCGTATATTCTCAGTTGTTTAGTGTATACCTACTAAAAATAACATACATAAGTGTACGCTCAACATGCACGTACATGATCATGACACTCGTAGCAAACCTAATACGCCAGCTCGCTCTCAACTTTGCTTTCAATTGCCAATTGTCAATTCTTAACATGCACAAAATGCTTTTCTTTATAGAACTTGTTATCATTACAACTCCGTATTTATGGATGTTGATATATTTGCCCTTACCCCAGACACATTAAAAATCTAATTATGAATATATTTCAATTTAATTAAGTAATCTGTTAATTATGGAAATACCTGTTCTCCTTTATAATAATTTGTATTTGCATAAATTATTCCTTTTTTTATTTTTCGTTCTCATAATGTGTTACATTACATAAATATATATTTTATTTTTATTCTTACTGTCTATTTATTTATTATTTCAATAATTACCATATTAATACACATACTTATGAATCTATTTACATTTTTTTGCTCTATTTACTTCATATTTACTCTTTTAATACTTTGGTCTCTTTAGTAACTTAGCAATTAATTCAGAATTATTTTTTGTTTTTTTAAATAACCCTACCAGGTTCATTAAAAAAAATATATTGTTCCTTTTAAACTTTTCTTTTATATCGCATAGCGCACTTAATGGCCGTTTAATAGGTGGAAACATATAAATAAATTATGTAGGTTAAATTTTGATTTAGTAAATATATTTTTTGAACTGTCTGTTTCCCGAATAAAATAAAATAAAATAGCCCTCCCCAAAGTCCGTTTGACTATGATCCAAAAGTCATTTAATTTTGTGTATTTGGCCTCTAAACTCTTTAATAACCTGCAATGATTATACGAGATTTAAAAACAAAAATATTCGAATGTAGAGTTAAACACTGGCTCATCGCACATACTATTCATAAGATAGACGACCTCGATAAAATATTACAATACCTTTAATATAGGTACATAATTTATTACGAAAAATAATATCATATCTCTAAGATACCTCAATAATTCTTATGCTAAAACATAATAGTTAAACCTCGTAGTGATATGTTGATAATACTTGATTATTTATTATGATTATTATCGTTTTACGTATGACATTATGCTATTCATAAGATAGGCGACCTCGATAAAATATTACAATACCTTTAATATAGCTACATAATTTAAAACGAAAAATAATATCATATCTCTAAGATACCTCAATAATTCTTATGCTAAAACATAATAGTTAAACCTCGTAGTGATATGTTGATAATACTTGATTATTTATTATGATTATTATCGTTTTACGTATGACATTATTGAGGATTTATCTTTTATTTTGTCTGACTTTTGGTTATTTTTTAGTAATATTTTTAATCATTTGAAAAAAAGTTATTATTTGGTACATTTACGTTTTGATAATTGCGTTTTAAGCAATTAGGATTACGACATATCGAACTGTATTTGCAATTTTGGATGAATAAAAGTCTATTGACTACTATTGACTATAATAGGGCGTTTACACTCTCGCGCGAGGCGCGAGGCGAGACGCAAAACCATATCGTAAACAAATGGAACAGAGGCAAAGTTCTAACGAGCGTACAAAATGTTTACTTACTTGCTGGAAGCTTTGCCTCTGTTCCGTTTGTTTACGACATGGTTTTGCGTCTCGCCTCGCGCCTCGCGCGAGAGTGTAAACCCCCATAACGATCAACTCATTTTTTAATCTTCGCTGCAAGCATTTAGAATTGAGTCTGAAGGCAGTTATTCGTAAACTGCAATGGTAACATTATTGAAATGTCAAGTTTGACGTTTCCTTTTTATCGCCCGGCTCGTTCGTTGCGCGCCTATTGCTTGTGATTTTTTCTAAAAATATTACGCAAACGTGGCGAATATCCAATAGAAAGTAAGACACGAGGCATCTTCAACAATGTCGGAAGACACGGAGACTCTTCAGTCTTTCATAAAATTAGGATTGAGTGAGCAAAAAGCAAAAGAAACGCTAAAAAATGCAAACCTAACCAAATATTTGAAATTGACGCTAAGCGAGGTAACCTATAATTAATGAACCGTACACTTTATCATGGATTGTTCGAAAATTCATATTTTTTTAATATTTAGGTTGGGAAAACGGATTTGCTGCCAGGTGCCGGAATGCTGATCTATCACTTGGCTGCAAAGCTAAAGCCGCAGATTTTGCAGAATGTATCTCTTTTATCTAAATATATAGCGGATGGAAAGCTTGATACGACTGCCAGAGTGGACGCTGCCATAGAGTTCTTGCTCGGAAATGCAAATGAGAAAAATGTTGATGTGTCTGCTTTTGAAAAGGCTTGCGGTGTTGGTGTCGTTGTTACGCCGGAGCAAATAGCTGAGGCGGTCTCATTGCAGGTAATCGGCGCAATTTTTTTTTGGGTTCTATACCAAACTTCAGAACCCTATTGGTGAGACTTTGGTTTCTGTCCATCTGTTTGGTCAGACAGTCAGATGACAGTTGATGGCTCCTGCGCAGTTAAGCCACTAAGACCCGCTTGTTATCTTGGGTCCGCTCAACTCACGGTTCAATCCCCATCCGATAGCCTCCTCTTAAAGGGTCAAACCTGGAAAAAACTCTGTTTTCCCTATCATGGCAGCTGTAGTTCCTCTGGGGGATGACCTTCGGGTGCTGCTGGGCGGTTTGCTAATAGTGTGGCATCAGCCATTCGAATGTGCACTTCGGCAAATAACTGGAGGGGTCTGGAAATGCTCTTATTCGCTTCTTAACTCCTGGGTGTCCACACCCGCCGATCGGCGTTTATCGTATTATCTGTATTATATACATATTTATGCAATTATTGGTTCTATTACTCCCTCCACTGCAGCAAAAGCGTGTCATTGAAGCCTGCCATTGAATAAGCCATCGGTACATATTAGTATGCTTGCACACACCTACAAACAAATTTTTGAGGGCTTTGAAAATTTTACGTGGAATAACTGGCTTCCGAAAGGTTAAGAGCGGGGGTGGATATCACCCACTTTTGAAATGACCCTTTGGCCACCCAATCCCCAGAAAATGACAACGTTGAGAAAAATCCATAAAAGGTTTCCTATCCTGCCTGTTTCCTCATTTTTCTCTCAAATTTATGTACCTAAGTTTATTCTTAAATCAGGCCGTTTTCAAGTTGTACCCATTTGTATCAAAATTATATATTGTAGGTTACAAAGAACAAAAATGAGTTATTGGAATCGAGGTATCAATTTAACGTGGGAGCTTTAATGCAAGCTGTTCGTAGTGGCCTGCCCTGGGCTGATGGGAAAATTATCAAGAAGGAAGTCGACGATCAAGTAAGATTATAGACGCTATTTTTTTCTTTTTTAATTTAATTTAATTTAGTAGGTACTTTCTACCTAATTTAATAAGTACTTACCTACCTAGTTTGGTAATAGTTGTTTGGTTCTGTTCCATGGGAATCAAATATCCCAAAAGCCCATGAGTACAAATTAAGTAAATACCATGATCTCGCAAATGCCGTTAACGGAAACGACTTCACTGTTCACCTTCACATGGTGGAAGTTGGCGCTCGTGGCCTGCCAGCCAAGTCTCTGTTGCACCTCTTTAAAGACCTTGGTCTTTCCAGAAAAATAATCAACTTTCCTAGAAAAAATATCTAAAACCGCAATTTCTGCTACTCAAATTCTATGGCATCGAAGGGGGAGTGTATGGGTGGTAAGGTCAATGCTCACATGTGGCAAGACAGCTGTCCTAAACCTACGACAGCCGGTCGTTAGTCCGGAATCCGGCATCCGAGACTTTCAGGGCATTTATACTGCTTAGAGACCGAATCCACCTCCAGAATCCTATCTGAAGCTTTCTAGATTGTTGAGAATGGTTTTGTGGTTTAATGTTTTTTGCCTTTAGAGCCATCCCGCACAAATTGTATTGGCACAAACATTATTATGTAGAGATTTTCAATTTATTTCTGACTTCATTAGTGGCAGTGCATGGGGTTCAATGTCTATGCAGACATTTTAAAAAATCACAGATGCAACATATAATGTTTATGTTAGATCAATATTTGCGAGTTAGAATAACTGATTAAGTGTTTCTCTTTACCTTCCGTAATCTGCAATGTTTAGATGGTTTTCAAAAAAAAAAACAATATTTGGTCAAAGACTGAGAGACAATGTCAACATTATAAAGATTCACTTAAAATATTCAACATTAATTATTAAATCGTTAATCTTTGTAATTTTAATGTGTGTAAAGTTGACAGTCATTTGGAAAGCTGCTATTATGTAAAAAATATTTTCTTTTTTTTTTCAAGATTATAACATTATTAGGACCCCGAACTGAGGCGGATAAAAATGCTGCAAATACCAAAAAATCTAAAGGAGCCGATTCAAAAAAACGAACCAAAGAACCAACCGCTGGTACGTGTTGTAATCCAGCCTCTCTCAATATCAGTGTCTGAAATACTTTTTAACGTGTTATAATTTTAGGCGAATCCAAATCGAAACAGAAGGATTCCTCGCCGGACGGCGCTCTAACGATTACAGAGTTGATGAAGAAGGTCGCTTTCCACAGTCCCGGGGAAAACTTCAAAACGGAGGGTTATGTTGTGACCCCGAATACGAAGAAATTGCTAGAGGAGCATTTGAAAATAACCGGTAGAAAAGTACGGACTCGGTTCCCTCCCGAGCCAAATGGCATCCTGCACATCGGACATGCGAAAGCTATTAACATTAATTTTGGTTACGCTGCTGCGCATGACGGTACTTGCTATCTTCGGTATGACGACACCAATCCAGAGAAGGAAGAAGAAAAGTTCTTTGTCGCGATTAATGATATGGTGGAGTGGTTAGGTGAGTGTTATTTTCTTTTAGTTTATTTCAAACTAAATCGTAGATACTAGATGATAATGAAAGGGTTAAACAGGCTGTGTTGCCTCTTATAACTGCGGTTAGTCCTGATCTTTTATGCTTTATGATTGTTTCTTAATTCGAGTGATTAGGTGAGTGTTATTTTCTTTTAGTTTATTTCAAACTAAATCGTAGATACTAGATTATAATGAAGGGGTTAAACAGGCTGTGTTGCCTCTTATAACTGCGGTTAGTCCTGATCTTTTATGCTTTATGATTGTTTCTTAATTCACTCATCTAACAATTCTTAATCCCTCCATCTTCCTGCTTCTTATTATTTCATTCATCTAATCCAAGACCTTAAAAGTAAGCGACAGTAACCAGTGAAAAGTCCCGTTATTAGCTTTAGTTCATCTATGCTAAGGGAATATAGAATAATTGTCTTCTTCAGTGAAAGGTTTACCTATGAATTTTTAAACTTGTATGTGTTTGATCTAATTTATTCCGCTGTATGGCTTTTGGTCACCCCACAGATTGGTTCAGGTTCAAGTCCTGTGAAGGCATATACTCCTTTCTTCGCAAGCTTATCAGCATTTTATTACCCTGCATGTATTCATGCATGCCCTAGCACCGACATCAGAGTTACTTTGTTCTCTTTTGCCAGTTGCTTAAGGGTATTTAGACATTCTCAAACAGGCCTCGACTCGGAAACAACTGTTCAGGGCTTTGAGAGCTTCTTCTAGATTCTAGCGCCGGGCAAGTCTAGTCATGCTTTTCTTGAACTTGCAATATTTATTAGTTTGTTTAAATCAAATCTTGCAAGCTGAATTAGGAACCCTTCCTCTTATCATGTGAAGTTGAAATTTTAGATGTTGGTTCAGTTGACGATGCATTTTATGATAAGCATGAACTGATTCTACACCCAGGTAGCACGACACAACGGCACACAACAGCATAGACACGAATTTTTGTATATGCATTCAATTATGATGGCCCATTCTTTTCAGAGCATTTAAATAAAAGCTTGTTTTAAAAAATAAATAATGTTAATCTTATTGACATTACACTTTTTCCTTAGGTTACAAACCTGCGGCTATAACCCATTCGTCTGATAACTTTGATCAACTCTACGAATGGGCTGTAATGCTCATTTCGAAAGGGTTAGCATATGTGTGCCATCAGACGTCAGAAGAAATTAAGGGATTTAATCCACCGCCTTCACCATGGAGAGATCGCCCTGTTGAGCAGAGTCTTCAATTATTTGAGGTACTAACTGCATTTTTAAAAAAGTGATATATATTTTTGCATGACCAATAACATCAGATAGTAATATATTTCGTTTCTTTTCAGGATATGAAAAATGGAAAGATAGACGAAGGGCAAGCCACGCTCCGAATGAAGATAACTCTCGAAGAGGGAAAACAAGATCCGGTGGCGTATAGAATTAAATTTTTACCGCATCACCGCACTGGAGATAAATGGTGCATTTACCCCACGTATGATTATACGCATTGCTTGTGTGATAGCATTGAAAATATCACACATTCTTTGTGCACTAAGGAGTTCCAGTCTAGAAGGTTTGTCAATAATTATATTAATTACTGTTTAAATAAATTATATTTTATATTGTTTAATAAGACAAATGTGCATGTCTCTCTTCATCATGTTGCTTTTAGTGAGATTCACTCTTAACCTTTCAGAAGCCAGCTATAAAAATGCAAGCGCAAAAACGTCGCCGCACCTTTTTTGGTTGATTTTGTCTATAAACACAGTAGGCTCTCGGTAATCCGGCATCTGAATTTTTTGGCCTATGCCGGATTGCTGGGTTTGATGAATTATTGGATTTGTATGGGAAATAAAGCATTTATGCATATTTGTCCGCCATTGTGCCAAAGCTCTGTAGTCCGGCAGTCAAGAGTGTAAACTGCCAGATTATAGAGCGGGTCAGCTGAGTCGCCAAATGTCGGACTACTGGGTGTGCCAGATCGGCGAGCGCCTGATTACCGAGCGCCTACTGTACTAACGCTATCGTTTTTTTATGAATTCTCTCTTGTTTCTCTTTTATGAAACCTAATAATTAATCTTGTTAGTCATATATTATATATTATGTTTATCTATAGTAGGTATATTAGCCATCACATTATTAACATAGCCATATATATGTTTGTCATTGCTGAAAATCCGCTCCCACAACGGAACAAGGCTTGCAAAATGGTAGTAATTTTTCAAATGCTGCTTTGCTAACGTTATAAATGTCCTTTAGGTCAGCCCAAAAATTAAACAGCAATTGCTCTGCTAAACAACTCCTTAGTCTGCTGTTGCATGATATATCTATTAATTTCTCGGTCAGAGATGGGTAGATGGTCAAAGGAATGGTTGGCGAAAAGGTTTCACGAAAGGGTTTCAGGGGACTCAGTTTCATTGCGAAGATATTTCTGGAAAATAGTTACCCCACTCTTTCGATAGATTTTGCAATTAGCATCTTATGGCCGATTTTAAATCTTCATTGAATGATTAAAAAGTCGTAACCAAAACAAGTTTCAGATTTGAAAACTTGCCATATTTGCATATGTCAAGCAAAGATGTCCAGAGAGACTTTCTGTTATGGTTGATTCAACGTTCTCCTGCATAATACATTTGCTTGTATCCTTGACTAGAAGCGCCCCACATGCAGCTCGTATAATTTGGTGAAATATCTGACAAGTAAACCAATTTTTGCAGTTATAAATAATGAAATGAACTACTATTAATTGCTTTATTCAATAGCTTGCTCAAGCAACCTCACCCTCAAGCAACCTCACCCTCATCTCACCCTCAAGCAACATCCTCAAGCAACCTCTCGTACCACTTGTAGCACTTATTGGGAAACACTGCTGTAGATCATATAAACCATTTTAGCCTTCACCTTTCAACTAACAAACCATACTGAAACAAACTGCTCCTCAAGTCAATTCTGGAAAGTAGAATGATGTAAAAATGATACCCTTGCTTAAAAAAGCTTTAGAAACAGCGCTATAATGAAAGGAAAGTGGGTGGAAGAAGTTACACTTCTCTCAATTTCTAAACTTTTATGGATTACCCGATTTACTCATGGGTTAGCTTGATTCTTAGGTACATACTTACCTATGACCAGTGGTGAAACCGAGGAGGGTCATACAGGTGATGACTTCCCGAACGTACGGTCCTGTCTTTTGTGGATTTATTGTAACTGGTTGTGAATTTATTCCTGACTATCCTAACAGGTTTTAATGAAAGAACGAGAGAATTTTATGATTTTTTGTAAATTTTCTCACATCTCATAACTCATTCGATTTCCAGATCATCATATTACTGGCTTTGCAATGCTTTGGATATATATTGCCCTGTTCAGTGGGAATACGGACGCCTAAACGTTAACTACACTGTCGTCTCCAAAAGAAAAATCGCCAAATTGATCGATGAAGGGATCGTAAAAGGTAATATTTATTATACGATCCATTTGTATCATATGAAGACGGGATAATTGAAGATATTGTATATTTAAATTTTTCTCATTCTCTCTCCAAGTGTGGCGCATATAAAATGTTATTGCCAACAAATAACATTTTACTTTAATTTCATCATTTAGCACACACTTGCGAATGATTCTATAATTAATAAGTTTTGTATCTTTTAACCCCTTGAGTATGATACGACCAAATCTGGTTCTGAAACAATTATCCGTTGAATATGATACGACCAGATCTGGTTCCGCGTTTTTTTCACTTCTTTGACGTTCTCATATTTATTCATAATTATCTAATTGTTTTACAAAATGATATTTCAATATTCTATATTCGAAATTTCAATGCAATCATTGTGCAGTTGTTCTTTTTATGATTGGTGTAGTAGTTTCGTAGTTATAGTACTTTAAGGTCGATGTCGCCGAAAATCCTGCAAAAGAGACAGATGCATCCATGAAAATACCCATTTACTCCAAGGGTTAACCCGTAGAATGCCCCGATAAAAGGACAGTTTTTTATAAAGTATCGCATTATAGACCAGGGTCGATAATTTTTGAAACCAAAAAAAATAATAGTAGGATGAAACCCGTTAAAAAAGGACGAGAATATAACAAAAATGAAAGGAAAAATAATTTACGGGCGATCTGAGGTCGGGAAGTGGAAGGGGGTGAGTTTTTAAAGGGTAAAAAACGGTCTATCTCAATTTCCGGCAAAACTTCAAGTCAAAAAAAAATTAATGACAAAGTTGTAGGTAATAAAGAGACCTACAACTTTCATGATTACTTTTTTTTTCACATAACCTCAAAATTTATGTGAAAAATTCAAATAATCAAGTTTTTGGTTTTTTATTTTTATCTTATGCAAATAATTTTTTTTTCACGAAATTTGGTAAAAAGTTACCTTTTTATGTCCTAAAGACACTGTATTTTTTTTTAATTTGAAATATTCATTTTTTCACCTTATTTTGACTTAATATCGAAAAAACACGCTAATTTTCAATCGAAAATTCTCGCGTCAAAATATCAACTTTTTAAAAAAAGTCGAGGAGTTTTTTGTTCGTTGAAATCCTTTGTTCTTTGCATTTTCTGAGAACATTTACCATAGTAATGTATATATTTTTTTACATTATCAGAAAGAAGGCCTATTAAGGCTGGCAAATTTCTGACGCACCTTGTGCTCGGGAACACTGAATGGATTAAGTTTTATAGTGTTATACAATAAGGACAGGTCGATGTTGACAGTTCGTGGCGGTCTTGTTATTATGGCGGCATCTGTCAAATCTTTTGTTTATTATTCAGTCACTGATTCCAAATCACCATGGCAAGTTCTTAGAAGTCTGATATTCGAGCATCTTAGAAGACTGATATTCGAGCATCTTAAAAGTCTGATATTCGGGTGTAGATTGATATTTCTTCCGCAAAATACCTTTTTAACCGACTTCAAAAAAAGGAGGAGGTTATCAAGTCGATTGTATCTTTTTTTTTAATGTTTGTTACCTCAGAACTCTCTCATTTATGAACCGATTTGGAAAATTCCTTTTTTATTCGAAAGAATATACTTACAGATTGGTCCCATTTTTATCAAAATCCTGTTCTGATGATGGGATCCATGAGGAATTGAGGGAACTCCTCAAATATTTTCATATGAAATTGAAAATTTACATGTTGGTTCAATTCCGATGACAATTCATTTATTTTTATTTTAAGCATGACCTGATTCTACACACTGGGTTTGCTCCCGACGAGGGAACACCTTAACCCTTGGAGTAAATGGGTATTTTCATGGATGCATCTGTCTCTTTTGCAGGATTTTCGGCGACATCGACCTTAAAGTACTATAACTACGAAACTACTACACCAATCATAAAAATAACAACTGCACAATGATTGCATTGAAATTTCGAATATAGAATATTGAAATATCATTTTGTAAAACAATGACATAATTATGAATAAATATGAGAACGTCAAAGAAGTGAAAAAAACGCGGAACCAGATCTGGTCGTATCATACTCAACGGATAATTGTTTCAGAACCAGATTTGGTCGTATCATACTCAAGGGGTTAACGGTCAACAGCAGATACCCCAAATTTTGTATACTCATTCAGTTATGACAGCCCGTTCTAAATTTTATCATGACATGGCTGCTGCACCCAGGGTTGGCTCCCGACGAGGAAACTTTTCAACGGTCAACAGCACACAAAATTTTGTATATGTATTCAATTACGACAGCTCATTCTAATTTTTACCATGGACTTTGGCACCCAGGATTGGCTTCCAACGAGGGAACTCTTCAACGGTCAACAGCACATACATAATATTTTGTGTACGCATTCAATTATGATAGCCCGTTCTAAGTATCACCATTACATAGCTGCTGCACTTATAAAAAAAATTAAGTCAGTTTTTCTTTTTGTAAAAATTTTGTCTATTATATTATTCATCAGAAGACACTTCTGGGTTTTTATCTCTTTACTCCTATCCCAGTTGTCCAGTAAGCGATTAAACTAACTTTAAATTATTGATATACTGGCTACCTAGCCATTATAACATACATGTGTACCTCTACATATTAATATTGTGATTTTTCTTTATTCAGATTGGGATGATCCGCGTCTATTCACCCTAACTGCATTGCGCCGTAGGGGTTTCCCTGCTGCTGCCATCAACAATTTCTGCGCTCAACTGGGAGTTACCGGAGCACAAGGATCCGTAGATCCAAGCTTATTAGAGGCGTCTGTCAGAGATGTACTCAACACCACCGCTAAAAGGTATACCTACTAGTAAAAGATAATATTTCAGATGATTTAAAAATTGAAGGGGTCAGTCACAAACCAGTAGCGATTGCCATTACTGGATCCCTCATCCAGCAATCCAGCTGAATCCAGAGTATTTTTCGGCCTGCTGGATCGAGTACCAGATGCTGGATCTAGCGCTGTGGATCCGCAAGTAATTAACTTTCCAAATAATGACACAAAAGTCTAAAAGTTGCATCGATAAAGCTTTATATGACATTTGGCATTGAAGTGTTAGATTATTGCACCGGCTGTTGTTTAATTTTTGAAAAAGTATTTCTGTCATCAGACGTAAACCCCTTCCATCCTATTCCTTTATTTAGCGTTATTTTGATTCTTATTTGGTTAACATTTATTTAGCATCAGTTCTTTTATATGTAATTTTAAATAATGTATTTATGTATAATACTAAGGTAATAAAGCATCT
Source organism: Micropterix aruncella (assembly GCA_944548615.1). Taxonomy (NCBI): domain Eukaryota; kingdom Metazoa; phylum Arthropoda; class Insecta; order Lepidoptera; family Micropterigidae; genus Micropterix; species Micropterix aruncella. The sequence goes on from OX155950.1 coordinate 24,688,353, forward strand.
TGTTTTAATTACCCGGCAACTCTCTCGACACTGACAGGCTGTAAGAGATTGCCGTAGCGTAATAAGTCCACCATTGCAAAACTCTGTAATGTTGTTCAATAAATAGTAATTATTATTATTTGTTTTTAACTGCTCTGCCTTTAACCCTTCGAGCAGCGGCATAATTTCATAGTAGACCGCGGCAATTTATTGGAATTTCTTGCAATATCGCCGCGCTCGACAAAAAGTACTATAACGATGAAACTACTATAGCAAGCATAAAAAGTATAACTGTTGTAGTAACAAAAAGTACAACACCGGCTGTTGTTTAATTTTTGCATATTTTACTGCAGCGAGGTCAGTGTTTCATCTATCAGAGCGTAACATATTTCATGCAAGATAGACAAGACAAGTCTGGATTTGTCTGGTTGTTGCACTTAGTGTAATATTTCAGGCAGTGAAATTATTGGCTGCCCTTGAACCGTTCTTACACAAAAAAAATAGGATTTTTTTAACCCTTTGGCTAAGCAAAAAATACGATAACCTCAGTCCTCGTACTGGAATGCCACAATGCGCTTCAATCCATTGCAGGGTCAAATAAAGTGACCCTGCAATGGATTAAAGGGCACAGTGACTCACTGGGCAATGACGCGGCGGACGAACTGGCCAAAAGGGGATCAAAGAAAATAGTATATGGACCGGAACCCTTGATGCCCATTCCCCAGGCCCAAATAAAAACATGGCTACGCAGGAACACCGAAGAAACCCACCTTACAGAATGGAAAAAAACGCAGGATGCAGGCAAACAAAGAACGCGGTTCCGGAAGCGTCCAAAAAACTTGCCCGCAACCTCACCAGATTAAAAAGGGACAAAATCCGCAAAGTCATAGGTACTATGACAGGCCACTGTCCCCTAAACAAACACCTGTTTACCATAGGTGTGACAGACAGCCCTCTATGCAGAGGATGCATGGAGGAAGAAGAAACGCCACAGCATGTGCTCATGGAATGCAGGAGCGTGGCAGAGCAACGGGCAAGAATACTACAATCTCCAGCATCTCTCCCGGAGGCCTGTAGCAACCCAAACAGGCTGCTAACCTTCTGGGACAGCCTGGGTTGGCTGGAGTAACATAAATGGAAACATGAGCCACGCACAACGGCCCAATCAAGAGGCCAAGTGCGGGAAAAAGCCCAGTCAAACTAACTAACTAACTAACCCTTTGGCTACATAACGACCAAATTTGGTTGCACATCAACACCGTTGACTACGTAACAACCAATATTTGCGGCTTTCTCCCGGAATATTATTTTCTAATTCGAACGCATCCTAAAATCCATACCAAATATCTCATTATTACCATAGATATATAGACGGCCGCTAGAATAATTTTACGCGTCATTTCGCGGTTATTTCTGGTAAAATTCCATTGTCAAACATCATTTTTTTTCCAATAAATCATAATTAAAAAATATTGGTTTTATGAGCTAATATCTAAATATTTTTGTATATAAATAAGCAAAACGAAATATTACCTTTGATAGAGAATCTAATAAAGATCACGATAGTATTTACAATATCTAAATAGGGTTCCGTATTTTTCCATGAGACAAGTACAAGTTAGAAATGATGAGTTTTTTCACTTTTTTGACTTTCCCATATTCATTTATAATTATCGAATTGTTTTACAAAATGAGATTTCAATATTATATACACTAAATTTCAATGCGATCATTGCACAGTTATACTTTTTATGCTTGCTATAGAAGTTTCATAGTTTTAGTACTTTTTGTCGAGCGCGGCGATATTGCAAGAAATTCCAATAAATTGCCGCGGTCTACTATGAAATTATGCCACTGCTCGAAGGGTTAAAGGCAGAGCAGTTAAAAACATATAATAATAATTACTATTTATTGAACAAAATTACAGAGTTTTGCAATGGTGGACTTATTACACTACGGCAATCTCTTACAGTCTGCCAGTGTTGAGAGAGTTGCCGGGTAATTAAAACAAGATGCTTTATTACCTTAGTATTATACATAAATACATTATTTAAAATTACATATAAAATAACTGATGCTAAATAAATGTTAAACAAATAAGAATCAAAATGAGCTAAATAAAGGAATACGATGGAAGGGGTTTAAGTCTGATGACAGAAATACTTTTTCAAAAGAAGCTTTAAAATAGCGATCAATTGTACGCCTCTAATATTTGGAGGGTGCAGGTTCTGTAATTGAGCTACATATACAGAAATGGAGTAAGAATAAAACAGTTTTGCAACTTGGGATGCTAATGATGTTATGACTTCATCGAAGAGTGAGACCATGACTTCCTAATTACCTTATCCTTCTGATAAGACGGTGCGGCGGAATTGTTTAGCACATTGTGCAACAAGTATAGGATATGTAGATCTCTGCGATTTTAAATCTGCAGCCATTGTATGGTATTTCGCAAGGCGAAACTTGAATGTATTTCCATAGATTAAATACAAATCTCATACAGGCGTACTGTAAACGCTCTTACTTCTCGAGGATCGCTTTGTATTATTAGCCAATAATTTGCCAAAAACCTATTTTTCGAAAATTTTGATTTGCTTGGTTATTATACTGACCCTTTCAATTTATGTATTTATACTATTAATAGTTCGTTTTCTTACTATTTTTTTTTTGTGTTGACAGGACAATGGTGGTGCTCGATCCTCTACTAGTTATAATTAACAACTTCCCTAAGGATATTCCTTATCACGTAACTGTCCCGGATTTTCCAAACGAACCAGAACGAGGATCCCACCCAGTAAGATTTACCCAGATGATTTACATCGAGAAATCCGATTTCAAGGAAAATCCAGAAAAAGGCTACAGGAGACTGGCGCCCGGACAGACTGTCGGATTGAGACACGCTGGCTACGTCCTAAAGGTTTGTATAAATTTGTTAATGAATTCACCTAAGGTTGCTCAAAATGAGGGTGACACCCGTCGTAAAATATGCAGTTGTATGAGCTTAATGATTGATACGAGGGTAACACTCAAAGTTTCCGGAATGAATAATAAAATTACTATGAATGGCCAAACTACAAATCGTTGATCAAAATATTCTCCGTGAGCAATTTTACAATATTACAATTTTAATATACTTTTTTTACGTATAATCCAATTTTCCTAACGCTAATTCCACTCCTCCACGGTTTTCTCGGAAATGAGTTTTTTTATATTCTGGCGTTTGAAAATCGTTGATCACTTTGACGGTGAAAATTGTTAATTTAATCTTAATTTTTGAGAACATGAAGAAGTCACAAAGTAGGGAATGCAATCTTGCAGCAAAATCTTCAATCTCGGTATTTGCAAGATTTTAGAGGTCAGTATGCAAGATCTCGGTATTTTGCGAGATCTCGCAGAATTCAGAATATATATTCAGATTTGATGGAAATGGAGCCGCATTTTCTAATACTTTATTTGCATCAGATCAATTTTATGCTTAGAATTCATATGTACGTGCAAAGCTTTAGGAGAACGTGCCGTCGTTTTCAGAATAGACACAATTTGCACTGAGCAGTCAGTCCATCTTCTGCCTTTAAAAAGTATTTCCATACTTCCAGCGAACTATTTAACTCCTTATAAACTATATTTGATGACATGATGACACCAATTTAATCATACTAAACTAATTTCTGACAGGAAACTAGTATATTTTTTACTATTAAAAACAATCGGAACACTCTGCGTTATCAAATTGTTTTGTTACGCGCACGAAAATCATTGCGAATTGGCGAAAAAAATACATCGAACTGCCTGCGCGCACTCGCGACGTTCTGTTCTGTTCTCCGGGGAGCCCTGTCATTATAGCGCAGGGAATCCTCGGGATGTGGCGGCGACCTCTGCGTAGGTTTGTGCTGTGGTCGCGCTCCTAAAGGGTTATGAAATGCGATCTCGCAAATCTTACGATAATGCGTGTGATTGTGCGTGCAAGATGAATCTTACAAAATTAGTGCAAGATCTTGGTATTTCGAGATCTCGCTATACCAAGATTGCATTCCCTAGTCACAAGGTGTCAAGTCGGGACTGTATGGAGGATGGCCCATGAGTTCTACTATTTTCGCCTGTCTGGCCGTTCAAGCAAATAGTCCTGTACTGATCCACATTCAGGGTACGATGATTTCCCAAAGTAACATTACGTTTAAAAGTATGCGTATACCAGACATGTCAATGTATGCGTAGCCATGAACAGGCACTTCTAATAATTGCTTCTACTTTAGCGAACGTTGCGAGCGAAGCGCCTGCAGCAGTGGGATAGGCCTGACATTATTTCTTATGTCATTTAGCCCGAGACGTCCCATGGGCGGATGGACAAGGGCAGATTCCGTGAATGGGTGAGCGGGCGCGAATTGTTTGTCATTGTATATAAAATTAGAGATCGTCTTGAGGCTCTGCTTAAAAATCGTGCGTAAATTAGTAGTGCAAGTTACCAGTGATGACATATATTGAGATTGGTTGTTATTTGGAGAGATTTGGTTGTTAACTATTGGCCTCATACACAAGCTCAAAGTCGCGCAACGAGCCATGGAGAGAGCTATGCCTGGAGTTTCACTGCAGGATAGGAACGAAACAAGGAAATCTGCAGAAGAACCGAGGTCACTGATATCGAAATTACTAACTTGCAATGGCAATGGGCAGGTCATATAGCTGTCACGGAACCGACAACCGCAAAAAACTGGAAAAAAAGTTCTCGAACGGCGACCATGAACCGGCAGACGAAATGTGGGATGGTCCCCCACAAGATGGACCGATGACATTGCCACGGTCACAGGAAGTAGGTGGATGGAGGCGGCTCAAGACCGTTCGTCATGGCATTTTATGGGGAAGGCCTCTCTCCAACAGTGGATGTCTACCGGCTGATGATAATGATGATGATGATAATTAAAATTGTATTTGTATCAATGTTTTGCGATAGCTCTTTTATTCCTTTATTTCGTGGACGCCACCACTCACCAGATGTTGTATAATATCTATTTGTATGTTTAAAGGTAGAGGAAGTCATTAACTACCTGCCCGGTCAAATCGGCGAACTATGTTGCACTTGTGAAAGTGTCAACGATGTTAAAGAGAAGCCGAAAGCTTTCATCCACTGGGTGTCAGCTACTGTGCCAATATCAATTGAAGTACGTCAATACGATCGACTGTAAGTGAAAACCTTTTTTTTGACCTATATACGGAGTAATTTTTCTTTTGCTCTACTAGCACCTAAATACTTTAACGAAGGTTGGCTGTAAGATATAATAAGTCCACCTGTTGTAAGTTTTGCCTTAAAATATGCAATAAAGAATTTATTTATATCTATCTGTCTAGTTATATAGGAAGTTTAGTGGTAGTGCAAAAAATTAATTTAAAAATTTTAGTGGATCTTCACGGTTTGAGGTCCAGCAATTTGGATGAAAATTTGTTCAAAGATAGTCTTTATAATGCCCTTACTAGTTGTACCAGACAAACTATAGTTTTCAAAAGAAAACAATATAAAGTGAAATCTCTCATATCGAGTATAAGTCTCTCCACACTCTTACTCTTTAAGCGAAAGATTTTTCCCATACTCGTTATGAGAGTTGCGAATTACTGGTTATGAGAGTTTACACTGTAGTGCTAAATCATCTGGTCGCATATTTGTAAAGCGCGGGATCTGTTTTGGTCTTGGCAAGGGCTTTCTGGGCTCCATCAAATAAATATATTTTTCGATATTATTCATTCAATCACTCAATAAAATTGATTTTCTTAGATTGAATTACATTTTGAGGTTATATTAATATTATCGATCCTAATCATAATTTCAAAATTTATTTATTTTAATTTTAATGAGTATTCCCACCTATTATTTTAAAATTGAACTATTGCGTGATTACATTAAGATTGTACAACCGCATAAAATTCATGCAGCCACAGATTCCTGCCTACACCAACAGATGGGCATTGTATTTACAATTGAATTATTACATGCTGACCGAAACTAATTGCCGGTTTTGCTTAAATTTAGTTTTTATGTGGAGTCTCTTTTCGTCTATTTGGGAATTATGTTTCTAGACAGAAAGTTAAAGAGTAACTACCATAGAAACTAAAGAACTTTTTGTTTTTTGCAAAAATAGCTTCAAAGATTTTAATTAACCTTTCAGCCGCCGGCCCTCCAGAAAGTTATTATACGCCCCGCGCCAGCCTGTTTTGAAAAGAAGGGCGAGCGCCGCGCTGTGTTTATACTAAGTATTTACCATATTACCATCATATCGATCAAAACTACTAAATATCTATCAATGAATTGCCTAACTTATTTACTTGTTAACCTATTTATCAAAATTTCACAGTGATAGCCAAGGTCGTTTGATCAAAATAATGATTTATTCAAACGAGTGTCATTTTCTCCCGAACGTAAATAAAACACCCACAATTAATTGTTTGAGTATACTTTTTTAGTTTTTTTTTAAATTATCAGAAAGCTAAATAAATTCTCTTTAGAATAAAAATAAAATCGTATAACATTATAGTACTAATAAGTAGTGTAATATTAATTTCAATTTGTCAATATTTTTGGTTTTACTTTTTCCGGTGGAGTTTACGTGACTCAAAACATAGGGTGTTTGTAAATGATCGATATATTATTTTAGTTAGATTCTCTGTATTGCCTCTGAAATTTTGAAAATAAACATAACGGCTACCAAGACAAAGTTTTACTAGGTAATCTACCTAGTAAAATCCCTTTTTATCCCTAACTATATACCCATCTATTTCGTATTTTTATTACCAATTTAGTTGAATAGCTAGGTAGCTACAAAACACTACCCAGAAACAGTTTTCTCAGAGTAATCAGTAAGGGTGTGTTATGATTATCTATAAAAACAATATTTTCGCAAAGTTTCATCAATATCATTATAGCTATTTTTGAAAAAAATATAATTACCTAGGTACTTTCCTGTAAAATTAAAGTATAGTAAAAATATAAGTGTAAATATTATTATTAATAATAATAAGGGAATATAGTATAAAATATATAATGAATTAAAAAAATTGTACCTAGGTACTTCCTGGGTAGGTACTTTTTTACTAATAGATTGCAACTATCCCACATTTTGTGTAGAACCATCATTCGTAAATAAATAAAACAGGTGTAAAAGAATCACACCGTTCATATTTTAGCTTAATTTAATAGTAGCCATGCTTCTAGTAACTGACCATAATGTACCTGCAAAAGGCGATTCAAAAGGCCACTCCTTTTTTTAGGTTACTCAAGTTGAATCGTAATGTCTAACATCTGTCTGTCACTTCCCACGCGACCGACCGACACAATGACGAAGCCCTATGAAGGTCGAAGCATCGATATCCCTGCGTCGGGTCCAAGGGTCTGTACTCTGTTTCCAAAACTTTTATCTGCAACAACTCTTACTTCGTCATATATTTCTTTTAAATTGGACCTTTTTAAGTAGACACCGTGTCACATTTGGACTTGCGTTAACGTTATTAGAAACATTTAAAAAAATATATTTTCATTAGGGTTACTTATTGTACTCATCTATATTAACGAACACTAGCGTATTATTAGTCTACTGATTATTATTTCTCATCATTGTAAACAAAATATTTTACCAGTAATTATTTTCGTGATATTTAGAGATTTAGTTATATCATAATTTTAAAACAATTCTTATCTTGATTAAGTAGATAACAAAAATACAACTTGCTCTTACCGTTTTAGATTTACTTTACTATACAAATATAAGACAGGTACTCAATGACGATTGTTTGATAGTGATAGTTAAGTACCAATAATAAAGATAAAGTTTACATTCAAAAATGTCAACATACCTTACAATTATAACTCATCAGATTGACTCTCTGAGATGACACGAAAAATTCGGCAACTCAGAAATAATGTGCATATAAAATTTAGCTTAAAAGTCTGAAAGAGATCAAGAGTAACAAATAACATCGTGATTTATGTCATGTATAATTTATTAAAGAAAACATTTATTCCCAAATAATTCCACTGACCGCTGGCAAAAGAACGTCCTAGAAATTGCATGGATACTATAAACATTACTTTTTAACTTTTGCTTAGTAGTTTTAGAATTATAAATAAAGTTATTTTCAAATATTCATATTATAATTTAAAATTATAATCTCAAGTATATTATCGAGTTCATTATTTAATTTGGTGTAAAAACAATTATTTATTCGTTATTGTCCGTAACAAAAATAATAATATATAGAAAAATGTTGTATTTACTATTTGTGGCTTTAATTGAACTTCATTTGTTTCTCAGTACAATGACAGAAGGTAGGTCTACTTTTTGTAACTCGATTTTGACGAACTTTTACATATCAATATTCTATAGTTGATGACAATACAATATTCTATAGTTAAAATAATAGAATACATGTCGGATGTTTGAATACCTACAACATTTTAAAGGGGTTATTATTTATGAAACCTTGACAAGTAGGAATGCTAGTATTAGGATTATAGAATTATCCTTGATAATGAAAATATAAAAATTGTACACAGAAAGCAGTAACTTATACTTACATATTATATTTTAAGCGACCTGATTGTAGACGAAAATAGACAATACCTTATAACCAATAGAATACATTCGTAACCAAATTTCTTTTATACCCTTCCGAGACTCATTATTATGGTTATCTAGGTGACTATTTTGACTATGGTTATCTAGGCGACTTGATTGCGTTGGACGTGATATTTTACTAAACAAACTAAATCATTATCGAGTTAGAGGGGACTGCTTAAAATGGTTTGATTCATATTTAAAAAATAGAACTTTAATCGTGGAAATTACACATTGTCAAAATCAAAACATTACGAAACACTGTTCGATTGCTTTAAGTAATAAATTTGGTGTCCCGCAGGGTTCAATTTTGGCCCCTATTCTATTTTTAGTATATGTAAATGATTTACCAATGTATTTCAAAGATATACATGTAACAATGTTTGCTGACGACACTAGTTTAATTGTTACCGGTAAAGACATAGAATAATTAGTGATTAACGCTAATCGTACTCTATGTGAACTTAAAAGTTGGTTTGTGAGCAACAACCTTACACTAAATGCATCTAAAAGTAACTTCATACATTTTTTAAATCACCTAAATCGAAATCGTGATTCGCCAATAATATTTTCAATAAATAACACTGCCATTCCTCAAATTCCTTGTACTAGATTTTTAGGCGTTTATGTCGACGAACTTTTAAAATAAAACTTCCACTGTGAATATCTCGAAAGTAGTTGAAGTCGGGCATGATATGATTTGAGTATTGTAAGAAGGTCGTTGGATGAATTGCAAACAACAAATGTTTATTTCAGGTATATTGTAGCTATCCTAAGTTAAGCAATTACAATTTGGGGAAATTGGTAAGCATGTCATAGGGAACCCATATTTATATTCCAAAAGAGAGCCAAAGTCAATACAAGATTTAAAACCAAAAATATTGGAATGTACAGTTAAGCACTGGCTCATCACAGATGCTATTTATAAGGTAGACGGCCTCGAAAAATATTACAATATCTTTAATATACACGTATTGTGAAAAATAATATCATCTCTCTAAGATATGTACCTGTATTATTCTTATGTAAACATAGAAGGTAAACCACGTAGGAATAATTATTATTTGATTATTTATTATTATTATTTGTTTCATTCATATTTTGACTCTTTGTGTTTTAAACATTTATTATAATGACTATTGACTATTGGCAACAGTAATACTAACAAGTTGTTGTTAATTATTGTTTTTTAGTCGACAAAACTATTGTAAAATTATATACAACCAGATAGATAAAAAGGATACTCGTATTGGAGGACACCACTGAACATTACGGTTTTAGTCGAACATTATAATAGCCTATTCTGTGAACTGCTCATATTAAGCTTGTCGTATACATTCGATACTGATACCGTATACGTTCGTATACCTTCGTATATACGAAGTTAGAAAATTTGTATTGGAAAAAAAGTAATGTTTGAGTTTGAATGCGAATTACGCCTGCAAAAGAAAGAATGTGAAAGAATTTCCCATAAACACGGAAAAAACATTTTTAGAAAGTAGACCGTAGGAGTTATATGTTCCTTTTTCCGTGTAAATTCAAGCCCAGGTGTTATATTTTGTCTAGTGATCGACAAACATGGTGAGCAAATGTTATCAACACTAAAATTAACTAAGAATATCCGTAAATCGATTACAAAAAAAAACCACAGCAGATAAATAAGAAGAAAGTAAAATGTTTTTTAAAATTACGTCATAATCACCAACGTCAGTGGTCTATCGCTACGGAAAATGGGTCCCAGCCCATTAAATACTACATACGAGACACAAACCGTTCACAATCTAAGTAGTTAACCCTTGGAGTAAATGGGTATTTTCATGGATGCATCTGTCTCTTTTGCAGGATTTTTGGCGACATCGACCTTAAAGTACTATAACTACGAAACTACTACACCAATCATAAAAAGAACAACTGCACAATGATTGCATTGAAATTTCGAATATAGAATATTGAAATATCATTTTGTAAAACAATTAGATAATTATGAATAAATATGTATGTAGTAATGATACCATAGTTCTCGAATACATCAAAACATACAAAAAGACATACAAAAAAGTAGTATGGTTTGCTAAGCAGAAATACTTAAAATACACTATAGATAATTCCGATAATAAAGTCAAGGCTGCCTGGAATATTATTAAAAAAGAATGTACACGGAACCAAACAGGTAATCATTGCGTACGCCTCAACGTCAATGGCAGTAGTATAGATGATGCGACAACGGTTGCAGAACTTTTTAATGACTATTTCAGCTCTATACCCTTAAATACCAGCTGCCAGAATAAGGGAAATCACTCAGCTTTAGGCCTGCTTGAGGACTATCGTAAAAAAAATCCAAATTCATTGTTATTCTCCCCCACCAATTCTTCCGAAATAATTAAAGTTGCTAAATCACTTAAAATGAAAAATTCAACAGACCTATGGAATATATCCACCAAAATCCTAAAGAGTTCTGTAACCGTAATCTCGCACAATCTATCTTTTATCTTTAATCGATGCATGGAACATGGATTCTTTCCCACCGAAATGAAGATGGCCAAAGTAGTGCCGATATTTAAAAAAGGTTGCCCAGAAAACAGAGATAATTATCGACCCATATCTCTTTTACCAGTTTTCAGCAAAATTTTTGAAAAATTACTTCTTATCCGACTTGTTAATTTCTTTGCTGAAAACCAAATCCTGTCTAAAAAACAATTTGGATTTCAAAAAAATCTCTCTACGCAAGATGCAATCGCCAGTCTAATTAAAAAAACACTACTTGGGCTAGACAATATGAAAAAAACCGTAGGCATTTTCTGTGACCTCTCTAAGGCTTTTGATTGCGTAGACCACTCAATTCTACTTGAAAAATTGGAACACTACGGCATTAGGAATAAGGAACTGCAACTCATGGAATCTTATTTGCAAGAACGCACTCAGATTACGCAAGTCGAAAATAGCAAGAGCGCGCCACAGAATATCCGCAAAGGTGTTCCTCAAGGATCGATACTTGGACCTTTTCTCTTCCTCGTCTATATTAATGACATCCCAGAGTGCCTGAAATCCGTGGATGATGAAATCATTTTATTCGCCGATGATACTTCACTTCTTTTTAGCGATAAAAATAAAGACACTTTGGCCCAAAGAATAAAAGAAACAATAGATAGGCTTAGTATATGGTTCCAAGTTAATAAATTGTCACTTAACGTAAATAAATCAAAATCAATATGCTTCTCTTTGCGGCCGTCTGATTATAATGAAATAGACGTATACTTTGGGTCTGACCAACTAGAAAATGTCTCCTCCACGAAATTTCTCGGTTTAGAAATTGATCAAAAATTACAATGGTCTGATCACTTAAATGATCTCAGTAAAAAATTGTGCAGTGCCATATTCGCCATTAGAAAGATAAGAAGTTTATGCGGTTTTGAAGCAGCTAAATCCGTCTATTTTGCATATTTCCACTCTCTAATAACGTATGGCCTACTGTTTTGGGGAATGGCACCAAACTCAAAAAGAATTTTTCTCCTCCAGAAAAGAGCGGTACGCAGTTTATATAGAGTCTCACCGAGAAGTTCTTGTAAGCCGCTATTTGTAAAATCAGGAATAATGACTCTATTTTCTTCTTACATCTACCAAAATATTATGTACGCTCGTAGACACCTAACAGAAGCTCCGGTGAATAGTGATTTTCATCATCACGATACGAGAAATAAATCCAATCTCCACATAAACCGACAGCGACTTAGCAAAGTGCGATACAGTTTTATTCATCAAAATTTGTCGTTCTATAATAAGATTCCAGAGCAAATGAAAAGCCTCGGAGAGGTCCAATTTAAAAAGATAATCATAAATAATTTGGTAAGAAACCCAATTTATGGTATAAGGGAGTTTGAAAATTCTGAGTCTATTTTCCATGTTGATGATTAATGAAATGCGTAAAGTTTTAAACATAACGGTATTATGATAGCTGACATTCTAATTCTCATATAATTTATTAAACATCTATTCATTTTAAAAAAATCTACGAAAGCATTATTGCTGGATTGACAATAAAATATATATTTTTTGATTATTCTACATAGAATTTGCATTTCTATTTTAATATATTATTCTCCTTGACTCTTAAATCACATTAGTATATTTTGATTATTTGTATATAGGTAATATTGAATATAATATTACAGCGATGACAACTATCACGATAGTTATGTTTTTAATAATTAAATTTTTAGCATTTAATTTTGTGACGCATCCAAGTGTAGGAATGCCTATCTACTGGAGTAGTTGATTGTATTGTATTGTATTGTATTGTATGAGAACGTCAAAGAAGTGAAAAAAACGCGGAACCAGATCTGGTCGTATCATACTCAACGGATAATTGTTTCAGAACCAGATTTGGTCGTATCATACTCAAGGGGTTAAAACCATTTTTGACAACATTTCCAGAACATATCAAACCTTGATAATTCAAAGTTGTCTGTTGGGAATTTTGTCGAAAATAATTAGATAACTATGATTCTGATTAACTCACTTCTAGAAACGGAGCATTTACAAACTAGTAAAGAAACTACTCTTCCTGCATTTCATCATGACACAACGGCAAGATTAGCAAAAATATATCCATCTTTAACAGTAAGACGACATGAATGACGACATTAAATGGAACACAATTGGAGGTTGATTTATACACAATTGATACACAATTGATTTATATAAGACTATAGTATATTAACTTGCATATTGCATGTATATTTTAAATAATACAGAAAGCAAAACAGTTTGGAAACGCGTGGTCTGGTGGTTAACGCTGGCGATACCGAAAGTGTCGCTTCACACGTGCCGGGTGAATTCACCCGGCCCGGTCCGATGCCGGCTAGTGAGCGTAGTGTTGTATGGACAAGTACCTACCGTTTCACACGTGCCGGTCAAATCGGCCGGCGCTGGGCCGACCGCTACCTGCCGGGCGGCTGCCGGCTAGCCGGGCCGTCAGTCAGCCGGTTATTGCGATTACAGGAGGTTGTGTTTTTATTTCGACAATGACAGAAGAAATTGATATGGAAATTTTGATTACCTTTGTAGAATCTCGCCCCATCTTATGGGACAAGACTCTAGCAACATATAAAAACAAAATATTAACGAAAAATGCTTGGAAAGATTTGTGCGAAGCTCTTGATCCAAAATTCAACGATTAGTGCAGTCACTTTAGCAAAAAAAGGGGGTAAATCTCAGAATGAGAGATAATAAGCTGGAAATTGGTATACACCTTTATTTCGGCGTTCTATACGTTGTCTTAAAAGTCTCAAAAAATCTCGTGTCTGCGTCGAATGTTATTCTAGGTCAAAGGTCACCAAAATTGGTTTCTCGCGATTATCTAGGTTTCTATAGCTCCAATGATGTTAACATCTATGACAAGAAATGTAGAGCATACGATTTGCGACAAATTTTGTATCAAACATTTTTTTATGCGCTTAACCGTTTTTGAGATAGAGGGCAGAGGGCGGAGAGCGCGCAGCGCTCAGCGCTCAGCCATACTGTAATGCAAGGTCAACTGTGAACCTCGGTGAATAATACCCTGTATAACGTTATTAAATCATTTAAATATCATTAGCAATAAATAATTTGTATTATTTATTAGCTATTAGCTATTGTATTTGATAACATTTTACTTATATCTAATATATTCATTTAATAGTACCTACTTACCTACCTACTTTGTGTTATTTAAATCTCATTAAATAAAATACTTATTATATATCTTAATAATATATAATTATTTATTTAAAATAGATTTTAAGTAGAAAAGTAATTAAGTACGTTGCCTTTAAATGTGTAAACCCTCAAATACTTATTTTTCTATTAGGTTTATAACTGGGAACGCAGAACCCTATAATCCGATCTTTTTCTATGAAATATATACCTGAGAATGCAGTACCCTCAGTATGCGCCTTTCTTTATTTATAATTAGATCTTGAGACAGATGTTTCTTTGTTTCGTTTAGATCTCGGCAACGACGAGCGTACAATTTTGAAAATTATGGCTGATTCGTGTTTTATTTGTGATAAGTCACTTTTAGAATGTGATTCTGTTAATGTAGTGCGTGGCTTGAAAACTTGAAAAACTGTAAGTATCGAAAGAAATGACGGTCACATAGACTTCCTAAATATCCTAATAACCTCCTAATAACCTAACCTCTCTGATGTTGAGTGTCGAAAAGTGTACATTAGTAAAAAATCCATAGCAGCATCGAAACGACGCCTAGAAGAAGGTAAACTTTTACCATCATCCAGTGTATTTCGTAGATATGAATGACTAGGAGGAAAACAAGTTTGGTGGGTAATTAGATATTTATAAAAAAACAGCAGCAAGCAAAAGTGGACATACAATGTTTGTGCTTTAAACGATCGATATATGGCGGTGAAAATAAGTACCTATTGTATGATTTGCGCTGTAGCTGAAAACGGAAAAGGGACATCTCCCGATCACATTTGCCTCAAAACTACAGGTTCTTTATAGGCGCTGTATTTTTATTTCGGCAATGACAGAAAAAACTGACATGGAAATTTTGACTCCTTAGTAGAATCTCACTCTGCCTTTTATGGGACAAGACTTTAGAAAAGTATAAAAATAAAATGTTAACGAGACTTTAAGTCTTTAAATGTTAAAGACCCGTGCGAAGCACTTCATCCAAAATTCGACGAGGATATGAGAGTGATGAGGACAAAAACAAGTTTGGTGAGTAGTTACTATTATTTACTTAAAAAAAACAATATAGCAGCAACTTGGACATACATTGTTTGTGCTTTGAACCATCGATATATAGCGGTGAAAATTAAGTATTTTATGATTTGTGCTATAGCTGAAAATAGAAAAGAGACAACTTCCGATCATATTTGCTTCAAAATTACACAGGCTCTTCTAGCGGCGTGGAGGCAACAACTCTCGTGAAACCTTCCGGTTTCAAAACTTCAATGCAAATTCCTGAATTGATATATATTCTAAACTAGTTAAAGAATTTCTGCGAAAATTTCGGCTCATTTTCTAATAAGTCACCGAACAATGTATAAAAAGCTCCCTCAAGGTGTCTTTTTTGAAACATAGGATGCGCCCTAAACATTCTATAACTTTTTTTTCTGGAGGCGGCGACGCGACGCCGCCGTTGCAGCAAAGCCACAATTCGTTTATGCTCCGACATTTAGAACATACTATACTGCCCGGGTCAGAGAAAATCGGCCCGGAATCGGCTACTGCGTGTGAAGGCAATGTTGGCGTCGGACCGACGCCGGGTGAATTCACCCGGCACGTGTGAAGCTAGGCTTACATGTCAAAATCATAAATACGGACTTTACGAATTGCCGCCAGATCCTTGCTCGCCGGAATTCCCTCTACAATACTGTACCTCTAATCTCTCTTTGGAATTCTCAAATCAAAAATCTACGACATCAAGGAATTTTAAGACTCAAAAATGAAGATACAAGTTTAGTATTTATTGGAGAGTAAAAGACGTAAGGGTGATTCTATACATAAAACTATAGTTAAAACATAAAAAAATGTATACTACATTTTTTTTAATGTTTTATCAAATACTTTTTGTTTATGTACTTAAAAAACTGTTTAAAATCGTGTGCAGGTTATTTTATGGAGACTTTTGTTACAAAGAAAAAAAATAATAAAAAAATATATATATCCTCGGAAATTTAATATTCTGGGAAATAAAGTCTGAAATCAAAAAAAAATGTAGCGCGATAAACTCACTTTTTTATGTAAAAAAACTTTTGTTAAAAAAATAAAAATAAAGCTTTCTTGTAATCATTATGTAACAATTATAAAACATCCTCTATATAGTCGCGATGTGTTTGGGCGTTGCTACAGTAAGTTAAAGTTTTCCAGGAAATTACTTGTGAAACGTCAGATTAATTGAAGTATATGTAATCTAGACTAAATTTCCAATAAAACGATATATAATTTATTATAAATTATTTGAAAAAATACGAGATTTTACAGAATAAACGGCGTGCTCGTGTTAACTGATCCAAGGAACCGACATTGAATTGCGAATAATACCTATTGTTACTTCCTATTTTGGAGAATTGAAGGTTAATATATGATAATAATATATTGAAATAATATTAAAACAACATCTACTTACATTATTACTGGTATCCACAACACAAATCACTAATACAGATACACTAGGAACGTCTTTAAACGTTGCCGTCCGAAGAAATTATGATGTACGCATTTCAGGGTCTGTTTAGGCATCTCAAAAATGATATTTTGTAAACTGCGATATTTCTTTCGGTTGCTAGTTTTATTGGCAAGCGGCTGTACTTAATTTTATTACGCTGGTAATAAATCATTAGGTAGAAAAAAAATAAAAATCAGCGCCGCATCTGCTGTCACAGGGGGTGTGACGCCGGCGCTGTGGGACAAAAATCGTCTGGCACAGCGTATGTGACGGCGGCGCTCTAGGAGTTAAATGTTGTGAAAACCCTATATTTATGGATAGGTACTTGATAAAGCACCCTTACTGATTGGGTCTACAAGTCTATTTTTTTTTTCAATCCATAATAATCGTATATGGGTCGTTTGTAGTGTCAGACCGTCTATTTATGTCTCATGTGTATTTTTTTTTCCGCAGCTTCCAGCATAAAAACCCGGAAGATGCAAACGAGGTGCCTGGAGGGTTTTTATCCGACTGTAAGAAAGATTCACTCGAAAAGCTTTACGCGTTTGCTGATGCGTCTCTGAAAACCGCAGCGGTCTACGAAAAGTACCAATTCGAAAGAATGGGTTTCTTTTCCGTTGATCCCGACAGCTCTGATGAAAACCTCATCTTCAATCTCACAGTCTCCCTCAAGGAAGACGCCGGTAAATCCTGAAGTGCCTTTTATAAATAAAATAACAGTTTTATGATTTGAGTAACAGAAACTTTAATTATGATATTTTTTTTATAACCTATACAATAAGTACAATAAATGACAGAATAATAAATACAAGCTCTGTATCTTCATTTTTTTTAAATAGAGATGTGTTGATAGTTTAAGTGCTGTTGAGGAACTTGATATCCTTTTTAATTCAAGTAGAAATTAATTTGCCAATTATTGGACCCATAAATATCTTAACCACCTTCATCAACTAAAAGCCATTCGTTGTAGAATAGTGTAAAATAAAAATTCTACATACAAAATACATTAATTTCAACTTTTTTTTAACAAGAATGAATGTGAAAGAAAGAGAACATAGATAAACTTTGGATTAATGGGTGCTCTATGTTTTATAATAAAATATTATTAAACAGTGCTCAATTAACATTCTAATCTAATATTGTGATTGTTTCACTATTTTGAATCGAAAATGATAGGCCAGTCAATTTGTACACAAAGAAAACGTGGACCTTGCGAAAGGCCATGTAGTTCTAATGTTATTAGCATGTCGTTAGTACCTATGCCATAGTATACCCCAGACAGTAGCTTCTCTTAGAACAAAATTGAAATCAAATCGAATACGTCTCGAGTCGTAAGGGCTCGGATATGGTCGCCAGATGACTCGCTACTCGGCCTACACAGATATCCGAACGCTCGAAAATGTTGCCAGCCTTTACCTGCGTGTAATGCTAACCGTTCACGTTCATCGGGATGTACCCCTCTGCCCACATTCCTCGCACCCTCTTCCCGCATTGCCCTGTAGCTCGAGAGTAAAGCTACTGGTTTGTATACTCTGCCTATGCCAAGAGGTCAAGTTTGCAGCTTCGAAATACCTGTGCAAGTTGCGCAATACTCAGAAAGCAGCGAAATTTTTGCACTTTTTTATTTTTTGCTCAATATGTCCTGCAGAAAGTAATATTCTTTACTTTATTTAAGCGGATTAAATTTCATAAAATTTAACCCATGGGATAAAACTCAGGATGACAAGTTTTCAACCCTCAAAAATTTCTTTGTAAGGGGCTTGCATAAGTCTTTTGAAGCTGCAAACTTCGTGTCTGAAAACTTGGCACAGGTCGTAACAACATATCAAATAAATAAAATTATATGACCTTTTACAAGATCCAATATATACATTGACTGGGCTGTAATATTTGAATAAAATTTATTTCATAATATAATATTTCTTATAAATCTAACATATTAGGAAGAAAAATTGGAAAAATATAATTTTATGTTTTTTTAGGAATTTAATCTTAATTCTTAGAATGTACATAAAAGTCATAGGATATTTTACCTACATATAATACCCAATAGCATAAGGATTCGTGTTCACTTAGTAGAAAAGAGATGGAAGAAGTCGTAAAGGTATGTTCCCACTCGTGCGCTTTCGTCTTCATTTTGCGTCGTCACTTTCAATTTCATCTTGTGGGTGTAGCGCATGCAGGTAAACGTCTACACTTATGCGCTTTCGTCTATTCATTTGCGATCACTGACAGTTCCCGGTAGCCATTACGATGGTCGAGTGTGACCTTGTAGCGATCAGTGTGGCATATTTAAAAGTTAAGAAGTGCAAGAAAAAAACGTGAATAGCAGCGAAGAATCTGGATGAAAGATAATTTAAAGAAACATATTTTTTTAATATTGAAAGATTTGGAGCTAAAGCATGTTTTTTTTTCAAAAACATTTACAATCAAATTTTTACAAGCTTTAATTTATATTCAGACAAATTGCAATTTTGTCTTGTCATGAGTCATGCACTGTCGTTCAACTAGTTCTGACGCTTGCGTATTAAACGCATGCATCGGAGAAAAGTGCAAAATGAAGCGAGTGGGGACATATCTTAATGGATTCACTAACCTATGGTCGAATGATTTTGTTTAGGATTAGTTGTCATGCGAGGAGATATAGTAGTGGACGGTGTAATAGGAGAGATGGCTACTCACTTTGAACGTAGTAGCGAAGCAAGCATGGTGAGGCGCAAGGACAGTCATATAAATTAAACCTATAATAATATCAAATGCTTCCGCTTTTCTTTTCTAATAATACATTATAAAATATGAATCAACAGCCTTAGAAGAAAATAATGAGAGTAAGTGTAAATAAAAATATTTAAGGCCACAGAATGCAAGTCTAATACTTTAAAGTGATTGTTCTTGACAGAAATACGGCACTTAAAAAAAACGGGGAGAGGAATTTGAATCATATTTTTTTTTATAATATTATTTTTTTTTATTATGATTATTGAATGTTTTAAAATGAGTGATATGTCAGAATAATAAAAAAACGGAGAATTGGTTATTTATGTTATGCATAATTATCATATTTTAATAGATAATGCCAATTTTAGGCAGACTTATTAAATACTAACTACTGACAATTATTCTCACAGCATTGTCTTTCATTTAAAATCGCAAGTAATTGCAATTTCGAAACTATTCTATAAACAAATATTTTTTCAACAGAAAATAAACATTTTACTCCCACTTTCTTATAAAATAGTACTTAGAAATTTGACTTAAAATGCTCCCGAATTCGATTCTTTAAAATCTAAAGGAATATGTGATTAACATTTCAGATCTTCATTTTTACAAATTATAAAACGCATCGACCGCGAGCACCGGGGGAACGAAGAAATAGATTCCTTAACACTAATAATTATAATTATTGCAAAAATCTTTGGACAATATTAAATTTAAATACGAAAATATCTATCACTATTAGAATTTGACTAGTGGAAATATTCGATTATATTTCCTGATCGCGATAATGACGAGTCGTCTTTTAAAATTAATAATCTTAAGCTTCTAGGCCAATTAACGTATTAAGCATATGTTTTAAACGAAATCGACTTCGCAAAAATATCTTTGGAGCGGTGAGTATCATCGGATATTACGTTAATCGTACTCGAAAAATCTGTTTTTATTTTCTACGTATAATCGCTAATTTAACGAAATCGTTGGTCCACAAGGCTCGTCGAGGAGATTCAGCGCCGCGAGATTCACACAGCTGTTTCGTGGTCTTCGGCGACCAGTTGGAATTGCTCTTGATCTGAAAAATTATGCGGTATTTTAATAATACGTAAAGGGGCGAAGTAAAAATAGAGGCAGATACTAACTTTCTAAGTAGGAGGCAAGCTGAGGGTCCTCGGCTAGTAAGGCTAAATGCTTGGCTGTGTGTCCTGCGCGGTCCGCCCTGGACAGAGACGCACCGCCCGCTACAAGCATGCAGCAGACTGCTCGCCTCTTGTGAGCTGCTGCTTTGTGAAGAGCCGTTTGCCCTCTGAAAATGATAATAATAAAGTTTTATATGATTTCAGTACGTGACAAAACATTACATTTTGGCTGCTTTGTGCTAGTTATAAAACTACCCTCTCTGCTTTACCCCAACTAGAGCAACCAAAACCTCAATTCTGTCCAATTCTAAGGATCAGGCAGTAGCGAAGCACGCAGTAGGTAGCGGTATTAAAGGAAATGAGCAACAAGCCAGCATAGACTTCCACAAAAAAACAATCTGCTAGATCCAGCCGAAATGGCACTGGACTAGGATATGGCAGTACAGCCATGAGCGATGTGAACCCAAAGAAGTCATTCTTGCGAAGAGATTATGACAACCACAGTTTGGCTCATGTTGCTGGACTTCAATGTCAGAATGACTGGATAACAGTTGATGGATTTTGCATCCCCCTCCCTCCAACCAATGCACTTAAAGATAATGTTGTATGACTGAACTCCAGAGATGCTGAAATTTTATTTAAATGCCTTTCAGCATAAACTTTGAGACCCCAGCAACCTTACTCGCTGAAGCTATTCCTCAGAGGATAGTTCATGCCTCCTCTGTAGTAGTTTACCTGGATGCAAGTCTGTCTAAAGGTTTTCCCTCACCGGGGAGCATTCGCCTGTAATGTAACGTTACAGATTCGAGCATTACATCAATGAGGGAGGAGATTCGAGCATTACAGTGCGCAACCTCTAATGATACAAACTGTCTACAGTCGAATCTATGTTACATTACAGGCGAATGCTCGTCAGTCAGGGAGGCAGTATTATAACGTAATTTTTAAAATCGAATCTAAAATGTTACATTACAGGCGAATGTTTCCGGTAAGGGAGCATTTTTAGGTTTAGGTCGGTACCTCAACCGCCATGACACAGTCCTTTATAATGCTGCATGAAAGGCGATACAATCACAACTCGTCAACTATCAGGTGGTATATTTTGATTTTCGATATAAATAATAATTACAAACAAAGCTGCCATGAAATCCATCGACCAGAGGGGCCCATTATAATAATATTATTAAACTTCTGGGGATGGTCGGTAGACGACCGGCTGTCTTACTGTCTTGCCGGCTGACGACGACGGGCTTAGGACAACTGTCTTCATACATGTGAGCTTCTACTTTACCACCCATTAAAACCCCATAGTTATTGAACTGCAAAACGAAACTGTATTCCCTATTTCGTTACCACCACATTTTCTGTTATGCCGC
This sequence comes from Micropterix aruncella, assembly GCA_944548615.1. Lineage (NCBI taxonomy): Eukaryota > Metazoa > Arthropoda > Insecta > Lepidoptera > Micropterigidae > Micropterix > Micropterix aruncella. Next base: position 24,710,326 of record OX155950.1, read on the forward strand.
CAGCACAAGATCCTCCTTGTCGAATTTATAGAAGGCAAAAGTAGATATGGTGAAAAGAGGCTTACTTGTCATTATCAATCATATTGATGATGGCTGAGGGCGCACAAGCGATTAGATATCTCACAATATCCTTATGACCGTATCTGGCTGCTATGTGTAGTGCTGTTTGACCTGCTGCGTCTATTGATAGTAAGGAGTAGCCAGCAGTATGCAAGTCTTTTAGCTGTAAAGAGAATGTTATAGTATAATTTGAATATCTATATCCTATCCTACATATATCCCATCCCTCTCCTTTCCTATCCTTGCAATATTTCAATTGTAATTTAATTTAGTGCAATGCAACTTTTGATTTACCGTACAAGAAAATAATGTAGGAAACAATTAATCGGCCAGCAAAACACTGTATTAGAATAATTAGTAATAATTAATGAAGCGCTGTATGTTTCCCGAAAATAAAATAAAATAAAAAATAAATAATATAATCGTCGGCCTCGTGGAAAAACTCATTTACAGTTTTGACAAATTTGATTCATTTTTACTGGCAATCATAAAATCAATAAATACAAACGGAGCTGCCATGGAATTCACCGACCGGAGTCGGGCCCATCATAATACAATTTTTTACACTTCTGGGGGGTGAGCAGTGGATTCCGGACTTACGAACCGGCTGTGGTAGGTTTAGGACAGCTGTCTTGCCACATGTGAGCGTTCACCTTGCCACCCATTCACTCCCCCTTCGAAGCCATAGAATTTGAGATGCGCAAATCGCAGTTTTAGATAATTTTTCTAAGAAAGAGTTGATTATTTTTCTGGAAAGGCCAAGATCTTTAAAGAGGTGAAATAGAGATTTAGCTGGCAGGCCACGAGCGCCAACTTCCACCGCGTGAAGGTGAACAGTGAAGCCGTTCCGGGTTACGGCATTTGCGAGATCATGGTATTTATTTAATTTGTACTCGTGGTCTTTTGGGATATTTGATTCCCATGGAACAGTTAATTCTACAATAAGAGCCACCTTCCGAGATAGAGAGTAAAGAGTTATATCTGGACGGAGGGCTGTGCATCCGAGACTTTCAGGGAATTTATACTGCTTAGAGACCGAATCAACCTCCAGAATCCAATCCGTAGCTTTCTCGATTATTGAGAAAGGTTTTGTAGTTAAATGTTTTTTGCCTTTAGAGCCATCCCGCACAAACTGTATTGGGGGTTTGGAGGATACTGTCAAACCCTTGTTGGCACGAGCCACTGAGAGACTAATTACCTCGCGAATAACAGCGAGAACTTTGTCATGGCGGTAAGTGTACCGTCCTTGATCTAAGGCCACCTTGCAGCCAGGTAGAATGTGTCTAGCTGTGCAAGGGGTATTGCTACAGAGGGGACAAGAACTATCCTCGGCAAAGCTCCAACGAGCGAGGTTACTGGGGTCTGGAAGTGTATGCTGAAAGGCATTCAAATAAGTCCGCCGCCTTTTATAAACCCTTAAAAAAAAAACACCGAATTCTATGTTTACGATTTCAAGAAGATTTCGAAAATCAGAGAGTCACCTACCAAAAGCTAAAATTTGTGTCAAAGAAAAGGGTGGTTTGTTTCTACTCTTTATTGTGAAATTTTCTCACTTTGCGGGTTTATTGTCATTAGCAATCTCTTACAACTTCTTTACATCTCTTACAAAAGGTCACATTATTGATAAATAATAGTTCAGAAAAAGTTATCTCTGGAAACTGTTAACCACCAATAACATACCAAAATATGTCCAATTAGTTAACAACATCTAAAAAAGTTCAGGTAATGATGAACTGCCTGATTCAGATGATCCGAATATTGTACTAGATTTTTAGGTGTTCATGTCGACGAACTTTTAAAATGGAACTTTCACTGTGAAAACCTCAAAAGTAGGTTAAGTCGGGCATGTTATGCTTTAAGTATTGTAAGAAGGTCGCTGGATGAATTGCAAACAAGAAATGTTTATTTCAGCTATATTGAAGCTATCCTAAGTTATGCCATTACGATCTGGAGAAATTGTTATGCTTGTCATAGGGAACCCATATTTATACTCCAAAAGAGAGCAGTGCGAATAATTGCAAAGGTGAAAGGGAAGAGTCGTGTCGACCCATTTTTAAAAGGCTAAGAATCCTCACCTTAACCTCACGTCACTTAAAGAATTCTTATTAGACAAAGCTTTTTACTCGATCGATGAGTTTGTTAATTTTAAATAATTTTTCAAATTTTTTGGCCATTTTTTTTGTCAATTTTAAGTAGCATTTTTTAATTATTCTGACTTTGTGATTTTAATTTCTTGATTATTTTAATTTGTGGTTTTAGTAAATAAATCCTAAAAATTATTTTGATGCCCTAAAAGCAATAATGAAGTAACTGTATGTACGTGGTGATAAATTTAAATATTTTAAAAACGGACTAATAGACTGTAATTTAAATGTACCTAAGTATTAAGTTTATACAATCTGTTAAGATTTTTTTTGGAAATAAATTGAAATTGAAATTACTTACTTATAAAGATATATCATAATTATAAAGCCGTACCATTTTTAAATCTCCCAATTTCGCTGCTCTCAAAACCGCATCGGTCGTTCTCTCAAGAAGATTTCTAAAATAAAATAATAATGAATATTAGAAGAACATCAAATCAATCGTATCCTAAATAAATATATTACTACCAATAAAATTAGGCTCATGAAGTTTGAAATACGTTTAATAAAAAAAAGATTTTACTGTGCATCTTACCTAAATCCAAAAGCGTCCTGATCTAATCCAAATAACCTCTCATGAATGCTGCATGCGAAAAGTGGAGAAGAAGATATGTGCATAACTAATAGAATAGATACGCTGCTACACTAGAAGTTATAATATTCCAGAAATCATAGCGTAAGAAGCTTGATCTCAGAAATTATGAGGGATGATTGATGAAAATTAGCTATGAAAAAATAACCATAGATGTCAAATCAGGAATTAAACAATCAACTCCAGACGTTAACTTTTTGTTAAATAATAATTTCTCTCTGATTGTTACTTAGTTCAGAACTCAGTAACAGCGATGTAATTTTAATCTTATCTATCAATCATCCCACAGTCTTAGGATATCTACCCACCTATTTATTTTATAACTTGATAGAAGGCATGTCCCAAAAGTAAGGTATCCACGCTCCTAGCATTGGAAAGGAATATATTTCCCCAAACTTGGTAACACTGTTGTATATCATAGCTCCTCCCCTTCCAAAGAGAGGTAGCACGACTCGATCAGATGTTTAGTTTGCATCTGACATGCATTTAGGATGGACCCTTCTACGTCGGCCAACGCCACCTTTTTTTAAGACAGGAAAGGGATTCTTCTGATTGAGCTTATGCCAACTGGAAAAAACATTAATGAAGCTTCATATTGTGAGACTTTGAAAATACATCGCAGAGCCATCCAAATTTAAAGACTAGGCACGCCGACGAAGGGGGTTTATCTCCGCCATGACAACGCTCAGCCAGTGACACAAAAGGCCATTTGAAACAGTTTGGGTGGAGAATCATCTCCTATCTTCCCATACAGCCCTCCTATCTTCCCTTGCCCCGCCTGACTACCACTTGTTCTTGAGCTTAAAGAAGTATTTGTAAGGAAAACGGATGGAGACGGATGAAGAACTGAAGAAAGAAGTCACGCAATACCTGGAGAAAGAGATGGCGGCAAGTTTCTATGAGGCTGGCATACACAAACTTTCAGTACGCCTTGAAAAATGCATCCAAGTAAATGGCTATTATGTTGAAATTTAACTCATATATACTGGGCTCGATTGCGTTTCTTTTGAACTACAGTCGGAAATTAGTTCATGTGAACGAGACAGAGCAGTACGTCAGAGCGGAATGTGAAATGAATGATTGTCACTTTTCCGTATTTAAAACTACCCACTGAAGATAAAGCAGCTAAATATAACACTGCACGAAATGTGTTCAAACTTATTTGGGCGTCTATAAGTTCGACAGGTAGTTTGGTGCGGGAATATCGACGACAGTTTATTTCATATTCCGTTCTAACGTATAGCTCTGTCTCGTTCGGTTGAACTAAGTTCCTATTTTAGTCACGAAGAAACGCAATCGGGCCCATTGTATGTATTCCCATGTATTTAAAAAAATTTATACCATCATTCGATTATTATAATAAGGGAAAGCTTATTTTTGGGATATGCCTTGTAGTACATAGTTAGTAGGTCTTATATAAAAATATTGTTATTTTATTGAGAAATACTGAGGGTGCACCAAATACATAATTTATCAGTTTATTTAATACATTTTATTTGCAGCTATATGTGCGCATATATTTGATCTACCCTCATAAAGAATTGCAGAAAGTGTGAAGAAATGTAATTTGGAATGAAATAGTGCTACAACATTAAAATGATCTAAAAGATGTTAATTTAAATCTGATTTGTGTTATACCTATGACCAGTATGAAAATGCACAGTCCTGAAAGCCACCGTAATGTTTTAATAAATTTAGATTTTTGTCAAAAGCCAATTTAGTGGCAACGCTGATATTATGGTTTAATAAAATGTAATTTGATTTACTTACGTTTTGAATCTAGCAATACTGTCTGCAGGTGTAGAGTCTCTGTCCCCCTTGACAGGCCTGATCGGTGGACTCGTGCAGAGTGGCGGCGACTGGGGATTCGTAGGGGAGTCTAGGCTGAGCTGGAGAATTGAAGGTTTCTTGGATGAAACACCAGCCGGCGATATGGGAGTCGATGGCGAGAGGAGCTCATCAGACGTCCTCCCCGGACTGCCTATGCCTGATTCGCTAAAAACAAAAATACCACACAGGGTGAGTTTAAACTCAGTAGCACTAGATGAGTCAATCTGACCATAAAACTGATCAAGAATAATATACAGTCTGATTTACTTTCCTGGTCTAAAAAAAAGTATTGTGAACGCGCTAAAAAAAAATGTCGAGATGAAGATGGAAATATCCATTTTTTCCCCCTTTGAGACGATTAGGACATCTCATTTTGGATATGGATTATAATATGGGTAACATTATAGTGCTAAAGCAACAGTCGTAAAACAAAAAATACTGAAAATTATTGGTGGATTAATGTTTTCATACCTCGAGTTGTACCAAAATTGAATGCAGAACGAAAGTACGAAAGTACGAACGAAACTAGTTTTAACAAAATACAAGAAAAGTGTGGAAAATTTTAAATGCTATTTTGATACAACATTTATTGCGGGATAAATAAAATGTGCATATTAGGTTAAGAATAGCATACGAAACCCTAAAGTAAGTTTCAATATCCATGACTCAAAAACAAATGCATCTTTCCACTAACAGCTTTGCATAAATTAAGGCAGCTGCAGATTAAGAAAAAAAGCTCCCTCGGCCTTCGTTTCTAGGAAAAAACCCGGAATATTCTACGCCGAAAGAAGAAACGGCAATAAAGCAAAATATCCCGACCCTAAAGCCATAAAACACCCGGCGCCATAGGCGAATCAGCACCACAGGTGACGATGGAAAATACCGCCGCTGGAATGACTCGCCGAAATACAGTTTAACAATGAGCAAATGCCATACTTAGACAACCAAAAATTGAGGCACTTAACGTCCTAATTAAGCTAGATTAAAACTAGAATAATAATTATTATTTTTTAATGTATTTTTTGATGTTCATACCGTAGAGATAGCTATAATATTACGGAATCTAACATTAAGATTAAAAAAAAAATCACAAACTCACTAAATGCGTAAAATATTGAAATAATTATTAGACAACCATTACCTAGGCTAGTTTAGAAATAAATTAGCGTAACTTAAGATATTGTAAAGGTTAAATTAGCTAGATTATAATTTAATCTTAAAATCGACATAAATAGCGCATACTGGCATCTGTTGGAGAAAGCCGAAGGCTATAAGCCACGCCTTAGTAAAATGTAAGCGCGCGCTTTTCAAACGCAACCAATGAAAATATTGGACCAAAATCGCCGCCAATAATAGGGAAGCGCGCGAAAACACGATATGGAATGATCCCGAAAGCCCTTAAAAAAGCGAGAGCGGACGGGATCAAACCAGTCTGAAATCTGTCGGCACCGTGTACACCATCAACACCGTTTGTTACGTATATTTAGTGTGAGTGAACTTCGCGTTACCGAAAACTAAATTATTGACAGTTTAGACTCGGGTATTTTACAATATGTAGATATCCTAAGAACAGTTTTGAGAAGCCGAATTGTACAATTTCTTTTGGACTTAAGTGTAAAAATTTTTGAATAAACAATACTTGATATATTTTAAAATAAATCTTTTTTCTCCCGTAAGACTGAGTTTTTTGTTTACTGGTTAGTGGTCCCGTAAAAAAAAATAGATAATTCTCCCTATGGTGACATTGAAGAAAGTGGAAGTGAACGATAGAGGATAGCCGACATACTGCCCCAGTAAAGAGCCACTGAGAAGCCGACGTGACCATACATCACCCGACATCAAGAAAGTAACTCTCACCGGAGCCGTATCCGACATCGCCTGCGATCAAACCACCTGAATATGGGGTAAGCCGTTCAACTCTTCTTTCGATGTGAATACGCCGTAGTCTGCTTTAGGAAAAGAAACCGCAGATTACGGACTATACTAAACGAACGCAGTAGAGGCTGCTGATTCGTCGGCCCCTTGAAAAAGGACGCCACATTATAGCGTTTCTTTTTGGTCCTTCGAGCCGGATCACTAGCTCAGACCATTAGCACGGAAAGACCAGCAGGAGATAATTATTTATTTAAAATTTAAAATAAATAAATAAAAGATGTCGTCGCCGCGAAAAAATAGCGCGGAGAGAAGCGAATCTGCCAGAAGAAGCCTTAGAATAGCGGAACGGAAGCTAAATCAAAGCATCTCCGAAAATCGACGGCAAGGCGGTAGATTGGAGCTACAGGATCAGGCCAGAGGAATGGCGGATCCTCCGACATCGAGCTGTTCGGGCGAAACTGCAACTGCCGCAAGGCCTTTGTCACGCGCCGCGTCAACAAGTAGCCGCAGATCATCGCGATCCGCAGCCACAACAATAAGACGAAGGCAGCTAGAAGCAGAAATGCAGGCAGAGGATGAGAGAGAACGCATGCGGGCCGACGCCGCCAGAGCCGACGCCGAAGCCACCGCCGCCGCCGCCGCCGCCAAAGCCGACGCCGAAGCCACCGCCGCCGCCGCCGCCGCCGCCGCCGCCAAAGCCGACGCCGACGCCGCCGCCGCAATTCGACGAATTCAACTTGACAGCCTCGAGAGAAAACTGCAAATACAAAAACAGCTGATCGAGGCCGAAGTTGAAGACGAGATGGCGGACGACGCGAGCAGCTATGCCAGCAGCCAGTCGGAACGACAAAGCCGACATAGAACAGCGAAGTGGATCGACTCCGCCAAAATAACGATGCCGATCGACACGGCACATTGGCCCTCCACAGACGCGACAAATCAAGCGCCCAAACGCCCGACAAATCAAGCGCCAATGCACCCGACAAATCGAGCGTCCGTAAGCGCTGCAATTCAAGCGCACGAATGCATCGCAAACTTAGCGCCTGTACGTGCCGCGAAGCCGACGCCGATATATAACGAACCGCGGCCGACCTACAACTCATACCCGGTACCAGCCATGAAGACGGAGTACGCAGACACACACTTGATGCACGCAAGAGCCAATCTCCTAAAGAATTTGCCGAAGTTCGACGGAAACTTTGAAGAATGGCCAATCTTCGCGGCATTATATGACCAGGGAGCCAGCGTCTGCGGCTTCACCGACGCCGACAACCTGGTGAGACTGCAGCACAGCCTCCAGGGACCAGCACGAGAGGCGGTACGAGCCATGATGACGGATCCACGGAACGTGCAAGACATCCGCCGCACACTGGAGAGGCGCTTTAGCAGACCGGGAGCCCGTATCGAAGCCCTGATGGAAGAAGCACGACGCACCAAAGAAATATCGGTAAGTGACTCAATTTTTAGGTTAGTCGAGTATGGCACAACCGTTTGCAATGTAGTGTATTCGTTAAAAAATATGGGTCATTCTGCGTATCTAATAAATCCTCCGTTACTAAAGGAACTAGTCCAAAAACTACCCCAACACTTGAGACTACAATGGTACTCGGCAGGATACGGAGCGCACCCAACGCTCTCAGACTTCGGAGAGTGGTTAGACAACATAGTAGAAGTAGCGTCTCAAGAGGAACCACTCCCCCAAACTCATAAAAATGTTAGCAAGCCACGCGGACGAGCAAAATCACCCCCCCATAAACGAGTCTACACGACCGCCGAAAAGGAACTTGTAAATAGCTGTTTTAAATGCAAAAAATATAATCATGCAACACCTGAGTGCCGATATTTGTTAAAATTCAATGTAAGCGATCGATGGGCATGGGTCAAGGAGCAGAGATTGTGTACTCTCTGCCTCGAACCTGGACACACCCATCGTAACTGTAAGTCACAGGGAAAATGCGACGTAAAAGGTTGCAAATGGCCTCACAACAAGGTGTTACACAAGGACACAAGGAAACAGACAAGGTCCGACAACCAGGGAAACGGTACAATTAATAGACATAAAGGTGACGACACACTTCATAAAAATAAAGGTGACGACACACTTAACAGACATAAAGGTGACGACACACTTCATAAAAATAAAGGTGACGACACACTCAACAGACATAAAGGTGACGACACACTTCATAAAAATACAGGTGAAGACACACCTCATAGGTATAGGGGTAGCGACACACCAAACGATCCGAGCGCAGTGACCAGTACATGGAATGGAGCAACGGGCGTATTACTACGAGTAGCGTACGTAGAAGTCAAAGGTCCCCGTGGCTGCGTCCGAACACTGGCTCTGTGCGATGAAGGTTCAACAATAACACTAATGCAAAAGGACCTGGCGGACAAAATAGGTGCATACGGGCCCAAAAGTCCACTAAATCTGGTAGGCGCCTCTGGTATGGCGATTGACAGTGGCACCACGATGAAAATTGACTGCCATATACGGCCGGTCAACGGGCCTACGTTCTACCCACTAACAGGGGTACGAACAGTGGAGGATTTAAATTTACCACTCCAGACCGTCCAGGCCAAGGAAATAATAAATAAATGGCCTCACTTGTCACGAGTGCCACTAAATGATTTAAATGGTAAACCCCAAATTTTAATTGGAATAGACCATTGGCCGATGATCATCCCGCGAACAATTGTTTCTGGACCACCAAATGGGCCCATAGCCACATCATGCCGATTAGGATGGACCTTGGGCGGTGGTACCACGGAATTTTCCACAGCCGTTCAGCGTGTCAATCACCTGCGGCCGGGACAAGGGAAAAAGCTAGATGAACTAATCAAAACATACTTCGACAATGAGGAACTAGGCCCATTCGTGAGAAAACACAAGGAGAAAACCAATGAAAGAGCCGAAACCTTGTTAAGAAATACTACAATAATTGAACAAGGACGGTGGCAGACGGGTCTACTGTGGAAGAGTGATAAAGTCACCCTACCACCAAACCGCAGCATGGCCGAACGACGGTTAGTAACGATGGAGAAAAAACTACTTAAAAATCCCACGTTGGCTACCCAGTATCAAGCCACCATAAATGACTTCCTAGAAAAGGGCTACGCACGTAAGCTTAGCCAAAACGAGGCACAGAAACGCGACGATCGCACTTGGTACATCCCACATTTTTCAGTGGAGAATCTGAATAAACCCGGGAAAATTAGACTGGTTTTTGACTGCGCTGCAAAATCAGGAGGCACCAGTCTCAATGATCAACTGTTGTCAGGCCCAGATCTGTTGAAACCGTTAATCGGAATATTATTTAAATTCCGACAGGGTCAATATGGGTTCTCGGGAGATATAAAAGAAATGTTCCTACGTGTACGGTTGACACCGAAGGACACTAATAGCCAACGATTTCTATGGAGGCAGTTGGACCAGAACCGGGAACCAGAGGACTACGCAATGTCCGTCGTATTATTTGGGTCTACCTCGTCTCCTTGTTCTGCCCAGTATGCAAAAAACCAGAACGCAGAACGCTTCCGTGCCGAACATCCTGAAGCTGTCGATGCCATTATAAACAGGCATTATATGGATGATTACTTAGATTCCACAGACAGTATTGTGACAGCCAAAACAATGATCGAAAATGTAAGGCGAATCCACAAGGCCGGAGGATTCGACATTGTTAATTGGGCCAGTAGCAATAGTGCCATTCTCGAGGAAGTCCCAGCGGACCAGCGTTCCAAGTCCCAAATTAAGAAAACCAGACCCGAAGAAACAAACGAAAGGATACTCGGGCTAATTTGGGACCCAAAGGAAGACGTCTTGTCTTTCGATACAAATTTTCGTAAGATCGATCCTATACTGTTAAGCGGGAATAAGGTTCCTACAAAGCGGCAAACGTTACAAATTATAATGAGTACATTTGACCCGCTAGGAATATTAGGCCCGCTAACAGTAAAGGCCAAGATCCTATTGCAAACAATATGGATGGACAAGACGGAGTGGGATAAGGAAATAGGTAATGCCGCCTTCGAAAAATGGAGAACGTGGCTACACCAATTAAAAAAGGTAAAGAACGTGAAAATCGGACGTAGCTATCAAGCTAGAGGGCGTTTTGTAAAAAACGCGCAGCTGCACGTATTCGCAGATGCGAGCGAACGCGCTTACTCATCAGTTGCGTATGTACGATTTGAGACGCCCGAAGGACGTATCTGTACAGCCTTTATAGCTGGGAAAAATAAAGTAGCGCCATTGAAAACGCTCACGATGCCACGTTTGGAGCTGCAAGCCGCCACTATGGCTAGCAGATTGGCCACTACTATAAAAAGATACCATACGTGGGATTTCTCGGAGACTACTCTATGGTCCGATAGTCGGACAGTATTATCATGGATAAAACGAGATCCCCGAGAATTCAACGTATTCGTGGCGCACCGGCTGGGCGAAATTGACCAACTAACGACACCCCAACAATGGCGATGGGTTCCCACAAAAGAAAATCCAGCGGATCATGCCACCAGAGACGAGGTCAGTCGCGCCGACGGGGACGAAGTCCAAAAATGGATTGATGGGCCGAATTTCCTTAGGGAACACCCAGATACATGGCCATCAGATATTGACACCCCGTCGGAGGATCGCGGCAAAGAAGAAGAGAAACGGCCCGTACATTTGGTCGCAGACACGCAGGTCGAACCCCTAATAAACGCCGAGCGTTTCTCAAAATTAGAGCGGCTACTCCGAACAACCGCATGGGTTATGCGCTTCACAGACCGCTGTTTAAAAAAAGGCTCTGGCGAACTACACCTCTTGGCCGGAGAAATTACCCGCGCCGAGGACTACTGGATAAGGCAGAGTCAAAAGGATAGTTTCGAAAAAGACCTCGACAACCTAATAAAAAATAAACCTTTAGATAAAAGCAGCAAAACTCGTAACCTTAATGCATACCTGGATGACAAGGGAATCCTACGAGTGGGTGGTCGAATCAACGCCGTGGAAGGAATCGCGCTCACAGTAAAGAAGCCGGCCATATTGGATGCTCGACACCGGTATACTAGGTTGCAGATCATTGCTCAACACGAACGCTCCGGCCATCAAGGCCGAGAATGGGTCTGCAACGAGCTACGGCAGCGCTTTTGGATTCTACGGTTACGAGGAGCGATTCGAACGGTTACCCGCGAATGTAGAAAGTGCCAAATGGATAGAGCCCGCCCAGTTCCTCCGAAAATGGCGGACCTACCTAGTACTCGATTAGAGCACCACATTCGCCCTTTCACAAATGTAGGTTTGGACCTCTTCGGACCCATAGAGGTCACCGTAGGACGCCACCGGGAAAAAAGGTACGGCGTCCTCTTCTGTTGCATGTCAACAAGAGCCGTCCATATCGAAATAGCGCATGCAGCGTCAAGCGATGCGACTATGATGGCCTTGAAGAGGATGTGCGCCAGACGAGGACCACCGACTAATATCTATTCAGATAACGGTACGAACCTGCATGGATCTAATAATGAAATAAAGCTAGCCATGAAGAGTATAAATTATGAAGATATAAAATCCCAATGCGCTATGAAGGCGATAAACTGGCACTTCATTACGCCAGCAGCCGCACATATGGGAGGGTTTTATGAACGACTGATACAATCGGTTAAAAAGGCCCTAAACGCCACTTTAAGGGAAAAGGCGCCGCGAGACGAAACGTTACTTACGTTGCTGGCCGAAGCTGAAAACTCGGTAAACTCGCGTCCTCTTACTCATGTGTCCCTAGACGACCAAGACGAAGAAAGTTTAACCCCTAACCACTTTCTCATCGGCTCGTCATCAGGAAGGTCAAATATAGGAGTATATGATTCAGAAAACCTATGTCTAAAAAGACAATGGAGAATTGCTCAAACGTTGGCTAACCATTTTTGGAATCGGTTCACCAAGGAATACATTCCGACATTGGCGAAACGATCTAAGTGGCTCGACGAAGTAGACCCCATCAAAGAAGGCGATATTGCGTTCTTAATAGAGCAGCAAGCCCCACGAAATGCATGGCTACGTGGTCGAATAACGCAGGTACACACGGCCCCAGACGGTCAAGTTAGGTCAGCGACGATCATGTGCAACGGCCGATTATACAAACGACCCGTCCACAAGATTGCTCGTATACCCACTAAACCTAATGGTAGTGAAAGATAACTATTTCCCACAAAAACAACGGGGAAAAATAGTTCTTTCACGGGGAAGGGAATATTGCGGGATAAATAAAATGTGCATATTAGGTTAAGAATAGCATACGAAACCCTAAAGTAAGTTTCAATATCCATGACTCAAAAACAAATGCATCTTTCCACTAACAGCTTTGCATAAATTAAGGCAGCTGCAGATTAAGAAAAAAAGCTCCCTCGGCCTTCGTTTCTAGGAAAAAACCCGGAATATTCTACGCCGAAAGAAGAAACGGCAATAAAGCAAAATATCCCGACCCTAAAGCCATAAAACACCCGGCGCCATAGGCGAATCAGCACCACAGGTGACGATGGAAAATACCGCCGCTGGAATGACTCGCCGAAATACAGTTTAACAATGAGCAAATGCCATACTTAGACAACCAAAAATTGAGGCACTTAACGTCCTAATTAAGCTAGATTAAAACTAGAATAATAATTATTATTTTTTAATGTATTTTTTGATGTTCATACCGTAGAGATAGCTATAATATTACGGAATCTAACATTAAGATTAAAAAAAAAATCACAAACTCACTAAATGCGTAAAATATTGAAATAATTATTAGACAACCATTACCTAGGCTAGTTTAGAAATAAATTAGCGTAACTTAAGATATTGTAAAGGTTAAATTAGCTAGATTATAATTTAATCTTAAAATCGACATAAATAGCGCATACTGGCATCTGTTGGAGAAAGCCGAAGGCTATAAGCCACGCCTTAGTAAAATGTAAGCGCGCGCTTTTCAAACGCAACCAATGAAAATATTGGACCAAAATCGCCGCCAATAATAGGGAAGCGCGCGAAAACACGATATGGAATGATCCCGAAAGCCCTTAAAAAAGCGAGAGCGGACGGGATCAAACCAGTCTGAAATCTGTCGGCACCGTGTACACCATCAACACCGTTTGTTACGTATATTTAGTGTGAGTGAACTTCGCGTTACTGAAAACTAAATTATTGACAGTTTAGACTCGGGTATTTTACAATATGTAGATATCCTAAGAACAGTTTTGAGAAGCCGAATTGTACAATTTCTTTTGGACTTAAGTGTAAAAATTTTTGAATAAACAATACTTGATATATTTTAAAATAAATCTTTTTTCTCCCGTAAGACTGAGTTTTTTGTTTACTGGTTAGTGGTCCCGTAAAAAAAAATAGATAATTCTCCCTATGGTGACATTGAAGAAAGTGGAAGTGAACGATAGAGGATAGCCGACATACTGCCCCAGTAAAGAGCCACTGAGAAGCCGACGTGACCATACATCACCCGACATCAAGAAAGTAACTCTCACCGGAGCCGTATCCGACATCGCCTGCGATCAAACCACCTGAATATGGGGTAAGCCGTTCAACTCTTCTTTCGATGTGAATACGCCGTAGTCTGCTTTAGGAAAAGAAACCGCAGATTACGGACTATACTAAACGAACGCAGTAGAGGCTGCTGATTCGTCGGCCCCTTGAAAAAGGACGCCACAACATTGATTAAATCTTTTTACACCAATAAATGTTGTTAACCCTTCAGGCCTCGGCCCCTCAGCCGATTGACAAGTTGCTGTCCCAAAAAATTTTTGTAAAAATTAGTAAAAAAAGTTAATTACGACACTGTCTCATCAGAACATTAATTACTGCCAAATCACTGCACCCATAATTAAAATGAAACATAGTAACATAACAAAACATAATAAAATAAAACAAATTAAATTAAAATAAAATTAAAACGGGGCCGTCACGCTGAATCGTGTTGTGGCCCAGGGTTGTGTACAGGGTTTTTCAATAGGAGGTGTTATTTTGAATAGCCCGCTATTTCGGTAGATGTCACTTTTGAAGCTGTCATTTTTTGACATTTGACAAGTAGAAACCACCCGTGCACGACCGGAATGAATCTCCGTGCACGTCGCTCAAGAACAGCCGAGAATATTGTTGCTGTAGCCGAAAGTGTTGAAGAAAACCCAGGTTTGTCCATTCCTCGTCGTTCTTTGGAATTAGGCATTCCACAAACGTCATTACACCGTATTTTGCCTAAAGATTTGGGTCTTAAGGCTTATAAGAACTCAAGCCGGCCGATCATCAAGAACGTCGTGTCTTTGCTGATTGGGTCCTTGAAATGCATGAAAATGATCCGGAATTCCATCGAAAAATCATCTTGAGTGATGAGGCCCATTTCCACCTCGGTGGCTTCGTCAACAAACCAAATTGTCGCATCTGGGGCTCGGAAAACCCAAGAGTTATTGTTGAAAATCCTCTCTATCCTCAACGTGTGACTGTTTGGTGCGGTTTATGGTCCGGCGGATTGCGCTATCGAGAGATGATTAATGTTTTTTTTATGGCCGGAATTGGATGGTATTAACTGGACAACGTTTACTTTCAACAAGATGGCACTACGTGCCACACAAGCAACGAAACCATTGATCTTTTACGGGAAAAGTTTCCGGACTCTCGAAGAGGTGATCACAATTGGCCATCGAGATCTTGTGATTTAACACCTAGCGACTTCTTCCTTTGGGGCCACGTGAAAGAGAAGGTCTACGCCAACAGCCCAGCGTCGATTCAAGACCTCAAAAATGGAATTTGTGAGGCTATCGAGGACATAGGGCAGCCACTTTGCGATTTGGTTATGGAAAATTTCATGAAAAGGATATATGGTCCTGTAAGCGGGGTCATGGTGGTCATTTGCCTGATGTTATTTCCACTATTAACGGCATATCTCCCTCTTTATAATGAAATAAACATCCGATCATTTATATTAAAAAATGGCATTTTTCTTTGAATATCAAAATAACACCTCTTATTGGAAAACCCTGTATAACTCATGATAAATCACTGGACACGAAACATTCGAATAAAAGTCCAAAAAGTGTGCTAGTTGTATAAACCTATCTCCATTAGTAAGAGAGATATCAACACGTGAGTTAGACCAAAAAAAATGCCTTTTTTTTACATATGGATCCATTAAAAACGCAATTATGATATAAGTCTAGTTAAATCATTTTGCACAGGAGGCACAGATATTATACTCGTACCTGTTGTGGGAATGATCTGGTACATCCAATGAGATCCCAGCACTTGGAGTATCGACGCTCTGCGATATGTCCAACGATTGTCCGGTGTTTGTATCGAGAGAGGCGGACTGGCCAGTGCCGAGGGAAATTTTGCCGTCCGAAGGGCCGCTATTTGTCTCCGTATCAGGAGTCAGGGGAGCTGCGTCCAGAATGAAGATGGCCTCATGTCCAATATCACATGCGTAATGAAGGTTCTCTTGTTCTCTGTCTATGCGGAAGAATCGTTCCGCCGTACATGCTGGAAAAAAAAAACTAAAGTAAAAGACTAATATAAGAAAGTAGGGACTAAAGTCATTGAAAAGTTGTCCGACTAGGACAGGTCTAGGAGAATTACTAAATACTTACAATCAACAAAACACCAATCTGCACTCAAATGCGAAAAGTATGTAGATTCCTTGATGAGATTATTAATGAGGGATCGAATCTGCTCCAGATCAGACGCTTGATTAACATCTATACTGCCAATATTTTCAGCTGAAATAATACATTAATTAAGATAAAAAAAAAAGTATATCCGATAAAACCGCCGATAAGGACTAAATATTTAATTACCGTTTTTAGTGAGTAAATCCTTATCATGATGATGTTGCTCATATTCACTCATAGTTATGATATTTATGCTAAATCTTAGTTGATCCTGTGCCGTTTGCCTGAAACATGAAATGAAAAAATAATATCTCATAGGGGATGCTGCTGGCAAACCAGCCATCTCAGGATGTTGTAACGATCATTCTCTTTCCACCGACTGGTAATTGCTCGAGGTCAAATGAATTGTCAACTACAACGGGCGAACCCGTCACCCAGGAAGTTTTCACGATTGTTTGTTCTATCTCCCGTGAAGTGAGCGCAGAAGACTTAAACAAAACAGTCCACCGTCAAGCTCTGCCACATGCCCGTAAGAGGCCAACACCTTATCCGCTGGTTAACCAGGTATATTACCCAGCGGGCTTACACTCACGCCCTTACTTCCAATTGCGACCAGATTACTCCGGTCTTTCGATTGGTTACGAGTTCGAGGTCACTTGCACGGTCCTCTCCTTTACGAAGCGGTGAAATGGTGTAAACCGAATCTATCGTGGACCACGGCATCCTTTGCCCGGTTGTTCACCCAGGATCGGGTAGCCGATGGTCGTTCAAGAGCAGTCGCCGTAAGGTCCACAACCACCCTCGCTCTATAGGAAACAGTACTGCTTCCAGACTCCCCCGACTGTTAGTCAGAGTGCACAATCGATTGGCTTACGCCGCACGGTGCGCAGACCGTCCAGGAGCGCTAGAAGTTTGGCTCCTAGGGGAAACTAGCCCTAAGACCAGATTGCTGCCCAGGCTCGCACTTCATGCGTGGAGGCCGACGGATGGGTGTTGACCCGTGAGTGTGACAACCCTGAACAGAATGGGTCTTCGTGGCCAACTCAGCAAGGGCCCATTAGCTCCCAACTGCTCGAGGTCACTTACAAACATCTACCTGTTGTAAATAATTACAACCCGTGGCGCCTGTTTCCTGGTAGTAGTCACCGAGGTTGGGTGGACAATAGGCCATTTTAAAGGTAGTTAACGACAGGAAGTAACTACCCCATTGTCTTTAGAAAACCACGTTTCTAGACTCCCCTGGTTATCACCCTGCTTTTGCAGAGTGCACTTCCTAGAGCTGGCTGAGAGAATTCTTTAATTCAATTCACCACTTCGAGGACATTCCTGGATGAGAGCTGAGCCATGAATTGGACCTGTTGCAAAAATAAACTGGCCTTGCGGTCCAATCTGCATGGAACTATTAAGATCCCCCATACTACTGACAACGCCACACCACTAAAAGGCAATGCTCTAGATAAGGTCCAAGAATATATCCCTCTCAGACAAACCTGCCAGCTGGGAAGATGTTCGCCAAGAATCAAAGGAGATATTGTAACCAAACTTTAACAATGTTGTTTCGACCCTACGACGCATCTGTGCCCCCCCCCCTCCCCCTTCTGTTGGACCAAATTCAACCACAATCTTGTCAACTCTTGCCATGGCCAAATGATGCTTGCATGCCAAATTTCAGCTCGATTGAATGAAGTGTTTCGGCGCTATTGTGGAGGAATACACACAGTATGCAAGATCCCATATGACAAGAAGTATGACCGGTGCGTTTTCTCAATCGCATGTAGTTGTGAAACTTTGAATCTAACTGCTATAATCATAATTGTGTCACAAAATACGACATTTGAAAAAATGGGGGAGTGAATGGGTGGTAAGGTGAACGCTCACATGTGGCAAGACAGCTGTCCTAAACCTACCACCGCCGGTCGTAAGTCCGGAATCCACCCTTCACCTCCCAGAAGTGTAATAATTATATATGATGGGCCCGATTTTTGGTCGGTGAATTCCATGGCAGCTCCGTTTGTATTTTATTTATTTGCGAGAGAAATTATTTTTTTTATATAGTATAGTTTATAAAATATTTCTTTGTAATCACCGCTATCTATTAGATACATTAAGTCTTTACAGATACTCGCTGTGTTCATATGGATTACCTACTGGCCAAGCAAAATGCAGAGATTTCGCCGCTATCGCCGATAATCTGCCGCATGAGGATCGGACATTGCTCCACCCCATCGCACCTCCACCGTATCAATGTTCTCGCGTCTCCGCAATGCGATTGTGGACACGGGGATTGCACCCTGGACCATCTATTCTTTAACTGTCCCATCCTCAATAATTATCCGAGTTTTATCCCAGATCTTATAAAGTATAACATCCAACTCCCTCTATGTGTTCTCCACTTGTTATCCCTTAACTCTCCCAAAATATATAAAGTAAATTTATTTCCCTTAATAATATTTCTGTATAGTGTAATAGCATATTTCACATCCTTTCCTTGTTTGTATCATCCCCAATATCCATGTTTTATGCTATATGTACCTACATTTCTATAAATAAGTATGCCTTGTTTCAGTATTGTGCCGTCTTATACATATAACAAACTAACTTAGATGTCCTCCGAAAATGACTTGGCAGAAAAGCACCGACTATCGGTGATTGCCATAAAGTAACAAGAAGAAGAAGAAGCGAAATGCAGTGAATGGCAGCAACGCCAAACAATATTTTATAACATTATTCCAATCCAGTATTCATTAATAATTAATCAACATTAAACTTGCAAGTACTGAGAGTAAAGTAATTTTGGAAAAGATTACCTCACTTTTGAAAATTTTTGGTTTCGAAATTCGACAAATAGTATTAGTCAATTTTTGAGTGATTGTAGAGTTAACCACACTTCTTTTGATCAGGGGTTGATTCTTTAAAAAAAATAGCGTGCCAAATTTGTCGATGGTCCATTTGATTTACATGGGCCATAGACAAATTTAGCTTTGTTAAATCTGCTCACTAATCTATGATTTCAGTAGCAAGAGGAAATCGCTATTCAATCACGAGAGTTTTCATAATAGGGTTGCAGAACGTCAGCAGGAATGGACTGGCAAAACCAGCTGAAAACGGATCAAGGTGGAACATTACTGAAGAGGCCGTTTATCCAGTATTGGAGCGTTACAGACTGAGAAAGAAGAAGAAGTAGAAGATACGGTGGGTAGTCACAAAATTGAGGTATTCTTTATGAAATTTGTTATCTCAGTGATAGTAGTTTTAACCCCAGATAACTAAGTACTCATCCGGTGTTTTAGTTTCCTTGTTTTGCTAACCGAAAAGTCATCCAATATAGAAGCTCGTGCTCATTCCGCGTCTAACGAGCGCAAAATATATTACTTGTTTCCGCCGAAGGCGTGAAGAATGAAAAGACACCTTTGCATGAAATGCAAAAATGCTATTTGTGGTCCCCATAAGGGCCGGGCCACTCGATGCGTTGCGTCTGCGGCGCGGCGCCTGGGTGGTGCCGCTGCGGCGTCCTACATACATATATCCATGGTAGGCCACACGATGCTATCCGGCGTCGCACCGCACGAAAACCGGTAATATGTGCCGGAGCGGCGCCGTTCAGTTGTTAATTGCAATCGAAGGAGGGTACACGCTTGCCTGTTTCAATTGTTTTCACATATTTTTGTTAATATTTAATCGAAATGATTAAAATGATTACCAACGAAGAAGATATTGGCATTGACTACCTCATTTCACTATTTCTACGTACAATTAACTACAAAACTTTTCGTCCACTGCGGCGTCGTAGTAACGTTGCGGCGCCCATACGGCGAAATCTTTGCGGTGCGACGCTGCACCACATCGTGTGGACCGGCTCTCAGGGTCCCCATAAGTATTACGACATATGTAGTAACTGTTTAGAACAATGTCTTCATAAATACTTTGTTATTATTTAGTTCCTATCTAACAAACCTTTTGTGCCATGTAATAACTTTTAATTATTATTAAATAATATTTCTAATATTATCATTTTTCATTGCGTAGACCGCTCGACGAACGTTTAGTCATTATGTAACTGTGAATATAGCTTAGTTATCTAGGCTTAAAGCCGACTCAGTTATTTGTGGATCTTTCAGGCTAGTAACTGATTGCACTATGCCACTTACTGCACGTTGATACGTCCTGGTTTCCTTTTAGCCAACATGGTGGCTTGGTTCAGTCTTGACAGTGTAATGATTGAGGGTGCTAATCTACAGGCCTCGCCGTCCACCTGCATGGGAATCGTTTTCGTTGTGATTATCTTGGCCGTCTTGCACTGGGCTATGCACGTGCCGTGGCCGCCAGCTTGTAGCAGCGGCTGAAACAGAGACAATGATTACATACCTTTGAATGTGAAGGTGACCTGGTGGTGAACGGTTTCGTGCAGCTTGGGCCACAAGATCCATTTGTTCTCGGATCAGCTCAACTCACAATTCAGCTCCTATTAAGAGGCCTCTCGAGTGGAAAGCTACCCCGGGTAAGACTCCCATGTCTCAGGCCTCAGAGCTGGTGGACCGGTTTCTTCCGGCGGGATTGCATCCCGGCGCCACTGGACGGTTTGCGCACTGGTCGGCGAAGCCAATCGGCTGTGCATTCTGACTAATTTCTGAAGGGGTCTGGAGACTTTGGAAATATACTGTTTCCTAAGCAGCATAAGGTTTACAACTACCCCCGATCTATAGGAAACAATACTGTTACCAGAATCCCCCGCTGTCAACTAGGGTTGTCGACTACAGCGGGCGAGCCCGTCACCTCAGGAAGTTTTAACGATTATTCGTTCTATCTCCCTGGAGTGAGCGCAGAAGACTTGAGGACAAAACAGTCCACCATCTAGCTACGCCACAAGCCCGTAAAAGGCCAACGCCTTAACCGCGAGATAGCCAGGAGTGTTACCCGGCGGGCCTACACTCACGCCCTTACTTCCAATTGTCACCAGATTACTCCAGTCTCTCGATTGGTTACGAGTTCGAGGTCGCTTGCGCGGTCCTCTCCCTTCCGAAGCGGTGAAACGGTGTTTACCGAATCTATCGCGGACCACAGCGTCCTTTGCCCGGCTGTTCACCCAGGATCGGGTAGCCGATGGTCGTTTCAAGAGCAGTCGCCGTAAGGTCCGCAACCACCCCCGCTCTATAGGAAACAGTACTGTTTCCAGACTCCCCCGACTGTTAGTCAGATGGTGCACAGTCGACTGGTGCACAGTCGATTGGCTTACGCCGCACGGTACGCCGACCGGCCAGGAGCGCCAGAAGGTTGATTACCAGGGGAAACTAACCATAAGGCCAGAGTCCTACTCAGCAGTCAGTCGGAATGCACAATCGATTGGCTGATGCCGCGCGGTGGGAAAACCATCCAGGAGCGCCCGTAGGTTGACTCCTAAGGGAGACTGGCCAGCAGGCTAGTCCTACCCGGGCTCGCCTTCTGCATGGAGGCTGCCGGATGGCTGTTGACCCGTGTGTTTGACCGACCCTATACAAGTGGATCTTAATGGCCAAATTACAACAGGGCCCATGAGCTCCCAAAATAAAAATAAAAATAAAAAAAAGCAACAGGTAGGTAAGTAAACATACTAGTTGATATGTTGTTAGGCCAACGACTTCAATTAGTCCATCCTCAGTAGATGGGTCAACAGTTCCGCCTGATTTATTCCAGGGGTGAGTTCCACCGCCGTAGCTGAAATAGAAAAAAAATTTATATAAAATCATTATATGTTGACATTAAAGGTGTGATGCGTTAAACTCACCTTGGAATATTTAGAAACACAATAGCGTGTACTTTATGTTCTTTTAATTTTGACGTGAGATCTTTTCCATCGCATTCAAGTGTGACCAGCTCAGCTAGTCCTTTCCACTTTCTCTGCATGAGATCTTTTCCTCCGGCCGTACCATAGAATAGCTTGTTGCGGATCCTGGAGTTGAATTTCTCTGGGTGAGCCTCTGTAAAAGTTGATGAATATCATTAGTTATTACGCTTTAGCCCACGGAAGTATTGTGTAGGTACGGCATTCTGGGACGGGAGGAGCTACTGTTGCCGCTCTAACTTCATTTGTCAAGCGCATAAAGCGCTTTTAAGTCAGAGACATCAGGCAAATATAAGCTAAAACTGATTATTCATTATCTAAAAAATCAGCAACGGCATAAAATTGCTGATCAATATTATTCTAACGAGAGGAAACAAATATAAACAAAATGTGAGAAACAAAATCAATACAATAAAGATCTGTAAAAAAACATAAGTCAGTTTTAAAAGTTCGTTTCTTTTAAAGTTCGCTTCAATAATTATGGTCATATTTCAACTCTAAGGAACGTATACGGCGGTAGGGAGGGGGGAGGGGGATAGTTGGTATCTATCCCTTCCTGAATTTGGCGCATTTTCATTACATAATATGGGCTAATTCAAGTTTGGTGGGTGCCGCACGGGTTGTTTTAACGACTGCCCCCCCTCCCCCCCGAACCTAATGTCTGCATACGTGCCTGTTATTATGCATTTTATAAAGGCATTTTTTCTGATTTTATATGGCAAAATATCAAAGTATTTATATTTTATTTTAGGCTTCTTCGCAATTACCCCACCCACATGATTATTTAATACAAATTAATATCGGACAATTTATTTTTGTTGTGCTGGTAATCAGTGCCGGATTATCCAATAGGCCAAGTAGGCATCAGCCTATGGGCCGCACGGCTTTAAGGGGCCCCGCGTCAAGGGATGATTACAATCATATATTTTTAAATTGTTTTAGAAAAACATCTTTGAATTTAAATTCTAAGAAGAAAATGTGTAATAAACTTTTTGATCCGACTAATAGTATAATTATTATAAATTATCGACAGTTGGCCGCTGCCGGCCTGTGCGATCGTATTTTGTTTGAGTATGCGCATCTTTGCTACGCGACATAAGCATTGCTAGAAATGTTTAACTGTCCATTTTGCCGATGCGATCGTGTTCTGTTTATATACACGTCTATTCTACACTATATCGTCATCGGAATGTTTGACATCTCAAAGAGGGCCCCGAAGAGTGCAAAGGGGAACAAGATTTCGAAGGCCTAAGGGCCTTTACTTATTCGTAGGCCTTTACATACTCGTAGGCCTCTACACACCTGTAGGCCTCTGACACTGGCTGCCTTCCTCCCTGCCCGCAGGAAAGAAATGTTGTTGGGTATCCCTTCGTATGACCTTATTGCTGACATTTTGCATTTCCTAGATACTGCATATTTGCTTATGACGGCAGTACAGTCGGGCGAATGTGTGGGTCAAATAGACTTCAGTAATTACTACCTGCGTTTACTACCTTCATGGGATGACAATGTAATGACGACAAACCTCTGGCTTCATGAAATTCCAATGCTATGTGAGCGTCGACGCCGAATGAAAAGTAATTGTTAACCACGTTCAGCGGTAAGCTATCTTTGGCGGTGGGTTCAATGGCGTCTGAAGCTGAAGGATTCGGTTCGACGTTTAGCTCCCAGCGATCCAGCAGGACGGTATCGCTCTCCCCGATATTCGCAAGGATCTTGGATATTGGTTCATCCTCGTAACCCTAGTGAAAAGATTTGATTATTGGTAAGTGCTAAACATATCTCTACATATTATTAAACGTAACGTCTATCTGTCCGTCAATACTGAGTTTTCAGTAATTTATTACTATTGAATCGAATGACATAAAAATAAAATATATTTCTGCCTGTTGGTCTTTATGACCGCTAAGGTTTCCAAAACAAATTGGACTCATTTTATTGATTTTTTTCGTAAATTGAAATATTCCCTTTTATGACCTGAATTATTTCTATGTATTATAGGCTAAAGTAGAGCAAAATCGATCCAGTGTTTCCAGACGAAAAACTGATTCATAGTGAATATTACAAGAGTTAACAGTTGTTTTGAGGTCTAAAGGCCTAGTGACAGGTAAAAGTCTCTTTCCAACTGATTTTGCTATAGATTATATAAGGATAGGTAGGTATGTCACTAAAAACCCATGGTATGGTATAACCAAACAGTTATACAGCAATATGTTTATGTGTAGCGAGAAATCCGTGGACAAAATTCGGTAAAAATGCTCAAAAAGGCTTTTCCTATCAGGATCATTTTAATCGTTATAGATATATAAATAGCAGAATAATTCGTCAATCTCAGTCAGAGAGTTGTTGTACGAACTTAAGGCCCAGTGGCAGGCAAAAGGAACTTCCTAACGGGTTCACATATAAATTATATACAAATATGGAAGTCGCTAAAGACCCAAGGTATGATATAACCAAACAGTTATATAGCAATATGTTTATGTGTATCGAGAAATCCGTGGACGAAATTCGGTAAAAATGCTCAGAGAGGCTTTTTCTGTAAGGAGCATTATAATCACCATAGAGATATCAAACGAATAATCTTTCGTCAATCTAAGTCAGAGAGTTAAGGAACATTTTAATTAAATTTTAAACTTTACGTTAAAAAGTTTCTAAGTTAAAAAAAATACTGAATTTTACCAAACAACTAAGGATTTTTTTAAAGATTTACAACCCCTTTACTAGAATCATCTACTTAGTGGCTACTGGGATATGTTATAAATCGGAATCAGAAAATGATTATAGTCGTTTTGGCTCGCTTCTATCGATATTTCTTAGGGTATTTCTCACTTGTAACTGTATATCTCTATTTACTGTCTTAAGTAAAAAGTCGGTTTATAAGAGCCGCAGGTTCGAGTGCAGGTGGAGAAGGCGCCGGTGGCGCGAACCTACAAGTAGTAATAAATATAAATGTATTGTGACATACCCCTCCCCATCCTAAAGCACGCGCCAGATCGTTTCCAGTTCCCAGGGGTAGAACACCGACAGCTGGTGCTGGCCGAACACCAAGCCGGTCGAGTACGCTGAGCACCCAGCCTACGGTGCCGTCGCCTCCACACGCCAACACTCGCAGTGACGGTACTGCGCGAAAGAGCTCCAACCTGTTGATTAAAATAATGCCATAATGTACTTTTCCTTCCTGATAACTGCCCCCGCCCCAGTAAACACCGACACCATTACGACATATAGGTAAAACAATACAATGCTACTCCAGTATGTAAAATTCCTGCTTTTAGCTGCACCACATGTCTGAATTATTTATTTTTTAAATCGGTTAGGGACCATCCACATATTACGTAATCGCCGAGGGGGAGGGGGGGGGTTGGAGCTGAGGCTTACGCTTGATTACGTAGGGGGGAAGGGGGCGAAGGGGGTGCCCGTCCTGATTACGTTTGGTCACCGCATCGTATTTTTTTTGTCTAAACCTGCACGGAAATACAACATTGCCACCCTGAAGATACCCCCCTGCACGAGCGATGTGCGTAGATACTCCACGCGCTCGTCTGCGATTGAGTCGCCCAGGCCTGTTCCTAGAAGCGCTGCGGTCTGAAGATTGGGATTTGTAAAATAAACCAAAGAGTTTGAGATGTTCTAATTACTAAATTAATAAAGTGCATTTTTAAAACACTCTTTACACACGCTGGTTTCACGATTCTTCACATTTTCCGCTTGATTATGTAATATTGGGGAGGGGGGAGGGGGGGGGGAGGTCAGGCCTGATTACGATGGTTGACTTGAGGGAGGGGGAGGGGGTCCGAAAATCCCAAAAACGTCATTACGTAATATGTGGATGGCCTCTTATGTAAAACCAAGACTTTCCCGGCAAATAGCCAAGGACTGATTTCATAAATAAAACCGATGAGGACCCTCTCTCGGTCGGCGGACGAATCACGTTGGGATCGTGAGCAACCGCCTTTGGGGGCGCGGTTCGTTTCTAGGCTAAGGTGAGTTTGGCCAACAGACGGCGTTAATATTGTATTAAAACGTATGGCGGAAAATAACTATTTTTAGTGTAGCTTGTATATGAGATATTCCAATCAAAATTTCGCAATGTGGCTTCGTCTAACAAGGCAACTGTGTACCAAATTTCAAGTCTCTAAGTCCAATACTTCGAGATTGAAATATGACTACTGCAGCCTCTTGTGCGCCGATTTCAACCACAACCATTACAACTCTTGCCATGATTGAATGATGCCTGTATGCCAAATTTCAGCTCAATCGGATGAAGCGTTTGGGCGCTATCGTAGAGGATTACACACAAACACAGATACACCGACAGACAGACAAACAGACAGACTTGGAAATGAAAACAGATCTGGAAATGGTCTTAATCGTTTCAGGGGGCACAAAACGGATATTTCCGTCTTCATGTCGAAAACAATTATTTGCAAAACTTTTCCTCCTCGTCGGGTGGTGGTCCGGGAAATTAAAATGCATAATATTGTTAAATACAAACAATTAAAGTTTGATAAATAATGAAATAAAATAGAGATGATAAAAATGATAATAAAATCTAAAATCCAGCAATATGCTTTCTTAAAATAAAAATAACAAGGTCAAAATATAAATTAATTGTCTAAAGAAATTCCAACTATCATAATATTTAATAACTTTCTATAACTCTCGAAATATTTAATAATAATTATCCGTCGGTATGGCAGATGGATTAAAAATACCATATGACATATATTAATTTTAATATAATATTATTTATATTATATTAATATACTCTTATTATATATTTATATTATATAATTATAATATTAATATAATATATTAAAAATAAAAAAAAAACACGACTGCCTTTACGGAAAGTCAACTATTGTATTAAGAATTATTTTTATTAGGATTTTTTATGAAATATTTGGGGTTGATGTATTTATCAATGTAGATACATGTATATTTTCAGAATGTAAACATTTCACATTTAGACAACTATTTACTTGATATTCTGATAGATAAGGATACCATATGACACTCTGGATGACATAACGATTCTAACAATACCACACACCTAAATCAGTTCAAGCGTTTAGAAGTTATGGCTGAATAGAAAAACGGAAAACATACATAAATGAACCCTGAACACTTAACACTCCTTTTTTGTTGGGCAGTCATGTAAAAAGAGTGGCAAACAAGAAGTTTTTGAAAAGTCTATAAGTAAAGAAAGCTGCCCTTTCTTGTAGTAGAAGAATTCGGGTAAAATTTTCTACATTCCCCAGAAGATCAGGCCATACGTTATGAAGGAATGAAACTAAGGAAACAAACAGATTTAGCGGCACTAACGCCGCATAAATTGGTAATCTTACTGATGCACACAAAAGTTTTTACTAAATTCAACTAAAGATCAGACCATTGTAGCTTTTGGGCGATCTTGTTTTTTTTGTGGAATCGCATTGTCTATTTGATATTAGATCATACATTATTTACATATAGAGAAAATAAATATGTTTGGTTTTTTATCCAACATTATTTAAAATTTATAGATGAGCTTCCGGGTCCTGCTTGCTCACGTGTGGTTCCGCCAGCTTTCGTCTCAAAATAGCATTGACCTTATCACTCGCCCAAAATAGACGACCAATCTCCGAATGGTCACGTAAAAATAACATAGCGTTCACTTTATTTACACCTGCGTTTATAAAAATGACAATCCAACAGCCGGATAATCGGAGGCGTACAAACTACGCCTCCGATTATCCGGCTTACAAACTATAATGCGTACAAACTACTGTTGGATACATATTAATTTCAGTGAGCTCCCTTTTATCTCCTGGTTTATATGGGCGTATTTTTCATTCCAACATTCGTTAACATTCCGGGACTTCAATTAGTTTCAATGGCCAGGAAACGCCGCGCCGTCGCCGTGTTGGGCTGGGACCTTGGGGCCCGGCAGGCGGAAGGGTTTTAGGGGCCTCGGTAAACGACATCGGGAGGTATGGGGGTCGGTGGGAGCCCCCTGTTTGCGCCGAATTAAGGAAAAAAATATACGTTTTGAATGCAACTTTTTGAAGTATTTTCTTTTTACTTAACCGGTCTACCAACCGACGAGGAGGTAAAGTATTGTGAACGCTGTAAAATAATTTTTGCGAGATGAAGATCGATATATACAATTTGACCGCCCCCCTTCCCCCCTTCCCCCCTTCCCCCCCCCCCCCGAGTATTGCAGCCACTCTGCTGCTTGCAGATATTCAAACGTTCGAGAAATATGACAGTCCCTACCGCGTAACGCCAACCCTAGGCATTTGCCGTAAAGTATCCCTCTGCGCAATTCCCTCACACCCTATCCCCGCAACGCCTTGCCAGTCGAAAGTGTGCTTACTGTTCTAACTCGGTATACTGAGGTTTCACAGTCCGGTCTATTTCTTTGTCGCCCTTATCGCCGTACGCTGCGCTTGGCAACTCTTTCGCAAGTGTGGCGATCGTTCTCTTTTTTCTTCCAGTCGTCCAGTGATAAAGGATAACGAATTCGCGCTAGCGTTAAGAAATTAGGCGCTCAGCCAGTGCAGAATAAAAGGAGCCATAAATTGGGCTCCGGTAGGAGGTTTCTGGCGTGCTTTCCATTGCCTAAAGAAAAGGGAGGATAGTCCTGTGCATGATTGAAAAATGCGCCGTATAATGTTATTTGATGTCCTTCTAGCCGGTTTCGGCTACCAGTGGTTTTCAACCGCTGTACCGCGGGTACCTGGCCGTACACGTGAATGTGGGCATAGTTGTTAGGTCGCCTGATCTTACATTGTAAGGTCCCGGGTTCGATTCCCGGCTGGGTTCTGTTTGGCGAAGTCTTTAGGAACGATATGCCGCCACATAGGAACGACATCACGACGTGATGCCAACAGATTAATTTCATATTTTTTTGGAATTTATATTTTTGTGCAGAAAAAATCTAAATATAGGTATTTTTTTATAGGATTCACATTAATAATAGTTATGTAATGGAGTTGTTACTGTTTTCCTGCATTTTACATTTTTGTTTCTTATCACAATGAATGATTATAATTGGTTACTTATAGCACAGAAGAACAAATATTACTATCCTAATCATGGTATATTTGCTTCTACCATGGTATATAATAGCTTCACAGCTTCTACCATGGTATATCATAAAAAAATCAGTTAGAAATCGCTGCAACATGCATTGTATGCATTTTTTATTATGCAATAAAGAGATTTTCGTTCATTTTTCATTCATGAAAAGTTTATGGAAAAGCCTATCTTTGTTTTTTCATGCAATGATCTGGTGTCTGTGAGTCTCGCCGCAAATACAATTCGACCCTCCTATGCTCTCCGCTAATTAAATATTTAGCCAAGGAACGTGAGAAAAATATCGTAAGATATCGTCGCCCTACAATAAATACGCTACAAGTCCGTAGGATATAATGGTAAAGCCCAAAGCCGCGCCGAAACGCAGGTTCCCGGGAGTTGGCGAGGGGGAGAAGCCGAGAAGTCTACTTGCCGGGAAAGTCTTGGGGTTAAACAACCATTTTTTTATTTCGATTCTCGTTGAAATCGTATAACGACACTTTATAAGGTCTCAAGAGCCTTATTTGTATAATTGTTTGTGTGTTGGTTTGAAAAGCGAAATTAAAAATAAACAATTGCCTGATTTGCCTTTCAGAAAAAAAAGCATTATAAGGATTCTGACTTGATGTTGATCTACTTTCGAATTACAAATATTAGGTTTAAAGAGTAGGATGTCTTAAATATCTGACAGTTAGCACTAGGGAAATCTGCCATCCATTTATCGCGATTTTGTGTATTTGGCAGCAATTTTAGTTCTGACCATCTTGGATCCAATTTGCCAGGGATGTTGATGGACCAAGCGGGCAATTTTTCTATATATGAGTTAATTATTCTTTCAGCAGAATCAGGTCCATCGGGATTAATTATGATATATGAGTTGATTGTCGTCTACATACAAATGGTAAAAACAGTGTTCAAAGTATATTGATATATCAGAGGTATCGGAAACAAGACGGGGCCAAGAATGGATCCCTGTAGTTGGTTGATTGGAAAATTTGTCAAATTTCTCTTGACAGTGTTGGCGCAATACTCCACAAATCAAAATATACAAGACCTAACTTATCGCACAGTTTATCAATATGTAATTGAGAAATAAAGTTAGCTTATACTGTATCCTATAGTACATAATTGGGGTCTAATACAGCTAACCAAGGGAAAGTTGCGATCCATACGGTCTGCGTTAAAACTGGGTTAATGAAGAAGCAATATATATCACAAAATATCGGGGTAGTTCGCAGTGATGAGATATACCTTGTACAAACACTTATTTATCATCTACTGTCTATAGTATCTAACACTAGAGTGTTGTCAACTACAACGGGCGAACCCACCACTCCTGGAAGGTTTAAAGATATAGATCTTTCTTTCAATCTGGGGTGAAATGGAGAGACGTTCCACCATCCAGCTCCCCAACTAGCCCGCGAGAGTCCAACGCCTTACTGCGTAGCACCGAGTAGTTGAAACAGAGGGCAGCCTCGCGCCCTCTGTTTACTGGTCCGAAACAGAGGGGGCGACTGGTTACTGGTCCGACTGGTTACTGGTCCGAAGTTGCTTGCGCAACCTTTACCGAGTGTAAGCGGTAATTCAGTTCGAATTTATCCCGGACCAGGGAATCCTTTGCCCGACTGTTCACGCGGGATCGGATAGCGTACCGGTCGTTTCAAAAGCGGCTTACATCAGGTCAACAACATTCCCCGCTTCATAGGAAACCGTATGTTGTTTCCAGACTCACCCTGTTATTATCTTATCCAAATCCGGGGGAAACTGATCCATCCGCATACTCAGTTGCAGGGGGAACAAGGGTCCTTACACAATGCTCGAATGTGGAGGCTACCGGATGGGTGCTGAACTGTGAGATGTAGCGACTCAAGAACGAGACAGATCATAGTGGCATAAATGCAGGACGTTAGCAACCTATAGCATATACCAGGCTTATCTTGTCACAGATAGGAAGTTGTGAAGATAGGATATTAGGTGAAGGAAACTCTTGCGCACCTTTCTAAGCCGGTGCCGATTAAGATGTAAGTATTT
Organism: Micropterix aruncella; assembly: GCA_944548615.1. Classification (NCBI taxonomy): domain Eukaryota; kingdom Metazoa; phylum Arthropoda; class Insecta; order Lepidoptera; family Micropterigidae; genus Micropterix; species Micropterix aruncella. The sequence continues at coordinate 24,741,371 of OX155950.1, forward strand.
TTTCTGGTATTGTGTTGATGGATATCACTATTCGTCGGGATCTCCGATATTTGTTTACGAGCGAACATAATATTTTGAATGATGTAGCTCTGTACATTCTATCAATGGTAGGTTATCTAAGCCTATAAAGCAAACATAAAGACTTACCCTGGCCCGGGGCCACCTTGCGTGAGATCGAACACCTGCCTCGGGTTCAACAGCCACTGGAACTTCTGCAGCAGTTTGGCGCCCTGGTTGCCCCCACTCTTCGGGTTGATGAAGACCAGCACCGGCTTCACGCTGCTCGTCGGGATCGGCTTGATCACGAAGGTCCGCTGCTCGCCCTTCGCGTCCTTCGACTTTCGCTTCGAGCCGCCCTTCTTCTTCGGCGATTTCCGCAGCGACGATTTGAAGCTTCCGCGTCGCGGGAGCTTCACTATCCACGACGGGGGTACTATGATATTTGATTGAGATCCTGAGAGATACAGAAAAAATGTAAATTTATAATAAAAACAAACAAGTTTTAGTACGATTTTATTCTGCAATGCATGCACTCAGTGCAATATTTAGTCTAGACAGGGAGGCTCACGTGCCTCGTTCTCCAGCGTTAATAAAATAATGATCCTAAAATCTGAATTTATATATCACTGCCTAATATATGCAAAGGCAAATTTGGCAGCAAATGCATGTTTAAAACATTCTGCAATCGTGTATAAAAGCGAAGTGGTAAAGCATAGCAAGTAAATATATCAAAAAGAATATAAGCACGACTGCCGTTACAGAAAGTGATCTATTTTATTTTAATGTTTTTTATTACTTTTTTTTTATATGAAATACTGGTGGTTAAATATATATACAGATATATAGTTCATATAGATACATGTATATTTCCGGAATTTACTGTATCAGACCTTTCATTTGACTAAACACGATATATTTATGTTAATTTATTGACGTTTGGACATTTGGGCATTTAGACAACCACTTACTTGATATTTGGACAGTTAAGATACTCTATGACACTCGGGATGACATAGCAATTCTATCAGTAAAACACACTTCAAAATCGGTTCAAGCGTTTATAGGTTATGGTGGAATTAAGAAACGGAAAACATACATAGATGAAACCTAAACACATTACACTCCATTTTCGTTGGGCAGTCGTGTAAAAAGGAGTCAAGCCAAGGAAGGTCGTACCTAATCACAAATGAGAAAATAAATTTGTACCTTTTTTAAATTGTAGACAATTTATTAATTCAGAATCATTTATTAATTCAGATCAATTTATTAATTCAGAATGTACATACAATAAAATCACAATATGCAATAATATGGTAAACCTACTTATCGTAGGTATATTAGAATTCGAAATTATTAAAACCAAAATGAAAATAAATATGAAAATAATGGTATCAATATGAAAATAAAACATGATTAAAAACAGAATTTCTGATAGAATATAACAACTTACAATGCAGGAGAAGGTTGTTGAAAGTTGACATTATCACAAATTAGGTAGCTACTCTGTTACAAGGATAACAAAGCAACTGTAGTGCCGACTAAAATCAGCTTCACACGGTAGATGATTTAGATGATAATAATCCAATGCTATGTGTAAATAAAGGTCTAAAATATATTCTGAATTAGGATTGATTTTGTTAATCTCTTAAATACTATAAGAATGTCCGTGTAAAGTTCAAAAAGTTTTTGTTGGGATCATATTGTTACCCATTTAAAATATTTGTTGCCAAAAGTGACTCTTGTAATCTCGATATCTATAAAGTAATTAAAAACATTTCAGAATGTACTAGTTTTTCACTAAAATTCAGGAAAATTTCTTGATTCCTATTTCTTGTTCCCCTTTTTTGCGGAATTATACTAAAAATCATGAATTTTCAATTATTTTTAACGTCTTTAGAGGATTTACCAAATCAACAGTAGGGCGGTGTCGACTACAACGGGCGAACCCGTTACCACAGGCTGGTATAACGAGATGTGATCGTTCTTTTGGCGTGGGTTGAAGTAGGCCGCGTAAGCGACTTCGGACCCGTAGCCAGTCGGAAGGACGAAGGTATCCTAAAGGTTAACTCCAGACGGAGATATCCTAGCAAAACTGGTAGTTAGTAAGCGAGGCTGGCAGCTGGGTACCTTTTCCGGTGCCTCGCCGTAAGGCGTTGGCCTCTAACGGGCTTGCTGACGGAGCTAGACAGTAGATTGTCTTGTCTCTAAAGACAAGACAATCTACTGTCTAGCTCCGTCAGCAAGCCCGTTAGAGGCCAACGCCTTACGGCGAGGCACCGGAAAAGGTACCCAGCTGCCAGCCTCGCTTACTAACTACCAGTTTTGCTAGGATATCTCCGTCTGGAGTTAACCTTTAGGATACCTTCGTCCTTCCGACTGGCTACGGGTCCGAAGTCGCTTACGCGGCCTCTACCTGCTGTATTACAGCGGTAATTAAATTTGAATTTATCGCGGACCTGGGCGTCTTTTGCCCGTAGTGCCACACGAGATCGGGTGGCTCAAGATCATTTCAAGAGTGGCATGAAAGCAGGTCAATATCCACCCCCGCTGCTTAGGAGACAGTATGTTTCCATAGTCTCCAGTCTCCTTCAGCAAGTAGTCAGAGTGCACAACCGATTGGCGTCGCCGATCGGCGGGCAAACCGTCCAGTAGCGCCGGGAAGCAATCCCGCCAGGAGAAACCTTTCCACCAGCTATGAGGCCTGAGACGCGAGAGTCTTGCCCGGGGTAGCCTTCCGCACTAAGAGGTTTCTGAATAGGAGCTGAATCATGAGTTGAGCCGATCGGAGAACAAAATGAATCTTGTGTCCTAAGCTGCACGAAACCGTTCGTTAACACCACATCAACAAAAATGTCTTTCTGCTAATGTAAAGCAGACTTCAGTCTGCAGTGCATTTCCAGCCTGCAAATACTGCCAATACACTGGCTAGTGCAAATACTGCCTGTCCTCGATCAAACAGACGTTGCATACTTCGTTGCAAACGAAGTGATCCTTGACAAGTTAGAGCAGTTACATCTTGGCTCGATTGCGTTTTTTTTCTAAACTCATATCCGAAAATATTTCTTGCGAACGAGTCAGGGAACGAGAAGGTAAAAAATTAACATCACGATCATATCTAATTCTGTAACTACACCTGACGCTCATAAAATAATCTGTATTAGTTCGAAGACATTTCGTTCGGTCTTGCATTACGCCGCTTTATGTTCGATTAGTAGTTTTATGCTGGAAAAGTGACAATGGACTTGATTGCGATTCTGCGTGAACTAAAATCGGAAATTAGTTCGTGTGAACAAGACAGAGCAGCACGTCAGAGATATTGCATCTGAATCTAACACCGCTGGAAATGTGTTCAAATTTATTCGGACGAGTATAAGTTCGACAGGTAGTTTTTTATCGACGATCGTTCGTTTCATATTCCGCTCTAACATATTGCTCTGTCTCGTTCGTTTGAACTAATTTCAGTTTAAGTTAACAAAGAAACGCAATCGGGCCCAATAATTCATTTCATATTCTGCTCTAGCTTATTGGCCTATCTCGCTCGCACGAACTAATTCTGATTTCAGTTCACGGAAATCGCATAAATCTACACATCCTACCATGTTTTCACAAAAATTTCAACAATTTCACCACAGCCTTACTCGAAGGATACGGCAACTCTAATAGGGAGTCATGGGCTCCAACTCCGATTAGGTCAGAATAACATCATAGTCACAAAACTCTATTTAACTCTTACTCTTTTCACTATATTTATGCAGCTTGATTATGAAACCAGCTCCCTCCAATAAAATGAGGCATGCAATCGATCTTTATTTTCAATCTTTTGCTGAAAAAGCATTTCTTATCTCACTAGTTGTCAATCCATTCCCTCCCATCCTTTTTACTTTTGTATATGACTAAGTATTATTTCTATCGCTTTTATTTTAGTTTATTTAGCATCAGGATGTGTACAAATTATTACTATTTTGGTAGAGCATTTTCTTTGATTTACCTGGAAACATATTTGGTATTGACCATCGGTATATGAAATAAGTCACGAGCCCTGGTCTTATTTGGTAACAAATTCGGTAACAAATTCTGCTAAATTGTACAGAAAACACATATCATATTAGAGGCGACTATCCTCGAGTGAGTTCATGCTATGACGATTAAGCATTTCTGAGTAAATTCCGGAGGTCTTACACGATTTGATATCGAGGTGACTCGAGAAGTACCTCTGGAGTCTCTCAACTCTATTTTTGTATGTATACTGAGGCGAGCAAATGATAGACCCATATTCGAGAATGCTGCGCACATAGGAAACGTATAAAATCTTAAGGGCTCTCACGTCACTAAACGGTTTACACACTCGTCGGAAGAATCCTAATAATAATGACACTATGGTTTACTGTAAGAGATTTCTGAAGCGTAATAAGTCTGCCATTGTACTAATTTGTATTTTTTGTACAATAAAGAAATAATTATTCTTATTATTATCACCAATTTCATGACATATAAATTGGAAACGTAATATAAAAATTATAATGCTATTTTTGCACCTTTCTATTGATTTTTTTCAGCTCATTAAGACACAGAAAATTGCTCAATAAAACTTTAATGTTATGAAACTTTAGATATTTATCTATTTGTATTACATTTATAGTTGAAACATTTGTAATTTTATATTTTATTTTGATTATGCGGTTTGTGGTTTTGGTGCTGATGGTGGTGGTGTTGACGGAGGAACAAGAAGATTTCATTTAGCTACTACTTTACTGATTTAGATATGGTACGTTTTCCAGTTGCTACGAGCAACTCCGGGGCGCTACGCTTGCACTACGCATTGCTAACACTCGTAGCCTCGTGTTTATCTATGTGCCGTAAATATTATATTTAAGGTGTAGCTTTTGTATTTGGGTCTTCACAAAATAAAAGTTTTATTATTTCTCCCCTCTCTTCGATTTTTTCTCCAGCGAATAATATCAATTATGGACACATTCAGAGAGCTTTTATAAAAAGGTCTTTCGGTTCCATTCTTTAATCCACGAAGGCTTTGCGGAGGGTTTTGCATCTACAAAGGAGCGTTATAAATCTTTCCGTGAGTTAAGGCGAACTCGGATTACGCGTCCCCGCAAGATTCGCCTGGCCACTATCTCCACTTCTATAAGATTTATCTCTCATGCTTCCCCCTGTTATAGGCGATTATTTATGACGTCGATGAACTAATAGATATCAAGAATAACGCTTTTAGAAATAGAAAGGTTTTTTAAGTTCAACAAAATGATTATAATACAGAATATAATTTTTAAATTATTTTATGGCCGAATTACGTTGTACTGGCGTCATCAATAACATTTTTTTCCTGTTAAGTACTAAACTCATTATTAGAAATATTATGACGTTATTATTTCAGATTGATAAGTTAAGTATTTACTCAAGAGCAATTCATCCGTGCCATAAAAATAATCATAATATCTCGGATACTAAGAATGCTAGCTAATTTAAATAAAAAGTATATAATAGACAATTTAATACTACGGAATAAAATTAATAAACTCATTAGTTGCTGTAAAGTAGTGGCATCAAAAAGGATGAAACAAAATAAATGATTTTTTGAAAATCGAGCTACGAATTCACTGCGTTTGTTTTTGCTTTTGTTTCTGTTCTCTCACAAAAAAAAATAACAAGCGCCTCTGGTAATCGAAATTTATTATGAATATGGTTAATATTGAATAAGCTAGCGCTCTTAGTTTACGAGATATTCATACGTTTATATTGGTGACCCGGATTCATTGCTCTTGAACGTATTGTTTTTAATTTTCTACCGTTCTGTTAGATAGCGCCGCCAGTCTTAGGTCTCTGACGTCACATATTCTCTTTTAATTGCTTGCCACTTGCGTGAATTATGTGGACAAAATGAAAAAGACGCATATGGAATCAAAATTATCGGAATTTTTGTTTTTTTTTTAATTTTACTAGTATGCTGTAACATCGCCAGTACCTTAAAATGGGTTAACAAAATCACGTTCACCTATGTCCATGCGTTGAAACATGTTTCCCGTGCTTAACTTGTTTAAGAGGAATACTTAATAAATACTTTTTAATACGTTTGTATGACTCTATGAAGCATGTATATTAAAGTATGCTTTACCAGACTTGTGACTACTCACTATTTTTACAGATATTGTTGCAGATACCGCCTAAATAAACCATTTTTTCAGCACAAAATGGTTACTAAATGTGGGTGAGTTTCTGCCTTATAATAGTGTGAATACTGGGGTTATTCCCGTTGGTAAATAAGACAAAACCAAACGTCTTGTGATATTTTCATTTCGTCATTAAGCGTAAACTAGTTGGCAAAAAAGAACATGATACGAACAAGATACGAACATGATAAGAACATGATCTAAGTATATATATATATATATATATATATATATATATATATATATATATATATATATATATATTTTCAAATTGAAATTATGTTTATCACTAAATAAATGATAAAATAATGAAAGGGCACTTATCTGGTCTGTGGTGACCAGGAGCGACTCCACGCCTTTTTCGTTTTCTCTTCTTTCAGTATTTGCGGTTTCCTACTGTGCCTTATTCGAACCTTTCTACTTTATCCTACAGCGGCAACACAACAATGCGAAAGACGATTTCAGAAATGTCATATATCTTGACGACGGCTGAGCCGAAATATTGATATACATTTTATAAAAATCATTAATATTTAAGAAACACTAATCGCCTATTATTTTCCAGCATTCATTCTCGTCTTTCGCATTGTTGTGTTGCCGCTGTAGGATAAAGTAGAAAGGTTCGAATAAGGCACAGTAGGAAACCGCAAATACTGAAAGAAGAGAAAACGAAAAAGGCGTGGAGTCGCTCCTGGTCACCACAGACCAGATAAGTGCCCTTTCATTATTTTATCATTTATTTAGTGATAAACATAATTTCAATTTGAAAAAATAATAATTTACACATTTACAATCATATATATATATATATATATATATATATATATATATATATATATATATATATATATATATATATATATATATATATATATATATATATATATATATATATATATATATATATATATATATATATGTATATATACATGTATATATAGGTATATATATATATATATATATATATATATATATATATATATATATATATATATATATATATATATATATATATATATATATATATATATATATATATATATATACCTATATATACATGATATAAGAGTACATATGTCTTATATATGCGGTAGTTTGCGCGTAATCAAGAATTAAAAATTGCACAAGCAAGCAAGTAAGTAAAAGAGAAGGCCAATACGTAACAAAAAAATATGATTACAAGAGACTAAAGTGTTTCGAAGTGATAAGTCATGATAAAAAATCAAAAATTTTAAAAGATATCAACCAAATGCCAACGCAGTAAAAACTTTGGAATTCATCAGAGCTAATTGAATCAACGAAGAAGATAATTAATTATCTCTGCAATATTTCTAGCTACAAATATCTTTGCAGAGTTTATACTTCCACCACACTCACACGTCAAGTTTAAAATTAAAAGAATTGAAAGAGTTTTCCAACAACAAAAAACAAATTTAACGATCTGTCAAATTTAACGGTCTTTAATTGTTATGTGGATCTTAAGTAAATACGTTTTCTCCAAATTGCCTCACAGTGAATAATTTGTATAATGTCAGAATAAATTATTTATTTGAAACTGTCAATCCAAATAATAGACAAAATAAACAAAAAATGTTAAATTGAAACTTAAAACAGTCAGAGACTATGTAATAAAACTACAAACGCTGCAAATTATGGGAATCCTAAGGATAGCTCTCAACATGGTTTTCAGGACACACCGATTATTGTTACAGAACACAACTATTTAAGGCGCTGATATACGACTTTAATGATTTTAAACTGATAATTACGTCTAAACGAGTACTGCTTACGATTCGAAAAAAATATATGTTAAACAAGAGCATTTACCTAATATTCTAATATGTGAATATTTTAGATTTTGTTTATATTACATAGTGTAATTAATTTGGGAAATGAGGTCTAACCGAACACAAAAACGAGAATTACGCAAATACTATCTAGTGTATTATTATGAAACCTGCACCATTTTAAAGATAATTTAATTATCTATCTTCTTATCTGTGATTTTTTTCGAAAAGTCAAAGAATAATATCCGATTTTTGCTTATTCGAACAAAATTGGTGCGCGAGTTATAAAGCGGGCCTCGCCGGCGACGAGAGTCAGTATGACCGCGACCACTGTCACGGGTGGATGCTGACGCTGCGCTCCGAATGAGATAAATTACGATAATTAAAAACAAAATGGCCAGAAACTCAAAAATTTTAAAACTTAAACACAGTATATTAGAGAAAAATAGATTATTAAGGTAAGTAACGTGTTTTAGTGTATTATTACGTGTATATTATTACCATTTGTCTACTCTGATGCTCTTTGCCTGACGTCAAATTGGGGTGACCACACGAATAGGATTCGTGCAACAATTTAACTAATTAACACATAAAATAAATTACTTCTTTTATTTTATAAACTGACGTGATTACTGTTTTTATTTTAGGCGAATACGAAACAACACTAATTCTGAAGATGTAAATTCACAGACGAGGTGAGTAAACAGTGTAGGTAAACAAAACTACATCTAATGCTCACAGGTAAATGCATACCTAATTTAATATTTTGATTTTAGTGTAATTCGAACAATAATTATGTTTTATCAGAACTTGAAAGTTTTATCAGAACTGTCGGAATCAGAATATTATTTTGAAATCAAATATCAAACTTGAATATTGAATTTAAAAATCGATTTAGGGCCGATTTCTATATGAAACCTGCAAGTAAAAGTACAAATATAAATTGAACCATCGGTTTACTAAATTCATTCGTAAAGCGACAAAATTTAATTCGGGTTTTCGTAGTATGACGTAAATTATACTTTGTTTGGAGGGGGTTGTTTTTGTTGCAAAAAGATAATTATGGGTTTTAGCCAAAAATTTAGTAGTAATAATAATAAACCTACTTATAACATAGTTACGCGCATCCCTGACTCACTGACTGACTTTGTAACGCTGTAGGTAAAGGCAGTATTTTTTTTATTTTGTCAGTTTTTAAACTTGAAATGCTACTTAGAATTTCAAACTTGAAATTGTGCTTTGAATTTCGAACTTGACATTCTACTACGAATTTCAAACTTGAAATTCTACTTCGAATTTCGAACTTGACATTTTACTTCGAATTTCGAACTTGACATTCTACTACGAATTTCGAACTTGAAATTCTACTTCGAATTTCGAACTTGACATTTTACTTCGAATTTCGAACTTGACATTCTACTTCGAATTACGAACTTAACATTCAAGTTCGAATTTCGCACTTGACATTTTGACATTTGAAATTCGGAATTTCGGTTAAATTTCGATAATTTCGGAATTCGAATTAAAATTTCGAAATTTTGGACTTAGCTAAGGATTCCATTATAGCATTCATGGTTTGCTCGATATTCAAACTCAGCACTCGTAGAAAAACGACCCTTACTTTGTTTTTGCAGGAATAAATACCTAATAACATTGTTTATCTATGTGTAGATCTGAAGTGAACGAAACAACAATTGCTGAGGAGGAAGCCTTGCATATTGGTACAGAAAATGAGAAGTCATTCTCTGACAGGTCAAAGCATAATTATTATTACTGTGACATCAGCATAACTTGCGCATAGCTTTCTGTTGTACCTATCATATGTTTGTAGAAAACCGACAATGTCAATTACAGAATTCTTATTAGGTGTATTTTCTTTTCAGAGAGAATGGAGAAGTAGTCAATGGAATGCGAATATTGAATATAACACAGTTTTTTAAAGAGCTTCAACAAATATCTTCACATGGGAGTATAGACTGTGGTTTGAAATCAATAGAAATAATATCTGAACGTAAATTGGGGCTACTTTCGAATGTAAGATGTGTAATGAAAATGTAAGATGTGTAATGAAACCTTTGTCATTTGTTGCAATAACCCTGAAACTGACATAAATATTAACACAGTTGCGGGCGCAATAGCAATAGGTTGTGGCCATTCACAGCTAAATGAATTATTAGCCGCAATGGACTTGCCCCAAATATCATAAACAATATTTAATAAAAGATTGGAAACTATAAACAAAGTTTGGGAAAAAGAAACAACCCAGTCGATGAATGAAGCCGCTAAAGAAGAACGTAGATTGGCTTTTGATGATGATAAAGTTACTGACAACGGCATACCATTTATTGACGTTATAGCCGATGGCTGCTGGGGAAAAAGGTCTTATAGGAAAAATTAGTCAGTCTTATCAGGCGCAGCTGCAATAATAGGTAAAAGAACCGGGAAAATTCTCTTTATGGCTGTCAAAAATAAATACTGCTGCATATGCGCCCAAGCTTCGAAGAAATATGTCACGCCTAAGGAGCATGATTGCTACAAAAATTATTCTGGTATTTGAAATAGCAATTATTACCACAATATATTTCATATTTAAAACAATTTTATTTATCATTTACGTCAATTACATTTTCAGGTCCATCAACCGGAATGGAATCCACCATCTTGGTAGAAGAATTTAAAAGAAGCATAGAAATGCACAATTTAATATACGCAGCGCCACAACACCTTTTGCCGATTCAGCAACTATACCAGGACTTTGATTACGAAGCGTGTCTTCGTCTTTATTGACTTCATTCAAAATCGTCATTTTTCGTTTCTTGTTTTTTTTCCTCATCCCTTTTCTATTTGCGCCCCTGTATACTAACTATATAAGAGGGGTCTCTAATGATCATATTCCTCGTATGCCTAGGATCGACTAGTTCATTATCCTATGTTTTTTTATTACCTTTATCCTATGTTTTTTTGCTAATTGCGGGCGTTTTTGTTTACGTAATTACGTAATTCTTGTTTACCAAATTTTCTAACAATAAGAGAATGATTACAATACAAATCCGATTATTATTTCACATTACGTACTTTTATTTATTTAATACCTTAGAATCTTGAACGTACACTATTTTCGTATGTATGGTCACTCTACAAGCCGCTATCGGCCGCGCGGCGTTTCCAGTTCTCTTATCACGCGTTGGCTCCGCCCAATCGCCCGAAGCCGTTGACAATAGTCGTCGCCTTAATAAAATAAAAGTAAAATATTCAAAATCAAAAATTATAATAATCAATATTTAAATAATCAACACCAAATCATCACGATAAAAAATTATGAACAAACGACAAAACAATAATAATAATAAAATTAACAATAAATCATTCTAAAAAAAGCTAAAGATTTGGCTTCTAAAAATGTTGCTTTAATAACATATTCTTGGAGTGGTCCATATTCCAATTGATCTCGGTTTCAATGCCATCCCCAACCGATTCCATACAACCGCAGAATAGTAAGAGATGCTTTACTAGAAAAGGATGGAGGGGTACTATATATGCTGCTGTCTCTTTCTATTCGGCTGACGCATTTTCAGGCTGGTCACGCGATCTAGTTACTTTTATATACCTATCTAAGAGCAAGATGGAGCTGCCTCCTTTTACTCATATATAATATCGAAGCCTAAACAAGGAATGGTGACACATGATAACGTGGAGGAATCCTAAAGCAAAATCTTGCGTAGGCATTCTGAATTCTCTGGAGTCTCCTCTCAGTCTTGCTATACAGACAGACGGGGCCGTACTCTTAGTCGCCATAGCACATTATATACAATATTAGAGCATTTATAAGTTGTCTGATTTTGATGCTGAGGCACTCCCGAATTCCATATGAGGCATCTAGCCGAGAGAAACCCCACCCAACGCTTCTACTGACATATTCCTCAAATTGCAAATTTGCATCAAATAGAATACCTAGGTTTTTAGCCTTAGTAACTAGCGATATTGGCGAACTGTTCACCATTGTTGGAAAAGAACCATAGTTGGCAATTTAATTTCTGGCCGGCTTCGACCCAATAATAACACTTTATATACAAAATTAACATAAAACTTGACCTCAGGGTTGATATGTAAGCCATTTTTATTGGACCAACAAGATTTTCTTTCAAGATCGGCATTATTTAAGCTGGCTGCTGAAAATGGACAATTCGCGTGTTGTCGGCATATAGATTTAAGTTAACTACTAAAATAATTTTCGTAATGTGAGGAGCGGTACAATAATAATAGTAATAAATTATTTTAATAAGACTGTATAATGCGTGGACATTCCTTGGCATGATTTCCATACATGTTATTTCTATGAACGTACACTGGTTTTTCCCCATTAATTTCTGATTTATTATTGTTATTGTTATTGTTTTTTTTGATAACCATGTTATTGTTTTTTAAATAATTATTACTATAATTTCTAAATGTATCACTTTATGATTAAATGTTTAACAAAAAAATGGTCTTGGTTTCTTTAAACGATTGTTTTATTTTTCGAACTAGTTATTTTATCAAGGAATCAAAGTCTTTAATTAATTGTGAATATCTTAGCTATACATATATGTGGTATTCTTTGTTCATTTCGTGTACCCTTCACATAGTACAGGCACGTCTAATTTTAATGGAAATGCAAACTTTAAACTCGGTAATGAATTCATGCCATAGAAACTTGTGTAGGCGAACTTATAACAAAAGTTTTGCACCTCGCCGGATCATATATCACTTGAGGTATTTGAATATTTGAATATAGTGTTTTTTGAATTTTTTGAATTTGAATATTTGAATTGAATTTTTTGAATTTGAAAATTTGAATTGAATTGAATTTTTTGAATTGAATTGAATTTGAATTGAAATTGATCTGAATTGAATTTTTGAACTGAAATTGAATTGATGATGATGATGATGATGAAATTGAATTGATGATGAAATTGAATTGAATTGATGATGATGAAATTGAACTGAAAATGAAATCTGAACTGAAATTGAATTGAATTTGAATTGAAATTGAATTTGAAAAATTTGAATTGAATTTTTTGAATTTGAATATTTGAATGAGTAGGAGAATATTTGAATACCTAACTGAACCGACAGTAATTGCTAAAGGAGAATAAGATAGTCATAGTCATAGTCATATTTTATTAATTCCAAAAAGTACATACTGTGGAATGCGTCATTTTTCATTGTCGTACAATTATTAATGACTTCATTACACGTACATACACTTTATATATAGGTGCGTATGGTTCAATAATCAAAAAAAAATCACAAATAACAAAAAAAAAAAACAATAAAAGTCAATATTTAAAAAAAAATAATCCATAGGTTTTTCAAGAATAATCAGCACTAGAGTTACTACTAAGATAACAATATATAAAAACGAAATTACTCTAAAAGAAAATTTAAATAAAATACTGTAAAAGATATAGAAATAATCCAAATCGCAATATCACATAATTATTAAAAAAAAAAGTTTATTCAGCAATAAACAAATAGATTACATTTTAAACTAAACCAAAATCTTGTTAAATTCATCTAAGTTATAGATAGCAAGGTTAGCTAGGTTTTTTATGCACTATTTGAATGCCACCTCTTTGAGTTTTTAATTTCTGTTGGCAGCAGATTGAAAATTTTAAAGCCCAAATTTAAAAAAAGATTTCTGGTATAAACCCAGCCGGACTTTTGGAATTACGATGTTATTCTTATTTCGTGTGTTATGTTCGTGAAAATTCGAGTGGTTTTCATAGTCTTATAAATTTGCTCTTGCATAAACTAAACACTGGTAAATAAATTAACATTTCACAGTCAATATTTTTTTTTTTAAAGATCGGAACACAGTGATCTCCTCTTTTAAACCCACATATCGTTCTGTGTGCGTGTTTTTGCAGAATAATACGATTACTATCTGGTACATTAACCCAGGTCAAAATATCATAAGCCATCTTCGAATGAAAGCACGCATAGTAGATAAATCTGATAGAAAATTGTAAAATTGCATGCTGTAGGATTTTTTTAATTTATTCATTTATTTAATTTGTTATTTACAATCATCTACAGTAAAATAGACATGTACAGTTAAAATATCGCCGAACGGTGCGCAAACCGTCCAGTAGCGCTGGGAGGCAATCCCACGTGGGAAACCGATCCACCAGCCGTGAGGCCTGAGACGTGAGAGTCTTACTCGGGGTAGCCTTCCACACAAGGAGGCTACTTAATATGAGTTGAATCGTGAGTTGGACCGATCCGAGAACACAATGGATTTTATGGCCCAAGCTGCACGGAACTGTTCGCTACCAAAAGCTAGCGGATAGTACGCACTGTATTACGCAGAAAAACATCGCCAAGAAACAAAAACCGCGTCAAATGCCACCTCTGAAGTCACTTGACTTCGTGCACGGTACCTATACAAATATATCTTTATACAGACCTTAGTTTTTAAGACTCTTTTTAAGCCTCCAGAGATCGAGAAATGTCTGTCGCATAATTCAATATAAAAATAAAATAAACGGGTCACCTCTCCCCTGCGGTAAAAAAAAAACACCAATTTGGCGGAAAAATGGAGAGAATAAAAGGCGACGACCGCGGGGCGCGTCGCCGACTTCCCGACTGCCGCTTTTCCGTATTGTTTAAACCGTAGGATAATCCAATCATAAAATGCACGCTATGAAAGTAGGCTATCGTTAGAAGACTTCCTCGTCTCGACGGCAGGTCGTAACCCGACACCCTCGAGCCACGTAGAAAAATATAAAGTAATGTCCATTGTCACGGGCGCGCGAGTGCCTCCTCGAAATAATATTATTATTTTACGTGAGGACGTTCCAGAACTTTGAAATGGCACAAGCATGCAGGCTTGATTAATAACTATTGTCATGATCATTTAATTTATCTAGATAACCAATAGTGCATTAGATTGGATTTGAACAAAAATTATAATAACATAATACAGACCTAAAATTATAATAATTTAAAAAAAAAATAAAAAAAAAAAAAACCAATTCCATTTTTTTTATAAGAGCAACAGCCATGTCATGGTAAAACTTAAAACGGGCTATTATAATTTAATGCGTATACGAAATTTCGTGACTGCTGTTGATCGTTGAGGAGACCCCTGGTCGGAAGCCAACCCTTGGTGTAAAATCAGGGAGTTAATGGGCCCTTGCTGAAATGGCCACGAAGACCCATTCTGTTCAGGGTTGGTCACACTCACGGGTCAACACCTATCCGACGGCCTCCACGCATGAAGTGCGAGCCTGGGTAGGACTCTGGCCTTATGGTCAGATTCCCATGGGAATCAACCTTCTGGCGCTCCTGGCCGGTCTGTGCACCGTGCGGTGTAAGCCGATCGACTGTGCACTCTAACAGTCGGGGGAGTCTGGAAGCAGTACTGTTTCCTATAGAGCGGGGGTGGTTGCGGACCTTACGGCGACCGCTCTTGAAATGTCCATCGGCTATCCGATCCTGGGTGAACAGCCGGGCAAAGGACGCTGTGGTCCGCGATAGATTCGGTAAGCACCGTTTCACCGCTTCGTAAGGGAGAGGACCGCGCAAGCGACCTCGAACTCGTAACCAATCGAGAGACTGGAGTAATCTGGTCACAATTGGAAGTAAGGGCGTGAGTGTAAGCCCGCCGGGTAACACTCCTGGCTATCTCGCGGTTAAGGCGTTGGCCTCTTACGGGCTTGTGGCGTAGCTAGATGGTGGACTTTTTTGTCCTCAAGTCTTCTGCGCTCACTCCAGGGAGATAGAACGACTAATCGTTAAAACTTCCTGAGGTGTCGGGCTCGCGCGCTGTAGTCGACAGCCCTAGTTGTAAAATCAGGTTATGCTTACCCTAAAAAAATGCATTGCATCGGAGCTGAACCAACATATAAAAATTTAACTTCATATGAAAATATTTTAGGAGTTCCTTCAATTTTTAATGAATCCCATCATCAGAACAGGATTTTGATATAAATGGGACCAATCTGGAAGTATATCCTTTCAAATAAAAAAAGAATTTTCCAAATCGGTTTATAAATGGCGGAGTTCTGAGGTAACAACACAAAAAAATAAAAATAAGATAGGTACAACCGAATTGATAATCTCCTCCTTTTTTGAAGTCGGTTAATAAATAACTAGCTGTTGCTAGCGGCTTCGCTTCGCGTAAAGTTTCGAATCGATTTGTCAATTTAAGTAGGGTAACGTTTATTTATCTTTTTTGACGCTACCTTTAGATATATAGAGCAAGACGTCCCACCTCAGATGCACGCTACCAATCTCCTAGACGTACTCGTCATATTCCTCGCCACGCGTTACTAATTTTATGATATCTCTATAACTACACCACCTAAACACTCACAGTAAATGGCTAATTTTATCTCTATATAACACTCGTAATAATGGATTAATTTATTTTGGTAAAGATTCATATTTTATTGCTAAGGTCTTCAACAAACACTGCCTACTTATTTTTCTTACTTTTTTGAGGGATAAAAGCATTCATTGTAGCTTAATTATAAAAGTTAGATAAATGCTTTCGTTGAATTTTTGTTATTATACTCATTAAGACAGATGTTTTGTCATATATTGTTTTCACATATATCAAACCATTTCTTCAGCGCACGCAGATAAAGCAACTCACCTGCTCATTTTTTTCCGACGATTTGCAAATATAGTGATTTCTTTTTGAAAACCACTATCACAATAAAATATACCCTATAGCACTCATCGATAATGGCGTTTCCCATTAGTGAAAGAATTTTTGAAAATGGATAACTAGTTTCGGAGATTACCCCCTACATACAAACTTACAAACATACGAATTTACAAACTTACAAACATTACTGCTTTATAATATTAGTATAGATAAATGTCGTTTTGTTGTATAATTTTCGGGAAATTATTTTAGTGCAACTATATTTTATTTTACGTTTTACGCCCACTATTCCTCGACCACATTGACTAACATAATCCGAATAGGGCTGGAAACCTAACAGGGCTGAAGATGTTGCTGAGAACCATTTCTAAGTGATTGACATAGAAAATTCCCGAGGAAACATTCTTAAACTTATGATGCCTATCACGGTGAGACTTGTTTTTCCCTTAGAGACGATACGTTGGCCAGGTGTGATAAGGATGTATAGACCGGCCCCTTGTCAGCATCGGACCCCAAAAGCTTATTATTTCGCTTTCAGGCGGGGATCTACGAGGATAGGGAGGGGGGGGGGGGGCAATGGAGGCACTTTCCCCCTAGCCCTCGACTCCCATAACTAACATCACCCGCATAGGGCTGGAAACCCAATAGGGTTGCAGAGGTTGCTGGGAACCATTTTGTGGTTGACATAGAAAATTCCCCCAGGAAACCTTGTTAATCACTTGATGCTTATCGTGGTGTGGCTGCTTTCTACCTTAGAGACCGAGGTTTCGCTGTGGACATGAGAAAAGGCACATTTGTCCACTTTAGATATTCCCATGCTGCTTTAAATGCGTTGGCTAGGTGTGATAGGATTTATTTCCGATAATACATCAATTTTATTTATTTATTTATTAATTAATTTCTGCAGATCTTGGCAGCGCTTCGTGTGACAAATACATCTAATGAGAGGTCCTTCTCATCAGGAATAATGGCAGACAGAAATTCTATGTGTACGTTTTCTATATTTAAACCATATATTTTATTCTTGGTCTTATAATGATAGAAAATTCGTTAATTAAACCAAAGTAGTGTTATGATTTTTAGGAATATATTTGTTTTTATTAGAATCACGCTAATCGCAATGTTACGATACAGATGAGGATAATGATAATATCCCTGACTACGAATGCCTATGGAAAGTAATTAATCTTAGTACGTTACTCGATTTATCGGCAATAACAGAATTGTTTTTAGGAAAAAAAATACGCTGTAGAAAGCGAATAAAAATATCTACAAAATATTATATTATTGTAATTATTTTAAATGTTGGTTTCAACTTTGAATGCCTCAACTAAAAAATTAGCCAGATGTTACTTTTGACTTGTCTATGACAAACTTAAACTAAGTCTTCGTATAATGTTTATCGTAACAAATTTTTATATTTACCTAAAAGGAGTACATAGAATACATAGGGATACTTAATGAAAGAGATTTGTCTATGAATAACAACGTTGTACTTTAGTTTTTGATTAGCTGTAGATAAAGTAAAAGCAACACAACTTATGTTCGAAAATTGGAGCTTTGCACGCAAACAATTTCGTTCCATAAACTAATTAATACTTTACCCCTAAGTTTAATACAAAGAGCTACCCAGAGCTACGTAATTTCTCTCCGAAATATCGCGAATTGAATATGAATTCGTTGCTCATGACGTCCAAAATCGATGATCGTAACCATAATATATAATGGATAAATTTGCTTTTCAAGATCATATGAAGGCTGACTCTTTCTTTGCTTGTACCTACTTCAAATGTTGAGCGGAACTCTGGAGTAGGCGCGGTTTAAATGCTCGCTATTTTACTGAACATCCTTGTTCTTTGATCAATGACTGAAAATCATTGATTGGGCTCTATTTTTTTGTGTGGAAGTCTAGCTCCCAAGCTTGTGCAGATTTAAATTATTTTCAAAATTTCAGTATTATGGAAAAAAAGTTATAAAAATGCCTTTATGAATAAAGCTTATTTTAAATGTCCATTAAAATATCTATTTTTCGAATAAAATAAAACATTACAAAATGTAACTCTTACATTCTTTAATTAACTCTTTTAGATGAAGTTAGCATTAGCAAACAGCTTAAGCATGCTTAAATAGGGACCGGATTAAATGCACTATACAATGCCAAAATACGCATACAAATATTCACTATCCATGCTCAATATTTATTATATTATAGAGTGCTTAATATTATTTATTATAACCGAGTACTTATCTACTTTATTATAACCGAGTACTAATCGACACTCATTATCTGCGTCAAAATACAGTGGCCACTAAAATATGCAATAACTGCGATAAAACACAGTTGCATTAATAGGCAAATGCATTATAATTCTAATTTGCATATATTTTAGTCCCTATAAATAAAATAAGACGAGACATGGTCACCAGCAAGTACCTAATGCGAAAGGCTGATACTCAAACATAAAACCACATCTAGCGAATCGAGAGACTACTGCATGGTTTTGGGCTTTTCCTTACCTACCCTACTAGAGATGGGTCATTTCGGGTGCACCCTGGTTCTGAATCCTACTGTTCTACACGGAAGAATAATCGGAATGATTGATTCTCTGTCTACTGCAAAGGAACCGATTCGCAAAGGAACCGTTCGCGTCGCTGATATGATCGACTCTCTACGGGTGCGGGCGGAGTCGGCTCCACGCCCACGGATCGAAAGGGCGAGCGATGCCTCATTCCGGAAGCACTCGGTGCTGGCGCGTAGGTGCGGTGGAATGGTGGAGGTAATGGTAGGAGCCGGATCTTCGGAATGGAATAGCTCGTCGGTTTAGTGGAATGGTGGATCCAAAGGAGTAGCGGGCTCATAGGAACTCGAAATGGAATGGCTACTCGGTGAGATATTTGTCGGGTTCAAATCCGCGGTATAACCCTTCAAAATGGGCCTTATATTCTCATTTCTGTCGATTATAGATGACATAACGAAAAGAAGAGTGCAAAGAACGCTGCCTTGTGGTACTTGATAGTTATCTACGCGTACCGTATTGTAATAATAGTTTATTCGAAGGAACGCGACGCTTTTCATCAAGAAATGCCGTGTAAATAAATGCTGCGGAAAAATATACTGAACAAAGAGAAATCACCAAACCGGAAATTCAGCAACGCCGAAAACGGTTTCGCCGGTAGGGAGACATCAAAAGAAATCACAATTCGATAGATGAAAGGTCCGAGAGATGACATACATAATATGATACATAATATGCAGACCCTCGGAAATCGAATCGATGGGATGTTTAGTGGAATTGATGGTAGAATTTATCCCGAAAACTGAATGGGGATTATAATATTAGAAATTAGTGATGAGACTAGACTAGTCCAAGTTTCGTCTCGTCTCAAAAAATTCGAAACGAGACTGCTATCAGTCTCATTTCGTCTCGAGTCTCGAACCGCACTCTCGAAAGTCTCCACTAAACTTGCAGGGTAAATCCATTTATTAGGTAGTACTTAATGTTTATTATTTTTTACTTTCCTGGCAAGGAAAGTATTGTGAACTCACTTATGTGGGTCTGTGTGTGTGTGTATTCCTCCACGATAGCGCCCAAATGCTTCATCCGATTAAGCTAAAATTTGGATGCATGCATCATTTGTCAATGGCTGCTTAGGTAGGTGGGGGTGTAGCGGGGGAGACGGGATAATGTTACTGTTTAGCAATTGAAAACACCAATTTCAGTGAAGAATAAATGTATTTTCCAAAATATTAAACGAATGTCTGAATTAATTGTAAACAACAAAGGAAAATCCCCTCAGAGAAAAACATGTGGTAGCAAAGACGCGAAACGCGTGCAAAAGCACTTCTTCCCAAATCATGCCGCATAGGGTTAATTGGTAGATGGCGCTACCGCATTTCAATTAACAGAAGGCGCTACTTGATTTTATTAAACAGAAAGCATTGCTTACTAAGATAACGCATCTTCCAACATTCATTTGCCAGTTTGCTGATTCTTGGAAGTCTTGCCGGGAAAGTCTTGGGGTGATACGACAGACTTTTCATTGAATTTCGCTGTTTACACGAAAAGTGCTTTTTATTCAGTGCATGTTTAGTATTTGATCATACATGTATTTATGTACGATCAAATGTTAGATTGTTGTTTAAATAAAGCGAAACGAAATAATTCTTTTCTTTTGTCTACATTATAAAGATATATGGAAGGAAGCTTTCCAGAAAAAAAGATAATAATTACTATAGACATGATAAAAATGGACATACCGCGTGATGTTTGTAGCACTAGACGTTTCGGTGATGTTGCATTCGCCGTTGTCCAGGGCAGACTACTCGGTTGCAAAAAACGGCGGTGGCAACATCGACCAAAACGTCGGGTGCAACAAACTTTACAAGGTTATACTGCCACACAACCGCAATAGTCTTCTATTTCATAATTACTACTACCATTTCACGTAGAATATTAAACGACAGCTGGTAACCTATATAGTAGTATTTTTTTCCAAATACAGGATTATATGATAAGGACTTCTTGTCTTTTCATTCACAATTAGATTTTGTAAATAAATAAATGAAAAAAAATATTTTGACAATTACATTGGTGTTATTATTATGCAATCATAAAAAAATAATTAAATTTAACAACAGTGTGTGGAATACGCTGGGGACCAGTCTAGTCTCGTCGAGACGTGACCCGGGACTAGTCTCGTCGAGACGAGTCTCGGGACTAGACTCGTCAAGACCAGACTCGAGACTAGTTTTGTCGAGACGAGACTCGGGACTAGTCTTGTCGTGATGGTACTCGGGACTGATGTCGTCGAGACGTGACTCGGGACTAGTCGAGATAAGACTCGAGACTAACCTCGTCGAGACGAGACTCGGGTCTAGTCTCATCGATACCAGACTCGTGACTAGTCTCGTCGAGACGAGACTTGGCACTAGTCTCGCCTTGTGCCTATTGTAATGATAATTAATAAAACAACATCATATCTTACCTAGTGAGCATTCTTCTCCTATCCTCTGCATGTTGAAGCAACTCTCTTTATTATGATACGACGCTTTGCACCAAGAACAACTCAAGGCTACGATTTCTTTAGAACTGAACGACAGCTTAGCTTGAAGAGACTGTGAATCAAAAGAAAATGAAGTATTAAAATCTGGGAAATAAAGATTTCTAGAAATATAATGTCTTGCCGGTCCATTTGAATCTTTCCTGGTTAAAGGGATGTAAGCAAGGTTCATAGTCATATTTAGTATATGTAGTATGTATATCTTAGTATCTAGTCTTAGTATATATTAGTCATATTTTTGGATGATTTGAGTAATGAATTCCATTTTATTATAGAAATCATTTCTATTACATTAAAGTATGATCACTTTACATCAAAACAATCAGAAGTTCAGCGATTTTCATGTATTTTTTAAATTTTATTTATTTATACAAGAAAATACATAGGAATTATTTAAAAGCACAATGATTTTGCATCGCTCCTAACTATATTATAGGCAGCGCCTGTTCTAAGGAAGACACCAATTTTATATAAAAGCAATATAGGATTTTTTTATAGAATTCCCAATAATTTCTCTGTGCCTTAAGTATAAGTATATTAACTTTCAAGCATCTTATTTGTGCACTGCTTTGGGCAGTATCGAAAAATAAACCATTCGCCGACTTTGAATTACATAATACCAGCAAATATCACGATAGTGAAGGTGTTGACTTAAATAAGAAAAGAGATCAGAAAAAATAGATTAGTAAATACTTTCGTATTATGCTTATGAGCTAGGTTTTGTGTTTATGACTCATGAGGCGTAAAGAAACACTTTCAATGCTGATATTAGTACCAAATATAAATCGTAAAGTATCGTTTTACACATAAACGTCCACTGAATAGGTAGTTATAGCGGATAGTTTCGCCTCCCAACGAGAATAGTCAAAGTGGGCTATTTTCCAATGTTATAGGAGCATTAAAAGTTTATGGATACTAAAATCGATGCGGTTTTATTTGAGTCAGATGAGATAAAATGTGGATACAATTGCTATATCGCCCTATTGAAAATGTATCCAACCTATGACCGGCAAAAATACACATTCATACAAAGTAAATTCACTCGTAAACTCCTACAAAGTAGTCCGGTACGCAATGCACACACGCTTCTAACAATCAATGTTCTAAACTCAAAATCGATGAAGAGATCGCTTTTTTGCAAGCCGTCATTTAAAAAAAATGTTGTGAAGATATTTTCAAAATGAATTAAACTGAACAAAGCTCTGTGATCACATGGAAGGTTTGAAGATAACAGATATTTTTGAATAGTTGAGTTAGAAATATTTATACCACAGTCAAGAACAGGGTGACAGTTTAAATGCGGCCGTACAAGCGTCCAAGATGAACCCCGATCAGGACATCCAAAAAACGCCTCGACTGCGGTAATAAAATCAAACATTGACGATATCGCACACTGAAAACAAAAGTGACACTAAACGAAATTTGGCAGTACTGAGTTACAGCGACATCTGAAATCTACAGGAAAAACTACCTCTTCACTTTAAGTTTTCAGCTTGATCGTTAAAGAAAAACCGATATTTAGCCAGTTTGCTTCCGATCGTGAGCGACAACTGTTCCATTGGGTAAGTGAAAAAGTGTCATATTTTGTTTAGTGAATGAAAAAGTGTCAGTTTTTGATATAATAATAATAATATACAGCATTAAGCAAATAAATACTTGACAATTTAAAAACAAACGTAGCACTATGCTGTTTTTTTTTTAAACTTAAAGGCACTAAGCAAAAATATACTTGACAATGTGAAACTAATGTGGCACCTCTACCTGGACAACGGCAACGTCTACCCTGGACAACGGCAGCTGCAACGTCGCCGAAACGTCGGGTGCTACAAAATTCACGCGGTAAATTCGTTTTTTATCTTATTTATAATATTACTCTTAACTACGCTAATACACAAGCTACAGGAGTAAATTCAGCAAAAAGACCAGGTTTCGCTGGAAAAAAATCCTCTTCCACAAAGACAACGCAAGGATTCAAGGATATGCGTTAAGGCTATATCGAAACTCAACGAACTACACTATGATCTCTTACCCAATTCACCTTATTCGTCTGACCTAACACCGGGTCTCCAATCTCACCTGTTCCCCAATTTCAAAAATCTTTTAGATGGACAGACATTTGAGACGAGAGACGACGATACGGCTGATGTAGAAGAGTATTTTGCAGGAATTGAGGAAAGTCGTTTTATGGAGGGCGTAACTGCTTTGGAGGACTAAGCGCGTAGATCTTAAAGGAGACTATGCCGAAAAATAATGTCAAGTTAAATTGAGTATGGTCATTGATTGAATTGAATATTGAATATGAATGTGAAAAACCTGGCCTAGCTAGGCCAGGCACTTGTCATCCCGCTCTCGTATCATCGTCTGACGCAGTTGCTCAAGTAACTACGTATTTCTACAAGTGACAACGCTAACCCAGACGAATGACGAGTGCGGCGAGACAGTGCCGGCGGTATCGAGCGCCACAAAGGAGCCGAAAAACTGTAGTGATTATTAAACTATGGTACACGGCAGCTCTAACTTTGGTAAAATTATTAAACCGCTTGTTAACGATTAGTTAGTGTAACACGAGTCAAAGCGGCAATCATTGATTTTCAAAGTTGGTACAAAATGTGTCTAATTTCTCTAACTCCTCCGCTGATCAAAGATGAAAGCCTCAATTGCTGCACTGAACTGAAAATTAATTTATCAGATTAGAGATTAAACTGAGTTTGGGTCGGTGTAAGTTGAAAGCCTTTGAGGAAGTCCTTCTCATCCGTAGGCGTTGCGCTCCATTGGTTTCTAATCGAGTTTCAGTATGTTGTAGCTGCTTATTGGGCAATTATATAAGGCAAATAAACATTTTAATTGGCTATTTGTGTGCTTAGGTAGTATACAAATAAAACAAATTATGCTACAATCTGTTAGTCTAAGAGGCAGCGACAAAAAGTGCAAGCGTTTTGTAAAAGCTGATACTTTCAGATCAGACAGTATTTTGGCCATAGAATGCAGGGGCAGTCAGCAGGCTAGACTCCGGGACGCGTATTTTTGTTTGCGTGTTCAATAGAAGTCAGTACTGCCTCGAAACGCGCACGGGTTTGATATGTTAACGCCCTTTCCAACGTCGTGCACAAATGAAGGCACGAGACCACCAATCGCGCACGGGTTTGCAAGCGAAATTTTCTTCCAAACACGTGTTGAATTCCAGACGATAAATCAAATGTTCTCCAATCGCGAACGGATGACTGCAGCAAAAAAATTATGTCATGAAATGGCTATCATTGAAAAATGTGAGAGGAATTCTTACATTATTTTATTTAATGCCCAAAAACATCCATGCGACCGCCAAAATACTCATTTACATATGAAAAATGGCGCCGCCGAACCTACGGAACACGAGACATCATTAATAGAATTGAAGTTTTAAAGCGAAAGAAGATTGAGTTATCTAAGATAAATGTAGAGATATGTATTAAGGAGGAGCTAACTGTGTGTGGTATATTAAAACCTATTAGGCAAAGAGTGTTCATGGCTGGTTTGGCTGGTAAAATCGTGTTTGAATGAAATACAATTTGTTTGAGTTTTCTTGCATAAAATGCTCTTATAATCATAAACACCTCACATAAAATGCCCTCAAACAAACATGGATTCCGCGCCTGTCAAG
The DNA here is from genome assembly GCA_944548615.1 of Micropterix aruncella. Taxonomy (NCBI): domain Eukaryota; kingdom Metazoa; phylum Arthropoda; class Insecta; order Lepidoptera; family Micropterigidae; genus Micropterix; species Micropterix aruncella. The sequence goes on from OX155950.1 coordinate 24,766,697, forward strand.
GCAAGTACCTACACCTCCTATTAAACACGGAAATAGATAAGCCTATCAGGGTGGATGCTCTTTGTAAAACCGTGAGCGATTGGAGGACTCGTGCCTTCATTTGAGCACGACTTTGGAAAGGGAGTTAACATATCAAACCCGTGCGCGTTTCGAGGCAGTACTGCCTTCTATTGAGCACGCAAACGGAAATACGCCTCCGGGACACCTGGTGCTGGCGTACTAGGAAAGGTATCATTTTAAATAGTACGCCAAAAGTGTTTTGGAAAAGCTGAAAATTCATCAGTAAACAAAGGATGCAATATAGAACTCGAAACAAATGATCAGACTGCTTAGCAATAGAGCGCGTGGTGTATGTCATTACTACATACATGTCACAAAATTGAAGTCCATTATATTGCGCGGTACATTAGAACGATGCGTAATAGTTACCGACACATACGTACCGGCGTATTTGCAGGTACTTAATTTTTGTGACATATATGGAGTAATGGTGACGCCACTCGTTCTATTGTTGAGCAGTCTGACCATTTGTTTCGATTATATTGCATCCAATGTCTACTGATGAATTTTCATCTTTTCCAAAACATTCTAGGGGTACTAATTAAAATTACACGTGTCCTAGTTCGCCAGCGCCAGGTGTCCCGGAATCTGGCCTGCTGATTCTACCCCGGCGTTATAGGGTCAAAATACAGTCTGATCTGAAAGTATCAGCTTTTACAAACACTTTTTTGTCGCTGGCTCCCCAACTATGTGTCCACAAATTGTGACCGCTCAGTCACCCCTCAGTAATCTTCTACAGAGGATCATCTGATGACATTTACTTAATATATATTATTTACAATAAGAAGATTGTTAGATAAAAAAAATATTTTTGGTCACAAGTCAATCAAATCAAATCAAATAATGTATTGTCCTAAAAACTAATACATAGTTGTATAGAAAGTTGTATTACATTTACATTTGGTCGTGATATGATTAAATTGCTCATTAATGATCAAATTCTTCTATTATTAATCAAAACATAAAAGGTTACTCGTAAGAATAAATAAGGTATTATTGTAGAATTAAATCGAGTCTCACCATTTATTTTACCAGATTAAAAACACAAAGTAAGATACGTAGAAAGTAAGATATAGAGATGTAAGATATAGAGAAGATATGTAGAAATTAACTCAATAAGTAGTGATTCTATTACATTGAATATAATGAATAATGTAATGAGAAAAAAAGAAGGTTATAATGAACATAATTAATTCCTTAAAATACCGATTAAAATCAGTTTTTTTTAGTATAAAATTAATAAATGTAATGTCAAAAATAACAAAAAAAATGTGACGATTGTCAAAAAGTAAAATAAAATGTCTCAGTGATTATATTGCAAATAAAAATAGTCAAGATGTAATTAATATGTGCCTACTTAATAATAGAAATATCCAATACATTTTAGTCAAATTGAAAATCGATTAAAAACCTATTACAGAAAGAGATATAGTCGACTGGAGCGGAATGAATGAATTCCTTAGTGGCGGCGGCCAAAGACATCTAGAAATCATTTTCAAAAGATACAAAACCTATTGTTCTTCTTACCGAAATTATACTTTCCCAATCGTGTAGTATTTTGTTACAATGCGTATGAATACAGAATATATCCTGATAAATAACTTTATTGACGCATCAAAGGTACACGGACTCGAGCGGCATAAGTTTACCCTCTCGTGGCTTTGATAAGAGCCGATCATTAAGGGGCAATTTGTAGCGCCCTGCGAAGGTTGGAGACATCCGCGAAATGCACGTGTATTCGGATAAATATTGAAAGGGTAGGTAAATAAACAGTTAGTAGATATTTCAAATAAAAACGAAATTGCGGATCATATTCGCCAATATCAAAGAATAACATTTCCGCCGCTCCACATCCGGTTCGAAGGGCGGTGAATGGAAATCTGAGTAATCTGTGTATTTTGGCTAGAGGAATTCTGTGTATTTTGTGAATTGCCTCCGATTCCAGCGTGATCGCTATCGCGAAACGAAATGGGCCATTACATTATTAAGAAAATCTCTTCAATATTTGATCGCTTAATTGCTAGGTATTCCTCTGAGCATTTTATTTGCCGGTAAAAATAAAAGTCGCTGCGGGAGGAGTGGAGGGAGTGAGCAGCCTTTTCATTGCCTGTCTACATTTTATATATTTTTTACAAAGGGGAATTTATCGGCTTATATTGGGGATTAGCAAGAAATCAAGTATCTAACGCTTCTTCTGAATTAAAGTATATATATATAAGTCTTACCACTGATGTGTATTTTTTTATTTTTTTATTTTATATTTATAAACAAGTTTAATAATACTAATAATAAACTCATTATTGACAACAACGGGTACAAAAGGCGTACCTATTGCCATACAAGGCAATATTTTTCAGCCAACCAGCAGGAACTAAATACGTTTGTTTGTGGCAGAACATTTTTTTGAATTTTTCATGAATTTCTAAGAAAGCATATACATAGAATATATACACAATATATAATATACATAATAATATAAATGATACATAATATCCATATTTTACTTATTAATACATAATATAAAATATACGTAGGATTAGGTTATATTATTTTCAGAGCAGATATAGCTTCAGCCGGGAGCGAAACGCACTCGAACTAACGGTATCCCGCATATTGGAAAGTAGGTTATTCCGTACTCTTGCGGCATATACAGCAAAGGAATAGGCAAAGAAATCTGTGTAATGCTGGGGTATACACAGAGTATTCGTTGACTGAGACCGCAGTGACAGCCCGTGGGAAGAAAACACTCGGAATTTGGATTTTAGGTACGGCGGAATAAGTGGATTATTGAGTATTTTCTGCAATAGGCAGAAAATATTCAGGTCTCTACGTTCGCGTATCTTTAACCAATTTAGTTTAATATGGAATTCCGAAATCTGGTCGTATTTTTTGAACCCGTAAACATATCGAACACAGACATTCTGGAGCCGCTGTAATTTGTCTAGAAGAATTTCGTGAGCATCGAGGTAGCATATATCCTCGTAGTCAAGTAATGGGAGTAGCAAAGATTGTGCCAGAGTTTGGCGAGTGCTTAACCCTTCAGGCCTTGGCCCCTCAGCCGATTGACAAGTTGCTGTCCCAAAAATTTTTAGTAAAAATTAGTAAAAAAATTGAATTGCGACACTGTCTCACCAAAACATTAATTACTGCCAAGCCAATGTACCCATAATTAAAATGAAACATATTAATATAATAAAACATAATAAAATAAAACAAATTAAATTAAAATAAAATTAAAACGGGGCCGTCACGCTGAATCGTTTTGTGGCCGATATCGGCCAATCGGGGCTTGAGGGGTTAAGGGCAGGAAGTTGTGTAGCCTCTTAAGGCTATGGAAACTGGCATAAAGTTTTTTGCTGACCGCCGTTATTTGATCATGCCAAAAAAGATTTATGTCAAAGATTATACCCAAGTTATATTATACCAAGAATATACCCAGTTTATAGGAATTCCTACATTTGGTGAGGTCCAAATTAATGAAAATTGCCTAGTGTTTATACATTTTTCAAAATGGGGCGGCGGTGGTCCGTTCCAACGCGTAAACGAACACCAACGTGTAAACGATTACTACACACTAGCAGCTTATTACTAAACGATAAGTACTAATGATAACTACTTAGCTCGTGCTCGTGTAACAATGCCTTATTCGAAATTTCGAGCGAAAACAGAAACGTCTAGCGTGGACGTTATGACGTTTCCATAAAAAAGAATACTTTCAGAGTGTCAACGATAAATCACGCGTAAAACGATTTTTCGCAATCCCGTCTTCGCCGCGGTCACAGACGAGAGAAAGGAAAAAAAATAAAAGTGTTTGCGGTTTTCTCCATTTTTTTGTTCACGCACGAACACAAATCCTAAATGCTGCCCCACCTCCTTCCCCCTGTGAAGGAGAATGGCGGATTTTCATTTCTCTTCTCGTTCTGCTAAAAAGCGTTTTTTTATATTACTAAGCGTGCATCGAGCGGCGCATGTAATCGTGGTCTTTTCCGTTGGTAAATGCGCGAAAAGCAAGTCTTTTGTGATATTGAAAATTCGTGATTACGCGAAAACGAGACCGCAGAAAGAACACAGGCAGTCACATTTGTGGTTTGTCGACTACAATGGGCCAACCCCTCACTCCAGAAGTTTTAACGATAATGGTCGTTCTATCTCCCGCGAGGTGAGCGTAGAATCTACCGTCTGAGTCCAATCTACTGTCTGAGTCAAATCTACTGTCCAGCAAAAACCACGAACCCGCCTGAGTCCAACGCCTTACGGCTAGGCACTAGGAAGGTAACCCAGTGGTGCCACCTCGCCCCCTGGCTACCAGTATTGGCACGATATCTTCATCTGGAATTACCGTTAAGGATACCTCCTTCCTCCCTACTGGTTACGGGACCGAAGTCGCTTACGCGGCCTTTACGCGCCGTAAATTTAACGGTGATACGGTTGGAATCTATCGCGGACCAAAGGCATCTTTTGCCTGGCTCTGAATTCAGGATCAGGTAGCCTAATGGTCATTTCAAGAGTGGTTGACGACAGGTCAGGAGAATATTTCCATAGACCCCAGACTCCTTCGGCAATTAGTCAGAATGTACAACTGATTAGCATCGCCGAACGGTGCGCAAACCGTCCAGTAGCGCCGGGAGGCAATTCCCAGGAGAAACTGATCTACCGGCCGTGAGGCCCGAGACGCGAGCTCGGGAGAGCTCTTCAGCTAACTCATTCTCAAGGGAGAGGACCGCGTAAGCGACCTCGATCCTGTAACCAGTCAGGAGGCAGGAGGTATCCTGAAGGTTAATTCCAGATGGATATATCTTTCCAATTTGGTAGTCAGGGGTGAGGCTGCCCGCTGCGTACCTTTCCCGATGCCTCGTCATAAGGCGTTGGCCTCTGACGGGCGAATGGCATAACTAGACAGTGGATGTTTTTCGTTCCAAGTCTTCTGCGCTCACCTCACGGGAGACAGAACGATCCAATATCGTTAAAACTTCCTGAGGTGACGGGTTCGCTCGTTGTAGTTGACAGCATTAGTTGACGGGAAATAGTTTCAAGACTGCTTAGGACGTTTAGATATTATAATCATTAATAATAAGACAAAATAGTCACAAATATTGCTTTAGTTCGCTAATATACTTAAATCTTGGGTACCTACATAACATGTAGGCGTACATACGCTAGGGCGATGCGACGTTGCTTACCAGAAAGCTGGTGGAATGTAGTAGTAGTAGTAGATGGAGTGGGAGGCTTGTTTCCAGCCCTTGATGTCACCTAGATCTGTAAGGTCTTTTGTAACTACCCACTGTGTGGTTAGGTCAATTGTCAGCTAGTAGCCCGGTACTTCTTACCAGACTAAGTAGGTCACTGACCTTCAAGTTGGGCAGATCGCTGGGTTCGAGAAAGGCTCGTCCCAGTAAACTGTGTCTTTTGGCGGCCAGCCCTGGACAGCGGCCAACAATGTGTATGCTGTCTTCAGGTTCCTCGCCACATATTCGGCAATCCTTGCTCTCAGTCAAGCCAAGGTTGAATAGATGAGCTCTAATGGTCGTGTGTCCGGTGAGGAGACCGATAGTGGTTCTAAGGTTCTTCTTGCTCATGTCAAGTAGGGCCTTGGTTTTCTTCTGTAGTGGTTGCTCCATCATGGCTTTTGCCTGGCGACATCCCTGACTCTGTTTCCAGGAAGCCCGATGTTCCTGCTCCAAGCAGTCCCTGATGATTTTCTTACCTGTAGCGAAGGGGACCCCTACAGCTGGCTCCACTGGGCAATCCAGTGTGCCCAGTTTTGCCAGTCTATCGGCCTCTTCGTTTCCGGGTATGCCTTGGTGACCCGGTATCCATATTAGGGTGATTTTGTTGGATTTTCCCAATTTGTTGTTGGATTTTCCCAATTTGTTGATGTTCCCAAGCTGGTGGAAAATGCAATAAAAATATTTCACCCTGACATAATAGTAGGAAATAATACCTAGACTAATGATCATTCAAGCAATTTATTTTTTTATTTTTTTCATTCATTAAATGTAAAGCACGACATAGTAAAAAAACGAATTTGGACCACTGTAGAGAAAAATAAAGCTCAACTTGCGCAGACGTTTAGTTTTAATAAATTCAAAAAACAAAGAAAACAAACTATGTAGGTATTGATAACTATTTAAAAAATCATGAAATATCCTTAAGAAAAATGGATTAAAGAAGGAATTTTAATTAAAGAATTAGTTTAAAATAGTCATAGTTATGTCAAATTAATAAATATCTGAATTACATTTCCAACATTATCTTAAGGAGTGTTAGTAAAAATATTTTAATGTAATGAAAATTAAAAATATAATCAAAAATCAATAGTAAAAAAAAACCAAATTCAAAATTATGTCTACGTTATAAACATCATTATTTTTTATCAAGAAACTATTTATATCTTCAGCTAACTCATTCACAGAGCGGGTCGTTATAAATCTTACTTGTTTCGATAGAAGCTTTGTTAAAACTTCGCCGTGCGCTCAGTAAGTACTTACACATACTTGTGACGTTCGGTTGGTAAAGTTTATTCAATCTGGTATTGTGCGCCTAAGGGAAAGGCCACTTGAGTAAAGGGTCACGAGCTATAAATAGTCTATGAAGATAAAGCCTGTTTTGAACTACTTGCCGAAGCGGACTCACGCTTAATATCAGTGGATACAAGAAGAAATGTTCTGTAATATACGACAAAGTCGTTGGGTAGTTTCAAGTTTGTTGCGAAACTTCATAACAATTTCGAATAAACGAATAGGGGAGTAAAATCTTGACTTAAGGCCATCTAAAAGTTTAGCGCTATGAAACTATTTGTGTAAGATATAATCTGTACAACGAAATACATCCGAATTATCAGAATTACTGAGGACTTGGGAAGAATCACTGTTATAGCACTTACCGTCCAAGAACAATGAGCTATTTAACAAATTATAAGGAATGTCACATATTGCTAGAACGGATTTAAATCGGGAAAAATGGCACATCTAAAGATTACCTAACTTTTAACAAAAATAAATTGCATCTCAACAGCATATTTATTTATAATGTTATCTAGCAATACCAATCCGTCAATAAAAATAATAATAATAAAACACGTTGGCTAAAAGAAGGGGTTAATCAAATAAAACGTTTTATTATTATTATTATTGACGTAAAACAGAATTGGTATTATTAGATAACATTATAAATAAATATTATGTTGAGTTGCAATTTATTTATGTTAAAAAATAATCTTAAGATGTGTAATTTTTGCCGACATAAATCCGTTTTTTATGAAATATTTGTGATTTATGTATTTATCCACATATACAAATAAATATTTCCGGAATGTACTCAATCAGACTTTTCATTTCACCATAAAAACGATATATTTATGTTAATTTATTGATATTTTGTCATTTGGTCATTTAGACAACTAGTTACTTACTATTTGGACATGTAATGTATTCTAGGACACTCAGAATAAAGTAATGATTCTAACAATACCACACACTTCTAAATCGGTTTAAGCGTTTAGAAGTTATGCTGGAATAAAGAAACGGAAAACGTATATAATATGGAGATGAACCCTGAACACATTACACTCTTTTTTTGTTGAACAGTTGTGAAATTACTGATGACGTTGTGTCACGAGCACAGCTTAATCAGCTCGGTTCGGCTCCATCTACACTAACCCAGGCGAAACAGCGTCACTCCGCTCTGGCAAATTACACTACAACGTACGGGCAAATTTACCGTTGCTGTCGTCTCACTACCACCCAGTCTCGCTATTATTTCAAGGGTGGGTACCTACGCTGGAATGATAGAGCGCCTTAGGGGAATGCCGGCTAAATTGATTCGGTAATTACCCATTTCGTAGGTAACCCTGCACGGTAGCTATAGCTACATGGCTCTCGACACCGACTAATGTATACGTAACACACATTCCTATACTTACAAATTTCCGCATAACTATTCGTAAGATTTCTTAGTTTGGCAAGTCTTTAGCGGGATCCGGCGGGACTAAGAAACTTGTGTGGTTTTCGATAAATAAATACATAAGTAGTATTACGTATGGCTGTATTCTGCGACATTGTAGATGAATAAAATATCTCAGCTAACGCAAAGGATGGTTACATTTCCCTAAAGTTGAGTAGTTTTTATGTAACTGAAGAACTATTACTATCAGTAAATATATTAATAATAGACAACATTTTAACAAAAAAAAAAACCGAATTCATTTTTTTTGTAAGTGCAGCAGCCATGACATGTAGTACTTATAACGGGCTATCATAATTGAATGAGTATACAACATTTTGTGTCTGTGCTGTTGAACGTTGAGGAGTTTCCTCGTTAGAAACTAACCCTGGGTGCCGTAGTCCTCCCTTGGTGAAATTTAGAACGGGCTGTCGTAATTGAATGTATATTCAAAATTTCGTATATATGCTGTTGACCGTTGAGAAGTCCCCTCGTCGGGAGCCAACCCTGGGTGCAGCAGCTATGTCATGGTAAAACTTAGACCGGTCTATCATAATTGAATGAGTATACAAAATGTCGTGTCTGTCTCCGTGTCATGGTAATACTTAGAACGGGCTATTATAACTGAATGCGGATACAAAATTTCGTGTCTGTACTGTTGACCGTTGAGGAGTCCTTTCATCGGGAACCAACCCAGGGTGTAGAATCAGGTCATGCTAATCATTAAAAAAATGCATTGTCATCGGAATTGAACCAGAACGTAAATTTTCACCTTCAAACGATAATATTTGAGGAGTTTCCTCAATTCCTCATCCACATCATCCTATCATCAGAACAGGATTTTGATAAAAATGGGACTAATCTGTAAGCATATACTTTGAAATAAAAAATAGATTTTTCTAAATTGGTTCATAAATGGCAGAGTTCTGAGGTAACAAACATAAAAAAAGATACAACCGAATTGATAATCTCTCCTTTTTTCCAAGTAGGGTTAAAAAGGTTAAACGAACCCACTGTCGTTACAGAAAGTGAACTATTGTTATAATTATTTATAATTATTTTTATTACGGTTTTTTTATTGAAATATTTGTGATTTTTGTATTTATCCATATAGATACATGAATATTTCCCGAATTTACTCAATCAGACCGTTTATATGACACAAAACACGATATATTTATGTTAAGTTATTGCCATTTGGACATATGGACATTTATACAACTACTTATTTGCAATTTGAACAGTTGAGCTACCCTAAGACACTCGGGATGATATAATGGTTCTAACAATACTACACACTTCTAAATCGGTCCAAACGTTTAGAAGTTATGGTGGAACAAAAAAACGGAAAACATACATAGATGAACCCTGAACACATTGCACTCCTTTTTTGTTGGGCAGTCATGTAAAAAATGCACTTGCATTAATTTTCAACAAAATATAAAATATCTCAAAAAAATGCAAAGTTTAAGGATTTTTTAAATGCAGATTCATACTCTATAGATGAACCCTGATCTCATTACACTCATTTTTTGTTGGGCAGTGGTGTAAAAATATATTTGATAAATGTGATAAATGTTTAATTTCATTTTATTTTCCTTTTTTGGCCATTTTACAGCATATTAATATATCACATTAAAAAGTATTTTACGAGGTATATTATACTAAATCTGATTATCGACTGTCTGTTTTTTTGGGTACGGGGAGGCATTATTTGAGATGTCACCTAAATAACGTTTCACTAGGTTTTATTATGGAATCTCTTGTTTTGTTTAGCTTCATAACACAATCAATAAAGCGAAAACAAAGACGGGTATTTATCTTCGCATTTGGAAACGTTTACCAAACAATTCACATTTTTTCACGTCAGATTTTGTGTGGCCAACCGCTTTTAGCCTCAAGCAGAAATCTTTTTTGTAAATGTCGCTAATTTTGTAGTTGTTAATAAAACGTTGGTCGACGCTTCAAGATTCGGCTAAGGGTAATAAAATCAGTGATTGTTAAAATAACAAAGTCGCACTTTTTCGAAATGGTTTTTGTTTTGTTTTGTTCTCTATGGGTATACGAGTAATACTAATACTAAGAATAAGAGTAATAGTAATAGTAAGAGTAATAGTAATAGTATAGTAGTAGTAGAGTAATAATATAGTAATGGTAACACTGTAACTTTCAACTATGCATAGAAACAGCAGAAATGTGCTGATCTTGAAGGGAGATAGGAAAACCTAAAAATAGGTATTTAGTGGTAAATTAACACAAACCACAAAAAAACATGTATAATATTACAATATTGTATGTGCATGTATTTATGTTGTATTAAAATATAACTAGCGTTCCGAGTCTTGATTTGTAACACCACAATCGAGTTGATTTGGTAATAGATTTCTTTTAATATGTTTATTCTTAAAAAAATATTTTGTTTTATTTTATTTTATTTTCTTAATGTATGATGCTGGTTACAATGACTGTAAAAAGAAATATTTACTTATTTCTTGAAAACACGAAAATAAAGTATTATAATCATAATAGCACGAGTGATTTGGATTGGATTGGATCCTTTTGGCAAATATAGAATGTACCCATATCCGTAACCAATCAGAGGATTGTATTATTAATTCAGTACTAACCCCTAGAATGTAAGGCGGTTACCTACGGCAAAATGTATATAAATTTATATAAATGTAAATATAAATGTAAATGTGCGCCGCTCTATAGTAATCCGCTCTATAGTAATAGTATAGCTCTATAGTAAACCCCGCTCTATGTAAATGTAAATGTGTGTGTAAATATAAATTTATATACATTTTGCCGTAGGTAACCCGAGCTGGTCGCCTCACATTCTAGGGCAATTATTTATATCTCTAGATTATAAATAATTAAAAAGTTATTTAATTTAAAACCGGTTTATACTATTTTTAATTATCGAGGAGAATTGTTAGCCTTAGTTTTATGTAATTTGCTGGCTTCGGGGGTTAATCATATGATATGTCTTCTCGCCAAGAAATATAATTACCACCCTGGCCTATGCATTAATCTATAGATAGAAAGTAGACCCATTAAGTATAGTAAATCTATAGTATAGAGCCATTATTAGATATACATTCCAAAAGAAATATTAAACACAATTGCGATGGGATTTACTTCGTGAATGACTGTAGCACGAGAAATGGCTGTAGCACGTAGTTCACTTCGGAAATTAAAAAATAATCAAAATAAAATATAATTTTCACAAAGAGTGGAAAGCAACAAAGGGTAAGCATAATTATAATTTTTTTCAGATGACGAACGGAAGTGAAGATTTTGTGCGTCAATCTGAGAGAAACATGGTGAATAATTATATAAAAATTTGAAAATATGTATATCCAAGCCGCTAAAAAATATATATTTAACGGCGAAACTATCAAAGGGCACATAGAAATTACAAAAACCTTCGTAAAGTATTTTAAAACGGTATACAGCAATATTGAGTCCCTAATCGATGTGGATGCGCATTTTTGTGATACCGACAGTAACAGACCGCAGCAGGTATCTCCGAATGAGGTTAATCGTGCATTTTCTAAAATAAGCCTTAATAAATCCTCGGGGCCTGATAATATTCCACCTTTCCTAGTGTAAGTACTGTGTGATAACACATTAGCTAAAATCACAATTCCGCTCAAATGGCAGGTTACTAATATTACACCCGTTCATATTTTATAAGTGAAAGGAAGAACGTAATCGAGAATTACCGTCCGGTCAGAGTTATGTGCACATTTGTTAATAATTCAAGTCTACTTTACACGAACATATTTACTCATTCGCAGGCACTTGGCTGTAGGAAAGCCAACATGGCTTCAGAGAGAACAGGTCAACATACACGAATTTATTGTCATTTACAGAGTATACCTGTACCGCCCTGCACTGGGGCCTCCAAGTGGATGTTGTATACATGGATATGGCTGAAGCCTTTGACAGGATCAACAAAGACATCCTGTTACAGATTTTTTTTACACGACTGCCCAACATAAAAAAGTGTAATGTGTTTAGGATTCTTCTATGTATGTTTTCCGTTTCTTTATTCCACCATAACTTCTAAGCGCCAATTTAGAAGTGTGTGGTATTTTTAAAATTGTTATGTCATCCCGAGTGTCATAGGGTACTATAACTGTCCAAATATCATGTAAGTAGTTGTCTAAATGTCCAAATGTCAATAAATTAACGTAAATATATCGTGTTTGGGGTCCAAGTAAAGGTCTGATTGAGTACATTCCGAACATTTACATGTATATATATATAAATATATATATATATATATATATATATATATATATATATATATATATATATATATATATATATATATATATATATATATATATATATATATATATATATATATATATATATATATATATATATATATATATATATATATATATATATATATATATATATATATATATATATATATATATATATATATATATATATATATATATATATATATATATATTTTAATATTTGATTGTAAATGTGTAAATTATTATTTTTTCAAATTGAAATTATGTTTATCACTAAATAAATGAAATGATAAAATAATGAAAGGGCACTTATCTGGTCTGTGGTGACCAGGAGTGACTCCACGCCTTCTTCTTCTCCTCCCTCAGCGCCTGCTGGTGCTTCCCGCTGTGGCACTAGAACCCGATCAAAATGGCCTCCCACCGTCTCCCACAGCGGCAACACAACAATGCGAGACGAGAATGAATGCTGGAAAATAATAGGCGATTAGTGTTTCTTAAATATTAATGATTGCTATAAAATGTATATCAATATTTCGGCTCAGCCGTCGTCAAGATATGTGACATTTCTGAAATCGAACAATTCGTTGAAAATTTAAATTCAAGGAATCGAACAAAAAGAATGGAAATAGTCTAATTAGACTAAATAATCATAGGGCTAGTGTAGGAAATGAAAGCCAACTCCCAATATCTTTGCATGCCAGGGCGCATAATTTATCTTTTGATCAATGTTTTAAAGTTAAAATAATAAAATGCCTTGGGGATAATGCAAAAGAAAGGGACGTCAAATCTTGGGAATTCGCTTATATTTATATTTTAGGCGCTTGCAAAGGTTCCGGTCTCAATAGGCAAAATTAATAAGGTTTATCATATTATCATAATCATCAAATGCTTTTTCTTTTAATTTATAATCATTCATTTTAAAATAACGTTTTGCACGGTTGGTTATGGTACCTTAACTAAATCGTGTAAAATATTATTAATCCATTTCTTTTTGTTCGATTCCTTGAATTTAAATTTTCAACGAATTGTTCGATTTCAGAAATGTCACATATCTTGACGACGGCTGAGCCGAAATATTGATATACATGTTATAGCAATCATTAATATTTAAGAAACACTAATCGCCTATTATTTTCCAGCATTCATTCTCGTCTCGCATTGTTGTGTTGCCGCTGTGGGAGACGGTGGGAGGCCATTTTGATCGGGTTCTAATGCCACAGCGGGAAGCACCAGCAGGCGCTGAGGGAGGAGAAGAAGAAGGCGTGGAGTCACTCCTGGTCACCACAGACCAGATAAGTGCCCTTTCATTATTTTATCATTTCATTTATTTAGTGATAAACATAATTTCAATTTGAATATATATATATATATATATATATATATATATATATATATATATATATATATATATATATATATATATATATATATATATATATATATATATATATATATATATATATATATATATATATATATATATATATAAGATGATTATAAAGTAAATAATTATAAAAGCCACTTCCATCTGTCAAGTAGCTCGTCTTGTCTTGTTATTTCCCTCGAAATAATAGGAAATTGAGTGAGTTTACGTATAAAGAAGGATTGTAGCTTAATTTTTGAGATAATTGGATGAAGGGTGAGCGTTTACTAGTTGAAAAATGGGCCCAACTTAAACCTACTCCTCTTTCCGCAAGTGAGAGGCATTCATCATTCTCGTTAACACCTAAAGCATTCCCGAATCCGATCAAGGGAATCCTTCGTCACGATGTAAGTGGCTTTTATAATTATTTACTTTATAATCATCTTATTGATCAATTCTAAAAAGAATATATACACAAAACTATCAAATATTTCAAAATATTGAATTTTTACATATTTTATGTTTCGTTCATTGTAAATAATCCATTTAGGTTAAAGGTAATCTTTCCAACTAATAGGAAAGAGCTGACTGCTTCCTTTCATTGATATGAGGGCATGTCACGCTTTTAGTTTTAAGTTTTCAGCTGAATATTGATCGCAGCTTCTTTATATCGCACCTTTAGAAAATAAAAAAACGAAATTCGAAATTTTAAATTCTTCCATCTGTCAAGTAGCTCGTCTTGTCTTGTTATTTCCCTCGAAATAATAGGAAATTGAGTGAGTTTACGTATAAAGAAGGATTGTAGCTTAATTTTTGAGATAATTGGATGAAGGGTGAGCGTTTACTAGTTGAAAAATGGGCCCAACTTAAACCTACTCCTCTTTCCGCAAGTGAGAGGCATTCATCATTCTCGTTAACACCTAAAGCATTCCCGAATCCGATCAAGGGAATCCTTCGTCACGATGTAAGTGGCTTTTATAATTATTTACTTTATAATCATCTTATTGATCAATTCTAAAAAGAATATATACACAAAACTATCAAATATTTCTATATATATATATATATATATATATATATATATATATATATATATATATATATATATATATATATATATATATATATATAAATATATATGTATATATATATACATAAACATATA